>BPLS01000673.1:0-59770 GCA_019656275.1 Rhododendron kiyosumense
GAGAGAGAGAGAGAGAGAGAGAGAGAGAGAGAGAGGTGTTTTCTCAAGTTGATAGGAGTAATTGTTTGGCCTTAATTAATAGAATATATTCATGCATTATGAAGAGAGAGGTCTAATAGTTCAAGTTGACAAAATTGTTTGAGCTAGCTCGATAGAATGGTGTATATATAATTGTATGAGCTCAATTATATACTCTATCTGTCCTAAAAAGACTGTCCGGTCTGTAAGACAATAATTTTACAGAAAAGGACATTTTTATCAACATAAAAAAAAAAAAACAAACTTTGTTTGATAAATTAAAGAGTAAATTACAGTAAACCCCCCTCAACTAACCTGCATTTTCACTTAACCCCCTCCGACTACAAAACCCAACAGTGTGCACCCTCTAACTATCCAGAATTGACACTTAACACCCTTTTGTTAGGTCTCCGTAGGAAAAATGCACCAACGGCCGTCTCCGGCCACTGGGCGGCCGATCCGAGCCGTCCAAAAAATTTTAAAAAAAAAACCGAGTGGGCTAACGCGGGTATCAACGGCATCCGACATGCGTAGGTGCTCGATCCAAACACCCAAAGAATTTAAATGGGGTGTTTAGATCGAGCACCTACGCACGTCGGATGCCGTTGATTCCCGCGTTAGCCCACTCGGTTTTTTTTTTTAAAATTTTTGGACGGCTCGGATCGGCCGCCCGGTGGCCGGAGACGGCCGTCGGTGCATTTTTCCTACGGAGACCTAACAAAAGGGTGTTAAGTGTCAATTCTGGATAGTTAGAGGGTGCACACTGTTGGGTTTTGTAGTCGGAGGGGGTTAAGTGAAAATTCATGTTAGTTGAGGGGGGTTTACTGTAATTTACTCTAAATTAAAAGAACTCATTGATATTCAGTAATTAGCAGGAAAAAGATCGAATTTTTTTTGACAAAAATACAGCATTTTTAAGTTCTCTTTGCAAACCCGACAATTTTTTTTAGGACGGAGTTAGTATTACAATGTGTTTGTGTGTGTGAGGAAAATATGTGATCAAAACTATTATCCTATAGAATACGGATTTGGAAATCCTCTAGTGCACCCCTTACAGGGCGTAGCGCGGCATCCGAGCCGTCTGTTCGGCAATTAATGGTTCAAATTTTATCTTTGCTCCTACAAACCCAAGCCGTCCATTACCAAGATGAGACCTAAACCATTGATTACCGACACAGATGACTTCGATGCCGCACTACACACCCTGTAGACTGTAGTGCACCCCACACTACGTACAGGATCCCCATTCAATAATGTCAATGGTGGAAACAGTATTAATTAATATTACAAATTGTGAAGGACAAGAAAGAGTGACACCTGTTTATGTCAACTCCAAATAATTTTGAGCTTGACATATTGTCGATGCAACAACATGCAGTATGCAAATAATTATATTCGTGTAAACAAACCAAAACAAGAATGGTGTGATTGCAAAATTTTCAAATTATTATATTCGACAAGTCATATAGAGTAAATATATATAGGACTTGGATCCTCTCCAAGTCCTCAACCTGACTAGACAGTTCGTTCATCCATTTGTGTCCTTTTACTGAGACCATCTCATTATTCACAATGATCGAAACCGTTCATATTTTAGACTTCGTCGATTTCATCAATCAAACCAAAATGTATATTGATCAGATGGCATTTTGATATGACTACAGAGCATAATGGTCTTGAAAAAAAAAATTGCAACACTAGATCAAAAACTCTTTTTTTTTTCAAACACGCGTGTTTCGAAATCATATCAAACGGTATCCTCACAACATGATTTTTGACATGTTTGATGATCTCGACGAGGCCTTTGTCCTAAAGCCACAGAAACAAGCCACAAGAGTCAAAATGTGTGAGCGCAGTACCTGAAGACGTGGCATGAGAGTGAAAGAGGTGAAAAGAAAATTTCTTCAGGTGTTCAACTCCCCCCAATGAAGATGCTAATCTAATTAAGTTATCTAACTACTCTAACATTATTGACTTTCGCCGATAAAAATAAGACCGAATAAATGAACGGTTCCGATCATTGAAATGTTCTCACAAATATTAGGCCGCTGGACAGAACTGTGGAGAGAGAGAGAGAGAGAGAGAGAGAGAGAGAGAGAGAGAGGTGCAGTTCATGTTCACGGATTGTCCGAGCTCATTATGGGTTTAGATGGGGAAGGTGGTACATAGGTTTCACAAGGTCGGTTTATTAGGCTTTGACTTATCAGAAAAAAATCCAAAAGCTAGGCTTTGCAGCCGTCCGATTAGTGGAAGTTTTGGATATTTGGATGGAGTAGATCATTGTATAACTGCTACTAGTGGACTTTATTTCAATTCCTTGAGTTTGAAGAAAAGCTAATCCCATGTTCAAAAAAGGAAGAAAAGCTAATCCCTGTATTGTAGCTGATCAAAAAAAATCCCTGCAGAGATCTACCTCTTAATTACTCCATCCATCTCATTTTGTTATTAGTCTTATATTCCACTTCGGGATGTCCAACAACGGTAGTCCTATTTGAAAAATCGGCGAAAAAAAATGTATAGATTTTCAAAACATACATGTTTTCTTAAAAAGTTAGATTCCAAAATGGACTAACAAAATGAGACGAAGTGAGTGTTAAATATTATGACCATGTCAATAGTACGTTATTTCCATCACCATGTATTAATGGCGATATAGATGACCAAGAATTCGGTCTTAACCAATTCAAACTGAGTGGTTTGATCCTTGATTTACCACGAAACTGAAGTCCGAACCAATCGAGTCCATGCATACTCAGACATCATTGTATGGACTGACATTAATTAAGAGATTCAGAGAGTAGTTATTTCTAAATATTTTTTGTCTCATCCAAAAAAAAAAAAAAAAACCATATCTTTATATATATACTTTTTGACTTATTTAAGTTACCAGTGGCGAGCATGCGCCCACCAGGGCGTGCTGCCCTGCAATTTTTTTTTCTTGTCAAAGCTTAAACTTATTTTTTTCTTCTCCTAAGCGTTAAAAGTTTTTTTTTTTATTCGTTAATCATAATCTACTCTATCATAAGAGATTGAGGGAGGGAAAAGGGTGCTTACGAAAATCGAATATGCCCATGTACATGAGAGTACGTACAAGGGAGGTATCAATTGCACTCCACTCCACTTGCCTAAGCGTTACTATAAGTTAGTTGGCCGTTTACTATAAGTTAGTAGGCCGTTTTTGGCATACACAATTACACATCGTTCCACATCAGGCCCCCCAACGTTTTCCTATTTTGGGGGCCCCTAATTCTAAGCGTTATAAGTTAGTAGGCCGTTTTTGGCATACACATCGTTCCACATCAGGCCCCAATATTTTCTATTTTGGGGCCCCTAATTATTTAGGCCCTTGTACTATGTATATGTATATGTGTGTATATATATATATATAAATAATTAGTACAAAAATAAACTTAGGGCATATTTAAATGGAAGTCTGAAACAAAAGGCCCAAAAGAATGATATAGTAGGAGTATCATAAAGCTATAATTTCCGGTGGTTGAATATTTAGTAGATTCAATTAAAACAAAAGGTTGCCATGTGATCTAAAGTTCTATCCTGTGGATGATTTTAAATGATGTATCAAGGGTATAAAAAAGAAGGCTCAAGGTTGCAAAGTTGAAGGCTGCTTTAGATAAATTTAGGTTGCTATATTATTCAAACACTTATACATATTGTGATTTTAACTCCAAAAAAAAAAGAAAGCTATAATCAAAATTTTGAAAATTATATTTGCACTGTGCTATCCTGTGCGAGTGGAGTCTGCTCCGGTATCGCTTTGATGATCAGAAGCCTTCAACCAGATATCAATAAGTGCAAGAAATCAGCTCAATTGAATATCATTATATTTGCGCCTAATCAAAACATTTTTATCTTGAAAAAAATAGATCTGAAACACTAGATCAAATTCACTGGAAGCCATTATTGCCAAGGTATATGTATTCTGATAAGGCATTTAATGATATCCGATTGAGTTAATTTTTTGCTTATTAATTCTACTCGACAAACTCTACGAAGTGAACGTTTCCAATCATCAGAACGAAACCGGAGCATACCCCACTTGCCCAAGACAGCACGGTGCTTTCCTTTTGAGGGATAGCACCAACCCTCAGTCCGAACAGATCATGATACAGACATGAAAAGGGTCATTGTCGGGCTTAAATTAGAAATTCAGAGGACCGGTATCATCCTTATCACTTATTAGGCAAGTAGTTGAAGACATGGATGAATAATAAATGCCAAACAAAACCATTGAACTTGGGTGGTTTTGGATTAAAAAATAAAGTTGTCTTATTTTCTATTACTTCATCCCATTTTAAATGCTCATTGCGTAAAAACGTGTCATTTTGACTTTTAAGAAATCGTATTTTTCATAATCTTTTTTGGAACTTTTTTCACTATTTTAAAGTACTCATGATTGAGATCTTTTGAACGATGCGAAATAAAGTTAAAAATTAATTTCGAAAGTACTTCATTTTTTGAGGTCAAAATTACATTGTCTCCCGTAGAAAACATTTAAATTGGGACGGATAGAGTATCAAACAACCTCCTTTAAAAGGAACGAAGTCAAAATTTTTGTTTCAGAGTGTTGAACCACACAAAAATAAGAACAGACGTTCAGAAGGCAAAAGGTTAGAGTATCCACAAAGGACTAACCAAAATCCAAAGGTTGGTAAGATTAATAATGTTTGCTTGAAAAGTGTTTACATTGAAATAACCAAACTTAACAACCTCTTGGTAACTATCAAATTTTGACATTTAGATAACCAAAATAAGCAACTTTTTTCTAATAATCAAACTTTGTTAACCCCACATCTTTTCAATCAAATACACCCATTACTACACACAAAAAATGCATATTTCTCAATGATCATAAAATAGAATCTATTTTGAATTATTATAATTTGACACATTTTTTATGGTTCATATCCTAGTAGAGTTGAACTAATTAAGGCTGCGATCTTTTAAACTTAATTTATTTTTTTAATTTAGTCCATTCTTCTACACAAACTTATTTTCCATCCTTAAACTTAACTTATTTGAAATTGTGAGTGTGTTAGGCAATTAAGTTTAACTTTAAAAGAATGGATGAACTTAACTTATTTTCATTTTAAGTTCCAAAAAGGGATAAAAATTAAGTTAAGTTTAAAAGAGCTCAGCTTAATATGGCTTAAGGTATCTCTGTAGTTCCCTGTCTCGCCGTTCTTGACTTGAAGAGAAAAAAAAAATTCCCGATTACCATTCAATTAAAAAGTGAATCAAGCGTCCTCGAAGCTATAGAATGTTTTTTTTTTTTTTTGGTCAAAATCAAATTTTATGCAAAAACAGTTCTATTTTAAAAAACTTTTGGTTTGATTTTTGTTATTTGAAATTGTATGTAAACAAAAACTGTGTTTTTTTTTCCCAAAAAACTTTATAAAAAAAAAACTGTTTTCTGTTTAAGAATCCGTTATCCTTAAAAAAAAGAGAACCTTTTCTTTTACAAAAAGTGATTTTTATAAAAAAAAAAATTGGAAAATTATTTTCTATTTCTAATAAACAGTCTTTTATTAGTTTGAAAAAAAATTTTAAAAAACTTTTTCCTATGTTCATAATTTTTACTTTTTTGTAGTTTGAAAATGTGATGTGGCAAATTTTGATTATACTATTGTGAACCTCTACATTGCTAATCTTAACAACCCCTTAAATAAATAATCAAAAGGTGATGCGATAACTTTTAGTAATCCAATTTTGATTACTCCACTACGGATGCTCTTAGTTTTACTTTGCCAATAACCATTTCTTTTTCTTTAATACAAAAACCTTTTCTTTCACTTCAACCTACAAAAGTCAGTCCCACTGTACAATCCAGTAGGGGAAAAAAAGAAGAAATTTTCCTATTTCCTGATGAATAATCCCATGACATTCTCCCAAATGTAACAGAGTTCCATACAATGAGCAATCTGACGTCCTCTCATTAATTAACAAACATGTGTATAGCTAAATTATCAACAACTGATAATATGAGGGGTGAAAAAAGCGTTTTAACAGCAGGCTGAAGAATTTTTAAGTAGTGAAAACTCAGATACGAAAGAAGCTTGCTTCTCATCATAGCTAAGGGTAAAAATGGCATTTCCAAAAATCCCAACGATTCTCATAGCCTACAATCAATAAATCATCACCTCATTTTAACAGAAAGCAACTGTGGTATACAGAATACAACCATTTCATAACACTCTCTCGTGTACGCACACACGCCTGCCCCTCCTATACATGTGGTATTTACATGTTTACTCTCCATCTATAACTCTTCAATTCCATGTAACATGGGGAGAAAAAAAAATAGTATGAACAAGGGGAAATGTAACGAAGCTTCTCTTGTCGTATCTGTAATCTCGCTTTACACCTAAACGCTAATTCCTCAACTCCCATCAGGAAACTTTGGGCTCACACTTGCAGGGTATATCACTATACATGTATGTCCGTCAAGCTGGTTTCTTTACAGGTTCTCTTCTGAACTAGAGTTACAACACCATGGCAGTGAATTGCAAAATCTACACAAGTTTAAAAAGCAGCTTCAATGACGTCGCATTGCAGGTACAGTTCAAAAAAAACATAATTGTGGAGATAACATGAACATGAAGCAAAAACAAGGGGAAATGCCGAAATGCCCTTACATTGTTTAAGCATCACCAACTTGCGAGATTCAGGCCTGGTTTGAGAATGATCATGGATGATCCTTTTACCCATGGAAATGGAATAGTTAAGATATGCTTTGCTCATAGACTCACTAGGTGCAGAAGTATCATAGTTCCACTCAAATTAGCTATCACGTCCTTCAACAAATTTACATGTACTGTGCCAACCATTGCTTGCACATATCAAGTACAGGGAGTGCATTTGCATGTAATGCCTGCAGAATATCATCACATAACATGTTAGTTGTAAATCAAATTCCACAGCCTACCAAAAATAAAGTAAAAGTTGGATAGGATGATATTGTATTGCTTTATTCAAAAAGAATCTATGAATTGCACTCGAGCTAGAGTCGTAACTATAAGTGAAAAATGTGGGTACCTACAATCATTTATTACAGTAATTTTTCACAACAATAAAGTTTAGCCCCTAGGCTCATCCCTGTATGGCTTTGGAGAACCAAATTTGGCAGTTATCCTGGTTTGTTTAAATCTTCTTGGCTGTATTCTTGTTGACCAGGCACGATTATCCTTAATCGAGCAAATTACTACCCCCAATTACTCCCTTACTTCAATCTTTAGAAGTTACAAGAATGGATCTAGATTCTAGACATAATAATTCAGCAATATAAAACCAGCTGTTATGAGGTTCTCTCTTAAGTGAATCAATTAACAACGAACAAGCACCAGCCAGATAATCAATAGTGGCTTGATTAGTTAATGTAATAAGAATTGTTCAAACTTTCGTAAGTGAATCAGGACTAAAATTATGACAGCTGAGAACTAATGATTTCTTCCAAGGTTCTAATGTCCATTGAGCTCGTTGATGCAGCTGTGAACAAAACCAAATGAATCACTCCTATGAGTCATTCCTCCATCTCTCATCAACAAACAGCAAGTTGATATATTATGCAACCCCTCTGAGAAGGATAAAGCATTGCAGTCCCTAGTATGATCTTGTACGTTTTTAAGTGCAACCAGTAAAACCTACTTCCAGAGAGGCACCATGTTGGTCTTGACTCTTGAGTGCGACCAATAAAACCTGTACCAAACTTTATGGGCAACCCCTCTGAGAAGGATAAAGCATTGCAGTCCCTAGTATGATCTTGTACGTTTTTAAGTGCAACCAGTAAAACCTACTTCCAGAGAGGGACCATGTTGACCATGTTGGTCTTGACTCTTGAGTGCGACAAATAAAACCTGTACCAAACTTTATGAGCCCGAGCTTGGTTTTAGAAGTGTTAAAACGTGTAAAAGACAAAATAAAAAGTTAATGAGCTTGCTGCAAATATGAGTATACCTAAACCCCTATCTACAGTAATCCAGCATTAGGTCTGGTCAACCATCATCTGTCTGACTGGATACTGCAGGTTCTTTTCGTCAATTCTTATATTTCGCATCGACAGAATAAATATGTTGCTAATCGCTATTTAAGCCTCACTAGATCCTTGAGTCTGACATCAGGCTGAAGCCCATGGATACAATCGATTATCAAGGGTTTTTCATAATCTTCCCTTATTTTCTACAAAACCTACAAAGGTACAAATTCCGCATCGTTGAATAAACATGCAAACTGAGTACAGATATGTTAGTGCCACCATATATTATCCAAACTACGTTTTTATTAGATGGCCACTTTAAACTGGGGAAACAGGGCAATCGATTTCTCCAACAAGAATCTAACTATAGAGAACAAAAACCTGATGCGCAACATATTGAACATCTGCTACACTCCCACTTCTGGAAGCGATCTGGAAGGCACTTTTAAGACGACCGCAGACTACACAAGCCAGCACCCTCCTGCCATTTTATTTAAGAGAGAATGAAGCATGAAGAAAGCATATAAATACTATTTGACAGCTAAGAAATCAGGTAAATAATAGATTCAAACTTTAAGCAAGAAAATGAGACAAAGACAACCAACTAATAAATGTTGACACACAAGATACCCTGCCCCCCATACAAAACACAATCGCAATGGATGCTCAAGGGCGTAGCCTGGTATTACATGAAGTTGGCCCACTCGACTGATAGAGAAAGAAAAAGAAAGGTGGTTTGCTCTCCTGTATCTTCCGAATTGCAAAGTCTTAATTCTTTCTTTTGTTCCTTGGCCTAGTTGAAACTGGTACCAGTTCCTATTACTAGAATAGCTTTGACACGGGCTAATCAAAGACTGAACATGATAAAGTGCGTGTGCTATATGTATGTGGGAGGAGAGATAATAAAACTTTGGAGTGTGCTATATGTATGTGGGAGCAGAGAATAATAAAATTTTGGACACCACATTTCACACAAACACAGATGTTGAATTCCAAAAGAAATATAAGTGCCTGTACATAACATCTTATGTGAGTTGTGTCCGCACCATACCACAATACCAGAGCTTATTGCTGCATGGAAAACTATCATAAACTGCAAACTCAAGAAAGCATTGGGACCCAACTTTATAACATTCACATGTATGGATGTGCATGCTGTCAAAACATGTATATAACACACTGCTGAACAGAAACATTACCTGTGGCTACTGTTTAACATATCTATAAGGCGGTCTGGTCGTTCTTTGTGTTTATTAGCATATACATTTATTGCAGCCCCCAACACCTACAAAAAGCCACAAAATGAGAAATCAAATATGTTTGGTGAACACATCTACCAAAAGAACCGCAACAAATTGGCAACATAAACTACAGGTCTACCAAGCATTAAAGACTTTAGATAGGACTCAATTAATGAATCCTCATTGTTGATGGCTAATTAATAGGCCGAACGGACGGTCTCTCTCTCTCTTTCTCTAAACAACCTTCCTTCTTTGCTTGGGGGTAGCTTCTTCCTCATCCCCCCAGGCACTTTTCTCATCTTACCTTTCTTTCTCTATTTGCTTTCTCCCTTCTCTTTTTTCCTTCCCCTCTTCTATTTTCTTCCCCCTATTCTAGTTTCTTCCTTTTGCCGTTTTCTTTCGGTTGTTGCTTCCCATTCTTTCTTTGTCTGCTGCTGGTTTCACTGACCATCCACCAGTATATTTATCCTTGGATGTTACTGGTTTGGGCATAACGGCAAGGTTAGGCCGGTGGGATCAGTGGTGGAATGGATCGCAAGATTTCCGTCCGAGTTTCTCTCTTGGGTGCTCTCAGTTTCAGGCTTAACGGCTAAGGGGAAATTTTGTGGCTGCCATATGGTGTGGTCAATGATCGGAGTGCTGCGGATTTGCTGGTGTTTCCATACTTCCAAAGGGGGACAATGACGCAGCAGCGTGTGGCGACGATCTTCCAGGCCATTCTTGAGGAGGGTTTGGACTTCTCCTTGGCAGTGGGAGCCTGTGGGGGTTCGGCGCTGCGTGTCGTTGTGGTCAGTGTCCGGATTTTCTCTTCGGCCGTGGAGGGCTTTCTGGTGGTGGTTGGTTGGCAGCAGGTTGGGGGGCGGCGGCTGTTAGGTTTTGTCTCTAGGGCTAGGGTAGTGTTGGGTTCTTTATAGGAGATAGGCCTTTTGGGTTCATATCTGTTTTTTCAAGTTTTGGGCTTTTGGCCCTTTTGATGTCTCCAACCTTTGGTTGGTTCCCCTCCCCTATCCCCGGGTCCTTACAGGCTTATGAATGTCGAGGGCTGGGATTGTAACTTTGTTGGAGTGCCGGTTTTTCCTCATTGTGAAGCCATCACTCTTTGGCTCCTTCTAATCGTTGTAACTTGTTTCAATGATTAATAAAATATTTCTTTTGCCGAGCAAAAAAATAGATAGGGCTCAATTAATGCAACAAGTTCAACATTTAAATGCCCTAAACACCTGTGAAGTTAAGTCTCTCATAAACTCGAGTCCAATATGCCAAAATCTTGCACTTTTTTCAGCGAATTGATATACACCAAGGCAAAAATATCTGATTCATGCTTCTCTAACTTAAATCAGTAACAAACAATTTCACAACACAGTTAAGTCACAATACCTGGTCCATATCATCATCATCAATTGTGCCTTTAATGTTTCTGAAAAATTCTGTTAGTTGGCCTCCTTTTTTCCTCTCAGCAAGTGATGCAGCAACACCAGCATATATATCAACGGCTAAAAAAAAGTCAAGAAGCTTGGAAATGAAATTGAACCAAAAAACTCAAGTCCAAACATAATTTTTACGGCTGAAATAGAAAATTCCACAAATCAGTCATTAAAGAACAGCTACCAGGAAGATTGAACTCGTAGATCACTTGGAATGCCAAGTCAAAATTCTTCTCAATAAGAGTCTCTCCAATCTTACACCTTCTCCTGCATTGCATGAATGCATTAAACAGGCTGGAACCAGCTTCTACCCGTTATTTAGTAGGACTTAACTTGAGGGTCCATCGAATAAAAGAGGGAACAAAAATCATAAAAAAGACTCAAAAACTTGAACTGGACTCTTCAAAGCAGTAGACCCGAGTGTTCCAACGAGAAAGCTGGAAAAACAATTAGCAGACATCATGGCTGAGGGTTGACTTGCATACGGTAATGATCTTATAGACAATCATAACTCATAAGAAGTTTAAACTACTTTAAAAAGATGCAACTTAAGCCTATTAAAAGAACTAGGAGGTAGTTCTGCTCATGTGGAGGCAGAGGACAGAAAAGCACAAACCTGAAAGTTTCAGGGTCATTTGGATTTCCAAAAAGAGAATACTTCCATGGTGGGCCATCTGCATCGTTGAAGGACCTAACAACATCCACCTACAGCAGTCAAGAAAATCATCAGGAAGCATGTAAAACATTATACTCAAATTAACATGATATTGCTCTGTCAACTACAGGGGAACTTCTGAACTTGCTATAACAATCCTCCTTATCTGTTTTCTGCTCACGAAAAACAAAATCCTTTCATTATTTAACTTCACAAGACTTCATCAAACAAATCACCTGGATTGCCACCCGAGCAGAAAACTTAACCAGTCCTTCCTCACTAAGCTTTTCTGAGGCACTTTTTCCTCGAATGCCCTTAGTGACAAGCTTAGCAGAATCTCCTATTTTGTATCGCGCCGACAACCCATCATCAAAATGCATCTGCAAGTCCAACAATTTACGTTTCAATTTGCACCAAAAGGGGCTCAAGGGGAGTAAACTTTACAAATGATATGATTTCTGCAATACCAATCTACTATTGGTCACTCTGATCTATCACTCAACCTTGACAGTAATACAATATTTTCAAAATGTTGTCAAAAGCTGTCACTCCTCCTTAGGCTTCGGCAGCATGTTAGCTCCTGCTTGAGAATAGGGGTGGACAGAAATGGCCTTCTTGTACCTCACTCCCGTCTTCAATGGGGTTATTGGTGTACATGAAGAGACACCTCAGAAAAGAGAAACACCACCACAAAGATATGGTGGAATTTCTTCAGCCAAGAAGGTTGCAGGTCTGAGAAGAACAGGAATCCTGTACCGTGAGGGTCATTGGTTCTAGACGTGGGAAACCAGAGTGCACTTCTTCACAAATTGTCTTAATAGTTTAGATTAATGTGAGGTAGGAGGAGACATCATGAACGCAGGCTCTGGCTGTCAGTGGGGAAAAATGATAGAATGGTATATTGCTTCATTCAAAAGTGGTGGATAAATGGTGTGATTTAGTAAATAGGTCATGTGTCACAAGTTTGCCTATCCTCAACGCTTCTATTCCTAAAAAAATAAATAGAGATTCCAATCATGACCACAAGCCACTTTTGCTGTTCCTACGGATTTATGATGTCTAGACAATGATTGAGGCTGACATGTTGTCTAAACATCAGTTTCACCTTGTTTATCCCAGTCAAATCTTGTGCAACGGCAGCCCGTGCAACTTATTTCCTCTCTGATACCATGTGCTATGTAGCACGGATATGGATACAGACACGGACACGGCAATTCTAAACAAATGGGGATATGGACATGGCGGGGGACACGCCACGTGTATAAATAAATAAATATAAAAATTATTATGAACCATTGTATATGAATAATTTCACAATTGTGTATTTTTTTTCAAAGGCATAATTACAGTTTAACCCAAATGTCTTGAATTAACCCCCAAAAATTAAAAATATTATATTTTGACCCCCAGCCATGACCCCCGCTTGTCCCCTATCAAAAAATAATAAAAATGGTTGGACACGTGGCGTGTCCAATACGTGTCCCCGTGTCCAATACGTCGCCCTTTTGGAGTGTCCGTGCTTCATAAACCATGTGAGATATTGAGAGAAGACAAAGATAATTAAGTTACAGAAAAGTATGTTTTAAGACTAATGGTTGGCTATATAGGCAACCGCACTAGAATACGAAGCGACATGAAGAAGGCTCTAACACCCTTAATCAAAGAGACAACTGCAATAAGATAAAAACCTCACTTATCAAATCACTTTATCAACCGCACTACTAGAATGGAGATGATGCAGTAGGTTTACGGGTATGTATGTCCTTTGTAGTATAAGGTCTATAAATAGGAGTCTAAAGTGCTCATTAGGTAACTTTTGATATATTAATAATAGATATTTGAGAGCTTTTGCTCCTTGTATTCTCCTTTGAGGGATTTATCTCTCTTATGGAAATCTATCATTGATATGGTTTGCATCATTTGGTATCAGAGCATCTAGGCTCGACCGAATCCTTCATCTCGCCAGAAACCTAGATCTCACCGGAACCCTAAAATGGCGCTAGAAAATCTCACTGGAGCCCCAATCCACTATTTTCTCACGACCCTAAAACTTGATTTCAACCCTTGAAACTCATAAATCAACCATTTTCAGAGCTGATTCTTGCTGTTTCAGACATCTAAACCCATCTCGGCTACAGATCTGCCTATTTTGGCACTGTTCACACTTGTTTGAGGCTCGAAAACTCATCTCTTCGCACAGATCTGACCCTAAAATCGTGAAACCCACTAGTTCCGAGCCCTTAAGGTACAAATCGAAGCAACACAGACCATTTTCGGACCAATTTGAGGTCTAAATCAAGTGTCTTTCTGACTTTTGAACCCTAATATGCCCTTTTCCATCACAAAATTCACATGTATGGTCCGATTAGAGCCTTGGGTTGCTGATTGGAGCCTTGGATCTGATTTCTCAACCAATGTCACAGCTCGTGGCTGTGATTTCATGCTTGATTTTGGAATTTCAGCACTCGAAACAGTGATTTCATGCTTGATTTTGGAATTTCAGCACTCGAAACAGTGATTTCACGCTCAAATATGTTGGAAATCAACTCGAATCAGTGTTTCAGGTTAGATTTTCAGCCGGGTTGCCTTGTTTGTTGCGATTTGCAGCAATTAGTGTTGATTTCTGTTGTTTGCTTGCGATTGAGGCACTTTGGGTACTGAGTTAACTGGGCATGATCGATTTTGGTTGAGTTGGCTGAGTTATTGCACCGAGTTGATTGAGTTTGGGTCTAAAATCACCGAGTTGACTGAGTTTGGGTCTAAAATTGCTGAGTTAATTGGGTTTGGGACTGAGTTGACCGGGTTTGTGATTGAGTTGGCTGATTTTACCATTGGAATGACTCATACACTTAAGGATAGAGTTAAAGGAAGAAGGGAAGGTGGTGGTAGAGTATTTTTGGTGAACAATGGTGAAGGATTGAAGATTATTCCACAATGTGGAAGGGAAAATGACTGCAATTCAAATGAAAATAGGAATGAGATTAAAGAGTTGAGTGAACAAGTTGCTACCATGTATGATGAGGTGCAACTAATGTTATTGAAAGAGAAGTTGCTACTTTAGAGAAAAAGTTGCAACATTTGTCTATTTCATTCAAGAATATTGATGGTTAATGTGATTCCAAGTCCTATGAAAATCTCAACCCGGATGCATTTGAGAAGGACGAGGAGCAATGTTATTGTGATGAGTTCTCACATAATATTCCTATCTTTGATGACCTCTCACGTGAAGAGCTTGGAGCTGATTTTAAAGATGGTGGTTTCGAAGACCTTCCCGTCTTTGATGAGTCTTCAAATGAAGACTTTGGAGGTGATTTCAAAGGAATTCCTGTATTTGACGAGTTTCCATATGAGGATGATGAGAATGATATTGTTCCTATGTTTGACTAACTTTCACATGAAGGGTCTGAAAATGATTGTATCGTTGAGACTTGTAGTGCTTTTGAAGATGTCCCTGTATGGGAAAAGTTTGATGAAAAGTATTGTGTTGACAGTGAAGAGGGAATGCTTGTTAATACGATCAAGGAAAGCTTCATTATGACTAGGCAAGAAAGCAAGGAAGTTATAGAAGTTCCTTATGCTTTGGTTGTGTCACCGAAGATGGATGAAGTCGTTTTTGATCATCAGCCAATGGTTGGAGAATCTGAAGTGACAAAACTTGATCATTGCTTCCATTATTTGTCTTCCGAGTTGCACATGGCGCAAGGGGTGATCAAATTGGTTCCTTTTCCTAGTACACTCCATTCGTTATTACCAAAAGGGGGAAAAGATGATTTGGGACAGCTTGTTGACCTCTCTGATGCCATTTGGCTTTAATTTGGGGGCATGGTTCTCCAACAAAACAGGTATAGGGGGCCACTGTTTCAGTGGCATTCTGAGATCAGCCACTTTATGCATATTGCCAAAGGTTAGGTCTGTCTCCAATCCTCTCCCGCCCATACCCCCAATGATTAAAGACTACATGGGTTCTGTTATTGTTGGTGGGACAGTTTGTTGACCCTTTGGGTTTTTGTATTCAAGCAAGCAAGTTTTGAACAGTGTGTTGTGACTTTTCAACATGCTAAGGGGGATAGCTTTTGATGCAACTTGGGAGTTAGTATGGTGGGCTACTACGATGATCTTTTGATTCACAAGGAGCATGGTACAAGGATGGTTTCTTGGCACATGGATGCAGTGGATGTACACAAATGAAAGCGCATATTGAAGATTGGTTGTGCTAAGGGTGATGCGTTGATCAAGAAATGCAACCACGTGTCTAAGTTTGAGCTGCATGATAATCACTTTTATGTTTTCTTTATTTTGTTGTCTTGAGACATGTTGTCCAACTTGAGGACAAGTTTTTTTTAAGAGGGTGAGTCTGAAGCAGTAGGTTTAAGGGTATGTATGTCATTTTGAGTCCTTTGTAGTAGAGGGTCTATAAATAGGAGTCTAGACTCTAGAGTGCTCATTAGGTAACTTTTGATATATTGATAATAGATATTTGAGAGCTTTTACTCCTCGTATTCCCCTTTGAGGGATTTGTCACTCTTACAGAAATCTATCATTGATTTGGTTTGCATCAGGAGAAGGGTGGAGTCTCAATGTCTCAGGAGCATAACGCAAGTACAAAGGGCTTATCCTAAGAAGTATCCACAAAAGTTGAAGAAAAAGAAGCAGGGATGTTGGCGCCAACCTGGATCTACTAAGCCTTTAAATGACAAAACGCTCAAGTCTGCTTACATGAACCTTTCAACACGGTGCCCTTTTGTTCCACTTTTGGGGACCTGCCCTTTCTGATGTACATATTACTAGACTCTAGCTTATGAATTACTACACAAAGGCCATTCAACTCTTAAGTTAAGACTTACCTTGGCATTTTCCAAATGCTTTATAGCTTCCTCTTGAGAAGAAGAGTTCATGAACAACTGAATACAACATAGACCAGCAGCCACGTGGTCCTTTTTGATCACCTGAACCGTCAATTCAGGTTTAAATTAACCTCATAGATAGAAACCAGTCTTAAGACTAAACAAGTCAAGCTAACAATGGATAACATATATTATAACTGTGGAAGTGGAACTGAAATAGAGATCTGGAAAATGAATTCAAAAGCTCGAAAAGGTATACATGTCAACAGATATTGAAACATAGCATCAGTTAAAGTTTACAGCATCAGTATTTCGGAATGGAAATCAATTTTAATGGTAAATTTCATGATTTTTCAAACAGCCACAAGAAACGTCCTAACTCCTAAGTCTTAGAAACTATATTTAATCTCCCTCTGTAAGATATCCTTCCACTCAATTTGTTTAGTTTGATCTGGTAGAGCTCCTTAGTAGGACCTCATCTAGCTTCATGCCAAAACAGATACAAGTTTTGTGATATAGCATTCAGGGCCATGTCGTACACTTAATAACATCTATTCCAATTTCCACTCCGTTGATCATAGTGAACCTTGGTCCGTGAAATCCCAGGTTTTTTATGCCAATCACAAATGAGTTCTCCAGGCTCAAATTCTGGATTACCTGTCACCTTAAGTTGACTTTTGCTAGGCCCACTCTCGGCCGCAAATACAAGAATAAATAGGAAAGTAGACGGATGACAAAACTACCCCCACTAGCAATTTAATTTTCTGCAGAAAGCTGCTAGTAATCTTAGGGAGTGCCTTTGATTATTTTATAGCTGCAAACCCTATTAATTATTGCAAAAGCTTAAAATAACCCTACCCTAGGGGCAAGAAAGGAGGGAGGGAGAGAGCGACGAGAGAGATGTAGAATCCACACCCAAAAAGAATAAATCATGACATAATGTATGTATAAAGCTAATACGACAAATATACTACCAATCATAAAAGCAAAAGAACACAAAATGCAACAACCTTCAGTCAAGACCACCTCAACAGTAGTCAAGGTTGGCTGTAAACCAGTGGCCACTAACCTTGCATAAATATTGAAATCACTAATGCAAAGCAAACAAAATTTACCAACAAAAAGTGCATGTACAGAAATGTGTTACTATTTCACAATATCCACAAAAATGGATGGTCCCCAAATAAGATTGGTGAGCATATACAAAGGAACATCCCCTGGATCCCAATGTAGTACCTGAAATCGGTATAGATAATTGAAATGCTTATGCAATTCGCAATAGACACAAATGCGGGCAAGTGCTGCAGCGGTATATTGATTAAATATGACATCCTGTGGTGCTGCAGACGATATTCTTGTTGATAGTACTTCTTCCAACACAGGCATGGCACCATACCCAATGCTCAAGTCACACAAATCATCAATCATCCCATAATCAGTTGCTAGTGGGTCTGGTCTTTGAGGAGAAGATGAAGAAGTAACTATACTCAGTGATGATGGTTGAGGGGGTGGAGGAACAGCATTTGGAGGAAAGAACAGAAGGCAAGCATCCTTGTAGTGTCCATGTCTAAACATAAAGCCAAGCAAATTCTGGCATGCATACTGCAACAACAAATACATACTATTACAGACTGCTACCGCCAAGATGCCGTAAACATACTTATCAACCAGGATAGCGCATAGAACAGAAGAACTAATATTCAAAACATATTAACAAAAGTAGTAATAAAAACTAAATAACACTGTTAAACAAAAGATACAACCAAAAAAAGGTGCTAAATGAAAACATAGCAGCAGCAAACAACCTATCTCAAACTTCCAGCTGGAAATTTATCAACGGTTCACTTCTTAGAAGATTGTTGGCAAGTTGGCTACTATAAGACAAAGCATAAGAAGGCACAGAAGGCATCGCCGGCACCTTTTTGTTTGATGAGGTGCATTTGGAGGGAGAGCAATCACAATACCTCTAAGGAAAACTAGATGACAGAACACAGACCTAAAGCATCTTTACTTACAATGTTCATTTTTGGCTTTTACACTCATGGATTTTATAGGAGTACTTAAATTATAATGGAGAGCTTCAAGCCTTCAATTTTGTTTGCATAGTTTTGTGTACACAAGATCGCCAGCCATTGTTTAATTAATTTACTTACTAAAGAAACTAGAAAGTTTAGAAGTTCCTCGTAATTTATAACAGAGAAAACAGAAATGATACAAACAAAACTGACCAAATCTAAAGCAAAACTCGTCCAAAGCTCAAACTACTTAAATAGCAAAAGGCCAGCATGCTCAGAGCATGGAAATTGAGAACTTCGAGTATTCAAAAGACCAAGGCTTTTCATAGTGCTAGCCAATCGATTACCAGGGAAGGCATAGGGCCCTCATGGTTGACTGTTGACGAAAGAAGGCAATGAAAGAATCTACAGCATAGTTGGGGAGGTGGTTGACGGAAAAAAATAAATTGGAGGCAAAAAGGCAGGGTCATTGTAGCTTAGAGAACTAACACAAACAAAAGATTCTTACATAGAATAGCTAACATTCACAGGAGAGCAGACACATACTGTTCGAAGGAAAACCTATGGACATGTAAGAATGAGAACAAAATCAAAACATAAGTCCAGAGCATAGAACACATTGGGCTACAAAAAAGGTGCTTACTTCCTGTAAATAGTTTACACATTCAAGGTATCTAACACTGTCTAGATTGCTTCGAGGTCCATCTTCAAATTCAAAACCATGCAAGAAATTATCACTCTCTGATTCTTGAGATCGCCTTGATCTCTCAGAACGCGGAAATGTAGAAGGCATGTACAGAACATTAAGATATGAATCAGCAGACAGAGAATCGTCCAGAATTGCTGGTGCACTTCTAGCTAAATGTTCATACCTGCATGTTATAATCAACCAATCAGTTGATAAGCAACTGCAACATAAGAAAGGTCATCTCAGTATGTTACATAATTTCAAATAGGCAACTCCAATATAATTTCAGCAAGCAGGCCAGAAAGAGATTCAAGCCAAAAACTAGTCACTGCCACCATCAGTTTGTACAGCAGTCCAAGTCTCAACTACAACTCAAGGGACTGCATGGATCCAGCATGAGAATATGTAGAGTAGACCATGCAACACAATCATCTCATGCAAGAACGCAGCTCCTACCTCACTTGGAGGAAGCACAGTAAACTACTTGGCAACAGAGGCCGATGTAAGGAGTTTCTAGCAAAATGAAAGGAAACACAATCCCTTGTTGGGCTCATATATCCTCCGTAGGAAAATAAGTTGGGCCAACATCTGAATTCCAAGGTATGTCAGAAAAACATGCCTTACAAGTTACATCTGTATCCAAGAGTGCCACAAATATATCCATGAGATGGTATCATAAAATATTTCGATCAAGGATATAACTGAGGCAGAGGGGAGTGGGTAATGATGCTTAATTATTCAAGAACATCCTCAGGAACGTATTTAAAATCAAGTAAAGTAACATTATTCACATACTCATGCGATGAACAATAAAAACAATATCGAATGAACTCTCATTCCGACCAAAGAGTTAGCAATACCAAACTCAGTAACAGAGGCTACATAAGGCTCAAAAGTGGAACCATCAGTAGTGAACTCAATAACTGCTTTAACATCTTGCGCGTCTTGGATTCAAAAGGCTGTTGCTCAAGTACTAAATTGAGTGATGTAGTCATTTAACTGTAAGCCCAGATATTTTTAGTAAATTTTGGGCAAGAGAAATGTGCAGACATAACTTAATGCCATTTAAGTAGTTAAGATACTCATACGTGATACTAGTCAGAAGAGAATGATACAAGTGCAATGATATATACAGGAAATACGAGTTGCAAATTGAACTGTCTTACATGGAGCGAACAGCTGAAACATCAACAGGTGGACTTCCTTCTATCGTATTAATGATCTCCAGAATCACAGGTGCAGGATCACCTTTATGCAATTGAAGAGCTTGCCTTGAAAACACAATCAAAGGAGGCAAAAAAACGTACCCTTTCTCAGAATAAGGCAAAATAACTTCTTCTTCTTTTTTATAAGTAATTAAATATATTAGAAATAAGGCATTAAGGGAATGCCACCCGTATACAAAAAAGGCCATAGACAAAAAGGCCCTATACACCAATATGTGAGATAAACAATTCAAAGCAATCTAGAAATTGATCAAGGAAAGGATTACATTCTCCCTTGTCCCAACTATACAAACTACTAACCACAAAACTTTTGATTTTAAATAAAGGCTTTTCTACTCCTTCAAAGCATCTCGCATTTCTCTCACGCCATATAGTGCACATCAAACAAAGCGGAATCATGGCCCAAACATGCTTCCTTCTTTTCCCACTCTAGCACTCCTCCAAGCAATTAAGAGTTCCATAACGCTCCTTGACACAGCCCATTGTAAACCAAACCAGTTGAACACCACAGACCAAAGCTCCCAAGCGAAAGGACAATGGATTAAAACATGATCCACCGTCTCCGCATCCCTCTTACACATACAACAGCAATTAACAATGATTCACCGACTTCGGACCAGGTTGTCAATGGTAAGAATCTTCCCTTGCGCCGCACACCAAACAAAAACACTCACTTTCAACGGTGCCGACGCTTTCCAAATCGCTTGCCTAAGGATGGAGTTACTGCTCCCGCATAACGCTTGGTAAAAAAACTTTACCGGAAAAGATCCTGATTTTGACAAGTTCCAGTGCATCTCATCACCCCCTACTCCTATCCCTTGCATATCATACCCTCTAGAATAAGGCTAAATAACACTACGCTCCCTTAAATTAATAGTGGATACCTTAACGTTTCACTCTTTTTCCCAACTCATCCTTCATGTTTCTGATTTTTTTCGAATTCCACCCAACCCCCAACCGTCAACCAAAAAACCTACAAGATCGGGGTCACAATTTGTATCCATTGAGAAAACCGTTGGAATTCTTCCCAACGGTTATTTAAATCTAAAGGTTACTAAAATCTCAGACAGAAAATGTCACATGGTCTAGCGTCACATGGAGCCATAAGGCACCACTTGCATTTACTAGACCCAAACTAACCATGACCCAAGGGTATCCTAAA
Organism: Rhododendron kiyosumense; assembly: GCA_019656275.1. NCBI lineage: Eukaryota > Viridiplantae > Streptophyta > Magnoliopsida > Ericales > Ericaceae > Rhododendron > Rhododendron kiyosumense. Next base: position 21,264 of record BPLS01000673.1, read on the forward strand.
GGAAATGTAGAAAAACCACTCTCCCTGCCAATTCCCTCTCTATCCATCGATCAGTCAGCAATGATCCCCTCTTTCCATAACCCAAAAGTAGTATAACGAATTATCAGAAAAATTCTCCCTCGTCTAACTCCCTCCAGCCCGCTCTTTCTGTATCCCATATCTGTCTCCTTCCCTCTCTGATTCCCTCTTTCTCCAATCTCTCTCTCTATTCACCCCACCCACAACCATGGAGAGTATGTATTTGGTTGGATAGGGAACGACAAGGCCTATAGAGAATGGTGAAGTGTGTGGCGAACGTAACCAGCATGTGAACGGTAGCTGCAGAGTGTGAGTAGTGTGCGGCGAACGCAGAGTGGCACTCTGACCTTCCCTCCCTTCCTTCCCCACCCCATCATTGCCACAACTCCCTCCCCTTCCCCTTAGCTGGCCACCACTTCCCTCCCATTTATATACCCTCTTAACATTACCCTTCTTTCCCAACTTCCCTCCCTCCTGCAAACCAGAACCACCATCATCCCAGAGACCACAGGAGGACTTACAGAATAGAATCATAGATATGCCAGTCGTTAGAAAACTCTTGTTCGTTTTAAGATCACTGAAGGCAACTCCACTTCAACCAAACCCAAAGACAAACACACACGCAAAAAAAAAAAAAAGAAAGAAATTCAACCTCTGGATTAACATGTTTCCAAAACCCAATACCTAGCACCCACTCTACCAACCATAATTAGCAATACTCCTCACATTTCTCCGGGATAGGTCAGATTTGGGGCTATAAACATGGAAATGGGTGGCAACAGGTGGAATTGGGGTGGGGCCCTAGGGTGAAAGAATAGAAGAGGTCTTTTAACCTCATTCTGATTTTGAAGTTGAAGTTGTTATGATTAACTAGGTGCGAGATGAAATTGAGATGGTTTAGTTGCACTTACTAACAGAGAGAAGAACAAGAGGGAGGTTCAGTGGTGGATGGGGGTGGGTTGTGGCAGAGAGGGAAGAACCAGAAGGTAAGAGGATGTGAGGTTCGGTGGTGGATGTGTCAGTTAATCCAGTTCTTTAAGAGGGAAGAAAATGAGAGAGGAGGCCCAAGTATGTTGGGCGATCACTGGTTTTTGGGATGGTTGATGGCAAAGAGAATCCTCTAGTTCGGGGACTAAGGCACCAGATTTCAATTCCATGTATTCCCTTGAGAGTTGAGACGTGCAGCATGGTCTTTTTTATCAAATATTTAGTTGGGCGTAAGGCATGTGACTAAACTGGAAAACATCGTATTGTATAGTGTTCTTTTAAAAAAAAAAACTTACGAGTCAAAGTGAGGGCTCGCTAATACTTTAGGCCCAAAGTGTGATTTACACTTCAGATTAATTGCAGATAAGAAACGCTATAATGAATGACTGGCCTTCGTTGCCAAATACAATTGACGGACAGCATAAATGTAACTTACTTAAATTTTACACGAGCTTGTGCATAGTGCTCCATCCGAATCAACGCATGCCCCCATGCATTCCAAACCGGAAAAACATCAATCTGAGATAAGGCCAAATAAGCACTCATTATCATGGGAAACAGGAAGCCAGATATATCAACAAAGTGCCAAAAGTTCGCTTTTGATACATACTTTACACTTCCTGCAAGTATATACAGCCATGCTGTACCGTTCTTCTACAATCAACCTATCACGAAGATGTGCAGATGACTCTTGGTCAGCAATATCATCAAGGGAAGCAGCAATTCCGGATCCCAGGAGGCTCTGCAGCAGTTCAGCACGTCCCAGCCAAATATCAGCTTGTGACAGAACTTCAGACAGCTCATCAGTGGACTGACTACCCACACTGGAGCTTCCAGCATCAGATGATGAATCATCAGCATCTCGTCCTCTTTCTGAATTACTTGACAAGTCACTACCCCCAGCAACCTTTCTCAACTGGGATTTAGAAAAGATAAGCCCCTGTGGAAACAGAACTTGAAGTATCACTGCAGTATCCCCCATACATAACAAGAGTAGAAACAGAATCTTTGTTTGCCTTCGCCCACATATTTCCAATGGATATCAAATACAACCCATACAAAACGAGAGAGAAAAAAGAGAATAGAATGTAACCTGCACAAATGTTTCTGTGGCGTGATATGCACGGCCAATTGTTTCCATAGATGCATTTTCAGGCAACTGTTGGGAGCTCAACACCTTTCTCATCTGATTAATGCACAAACTCAGAGCACCTTTGCCAGAGGTCAACTCATCAGAACACAATGAAAGAAGTGCCTGCAACCACATGACACAAGTCTTACAGCATAAATATCAGGAAGCATAACAGTAATAGTTGAACACAAGGTAGACAAATGTTTCTGATATGCACAAACCGCAACAAAAAAGGAGCAAGTGAAAATGATATTCAAATTTAATTGATCAGCAAACTGCAGATACAACAGATACAATTGGTGTGTAATATGTGCGAAAATAACCACACATACTCCCTCCGTCCCAAATCGCTCACCCTTTTGGTGAAACCATGCATTTCGAACGCAAAAAATTAGCATTAACTTTTTTCCAAAATTTTTTACACCTATTCAAAGATCTCATTGAGAGGAAGAAAATGGGGTATATTTGTCTTGTTTAAAAAATCTAACAAATATATATTATCTTTTGCGTGCAAAATGCGATCAATTCGGGACAAAGGGGGCACTAATTTTGGAACCAATTTGTTCTCTAAGAATCATGCGAGAGCAATCTCTTGAATCTTTCCTGTTTAAGTCATAACCAGTACCATTATACAATCATCGTAGAAAAAGCAGAAGTAACAGTTGCACTGAAAGACAGAAATGCTAGGCCTTCTAAGCGAGACAAGAACCATGCCCCGGAAACCCACCCACACTCAATCCCACCGCAAAACAATGGCCCACTTGTCTCTGGAAATCCTCCATCAAAACCATTACGTGGTTACTGTATACAATACAAGTACATCACACTGAAGGTGAAACAACACCACCACCATTGACCAGTTTTTTCAGATCGCTTTAATTGATTCCCTTCTGATGTCAACCTTCAATTCACACATCACAGGGAACTGACCCACAAAAGCAGCAGCAGCATAGCGAAGAAATAAACCATAGTGCAACATAATCACCAAATTATGGCTCTAAGAACTATCATACCTACTTATCAAAAAAAAAAAACTATCATACCTTAAAGAGAATAATGTCAGGTGCACTTTCATATCGATGAGATAAACGAACAGGATCATCCTTATTTGGATCACCTGTAAGCGTCCATTCCTCAGCAATTGAAACAGGAGGAAATCGTTCCTGTCCATCTGTAGGATACAATGAAACACGATCCTCTTGAATTCCAGTCATTGCCTCCCAAGTAACTTTTTCAGATGGTGCTAAACCAGAGCTCTTTCTTTTCTTGTAAGCCTCCCTTGGAGCAGTCTTATCACCATTATTGCGTGGAGTCCAAGAAAAAGCTCTGCGAGCCTCTTTTTGCAAATTACTTAGGCTGTTAGTAAAAGATGACTTTGTAGGCATGCCAGTTCTTGTCTTCTGCCTTCCTTTCGGAACTGAGACTGATACTCTAGGCTCTCTGGAAGGAGAGCTGATACTCACAAAAATAGCTTTGGCAGCATAAGTTAGAGTGACGCTATTGTCTCTCAAGGAAGGAAATTCTTTAAGAATCTGGAAAGAAAAATTCTCATAACCAGATAAGACATAAGTGTAAGAAAAAGTACGTGCAATATCTAATATTTGGCTGCTGATACAGGAATTAAAGAAATTCCAGAAGAAGAAAGATACCAGCGAAGCAGATTGCAGCTGTTTTCTCATCAGCAGAACCTCCAAGATCAAATGAGGATGCTCGTGCAGGGAAGAACATCTCTGCTGCCATGGCAACGGCAAGGCCGACAAAACACGAAGACCTAAGGCCCATGAGTTAAGCCGACAAACTTCAAGCTCTGACAAATTACCATCTCTTCTCTTCAAGAAAAAATGGACCTTCACGAACAACAAAAACATAAGGCCAAGTTAAGAACAGAAGGTTATAGAATTCAGAGCAATATTTCTTTCTGTATTTCTTTAAGATAGAAGAGTGAATGAAAACTATCTTACGCCATATTTTTACCGTATTTCTTAGAGATAGGAAAAGAAAGCATGTGGACATGTCATATAAATCGAAAAAACCACTTACAAGAAGCTGCTTTGACCGCAGGTTGGGCAATAGCTGCATTGCACCCATGGCGACTGGGAGGGCATCATCAGAGTCACGCAGGGAAGAAAGAAAACGTGAGGCTTCTGCCGGACCTCCGCCATTTAGTGGGTCCGCAGTGAGAAGCTTAACGAGTTGACGACCTTGCAGTTCTCTCCGCAACTCTATCGATAATCCTGCACTTTCAGCCACTTCCAAAGCAGCAGAAACAGCTCCTTTTCCAGCTAGTCTAAGGGCAAGACCCTCGGGATCTTCCTTACATTCTGCTTCAACCTGACAATTACATGAGAGTGGCATGGAGAGTACTCTAAGATTGTAAAAGCATTACTCCTTAAACTCTAAGTTCCAGAAGAAAGGTTCTTTTGTTTTCTTTTTTTTTTTTTTTTCCAATGAAATCTTGAGAGGGAATTGAGTTGTCACCTCTTGCCAGCTGCTGTAATGATCATCTGCACAAAGAATGTGTTTGTATCTCAAGAGAGCTTGTCTCATTTGAACAACCTGATAAACAATGAAGAAGCAGTTCAACATAACCGATGAGCCTAACAACGCAACCAGCTTAAGTAAAAGCACATATACTGTCCTATCAATCTTCAGCAACAACCATCAAGAAGAGAATTTACACCATCCGTACAATTCCTAAAATCATGCAATAAATTGCAAATTGCACCACCAGGTACCTCATTCTTAGCTGGGTAACTTTCAGGCAAGTGGCAGCTGCACATAGTTATGACATCAAGAGCAGCATCCAGTTCCCATCTATGCAAATATCTGAAACAGAACATACAATTTCAAGAAAGGCTACAAGTGCAAAAGATCTGTTATAATCAGTCCTGTAAGTATAATAGAGAAACAGTCTGTATTAGGTGTAAAAGTCACCAACAGATGAAATAATTATCCCCAACAAAATCCCTTTGAAATAATTGTTTCCAGAGTGCAAGATGTTACCTTCTTTACCCTAGTGGAAATACAAGATACAGAAACGATGACATCAAAAGAGCAAACAGCGCTATTCTACCCCCCAATAGATATTTCAAACAGAAGACTTCAGCTAGACAAAATTGTCATACGCTGTTTAAAAAAAAAAGGCGAATTATAAAACGGCGTTGAATTCTACATACTTGAGTGCGAGTCTTGCAGCCAGCTGTTTATCCTTCAATCGCAGACAATACTGCCAACTATTGCTCCACATGTTATGAACTGCATAACCTCGAGATTGCCCTGTCACTGAATTACTTTCCTCCCCACGTTCAATGAGCAGCTGCAGTAACCGGTCTGATGCTCCATTACGCAGACAACGATCAGAAAGAGCAAGAGCATCCATCAGCTTTCCTTCATCGATTAATCTGATTGAGAAAACCTATTAGATGCTGATATTCAATGGCATAAAAAATCGAAAGGAAAATCTTCTGCACTATTATAGAACAATAAAAGGGAAAAGGGAAAAATACAAAAACCTATGGAGGATGTAAGGAGAGAGCAAAACAAACTCAGACGGCAAATGAGATCAGCAATATTAGTAGATTCAACTCAACCATTCACCAGGATTTTTTCCAATGCAAAAGCATGAAAGCATTGGTCTACAGTAAGAAGCTATATCTACTTCGCAAGCCAATCACTCAAAACCTAGGCTGTCTCTTTTTACTCTTAACTTCTTACCTCCTCTTCTCATCATCTACTTCATGAACTTCCCATTTGTCTAAGTGCAATTGGGCATCAAGTTCCCAAGATCCCAGATAAAGGCAGGCTGCTACCTTAACTCATGCAACACTTGTCAAATAAGATTCCTTTTACTAGTTTCCCTACCTACAGTCTGTCCTTCGATGCCCCTGAGAACCAGGGTTTTTTTTTTTTGAAGTAATAAAGTTTTGTTGAAAAGGCATCAAGGGGATGCCACTCATGTACACAAGAGAAGGACAAAATATAAAAGGACCTATAAACCCCTCTATTCCCCAAAAATATTTAATATATCAAAAAATTGGCTGAAAGTAGGGTTGCACTCCCTCGACTCCCAACCAAACAAAGTAGAATCAAAAGACTTCTAATCTTAAACAATGGCCTCTCATCCCCATCAAAATATCTACGATTCCTCTCTTCAAATTGACCATATCAAGTACAGCAGGATCATAATCCATAGCTTCAGTCTTCTTCTAGCCACTCTAGCCCCATACCATTCTTCAAATAAGCTCCACCATCGTCGTAGGGAAGACCCGCGACATGCCCCACAAAACAAGAACTACGTTCCAAAGCTCCTTGGCGGACAATCAATAAACAAATGTGCCACTTCATCTCTCAAGCACATACAACACCGATTCAACATAACCATCCGACGCCGTAAATGATTATCTATAGTGAGAATATTATCCTTAGCTGAACAGCAAGAAAAAAAGAAACCTTAGTTGGCGCACAAGTACCCCAAATGGCTCTCCAAGGAAAGTAAGTACTTGCTTCTCCAGCCAAATCTTGGTAATAACCTTTCACCTGAAAAGACCCACTCCCTGTAGGGATCCACCTCAAAAAAAATCCTCCCCTCTCCCCACATCCCTCACAGCATATAGCTTTCCAAACAGATCCATCAACTCCTCCAACTCCCAATCTTAAACCTCACCGCGAAGCATTGGGTCCCACCACACCGTATCCCCTTCCAATTTGAGACAATCTGTCACCGCCGCACCCCCATCCGCCGCCAACTGAAATATAGAAGGTTAAGCATCTCGCAACTTAATATCTTCACACCAAATATGCTCCCAAAACTTCACCCTCCTTCCTACCCCCACCTTCATACTAATATGCCTTGAAAACTCACCCAACCTTTTCCTAATACCATTCCAAAGACCCACCCTATGCGACACTTGCATTTCCAGCAAGGACCACTCACCCCAACCTTGCCCATGCCTAGCACACACCACTTTCCTCCACCATCTATTCCTTTCACACGCAAATCTCCACAACCATTTCCCTAATAAACATTGATTGGAAATAGCAAGCCTCTCTCTCTCTTAAACCCCCAACATGAACTGAAGTGAAAACTATATCCCAATCTACAAGATGATAGTTAAACTCCTCCCCCAAACCACCCCAAAGGAAAATCTCTTTGCAGCTTCTCTAACCTATTGGCCACCAAAATAGGAATAGTAACACCTGACATAAAGTATGTAGGCAAGCTCAACAAAGTGCTTTTAATAAGGGTCATCCTACCCCCTTTCGACAGGTACTGCCTCTTCTAACCCGCAAGCCTTTTCTGAAACCTCTCAACCACCGTTTCCCAAACCGGTTTAGACTTCAAATGTTGCACCAAAGTAAGACCCAAGTAAGAAGAAGGGAAAGAATTAACCTTGCACCCCAAGACCTCTGCCAAGGGCACATCAACCACGCCAACAGGAACAATTTCAGACTTGCCCACATCCACCTTGAGACCAGACACGGCCTCAAAACACATCAAAATACCTCTAAGATAACCCAACTAAGAACCATCCGCACCATCAAAAATGATGGTATCATCCGCATAAAAAGAATGAGACTACTACATCCGCACCATCCACAATACCTACCCTGAAACCCTCCAAATAAAACCCTTGCACGGCCTTCGTAATCATCCTGTTAAAACTTCCATAACCAAGATTAACAGCAGAGTAGATAAAGGATCACCCTGCCTCAATCCTCTAGTTGACTTAAAGAAACCAGCCGAGGAACCATTCACCAAAACTGATAATCTCACCATCAACTAAGAGTGACGTTAACCATCAACTACAAGTGACGTTAACAAATCCAGATACGAATCATCCCTAGTCCCTAGGCATTACATGTAGATGAGCCAATTTCCTGGGAAACATCATCTTAACCAACAAGGAATTCTTTTACCACGCTGATACATGCATAACTAGCTCACAGCATTGGTAAAAAACAAACTTTGAGCAATTATCACACTATCTTTTCAATGTTTCCTTACTTCGGCTTTGGTCTTTACCATAACCATTTCATCTTTCGTATTTTTCATAAATATTGATTTTTTTTTTTTTGAAGGGATAAATGTTGATTTGAAAGAAGAAACCCTTGTCAGATAATAACTTACATAATTTTTTGCCTTTAGTAAGACTAAAATTACCAGAAATCACAATCGTTTCTTCCTCTCTCTCCATGTGGAAAATGCAAGTATTTTAACAGGCATGAAGATATCCTAACAGAGGATCTAGTTCACAAAGTAAGCATGATCCCCAACCATAGAACAAGACCCTCCCAAGCTTTCCAAAGAACAAGAATCAACACAAAAGATGATAAGAAAGAACCATTGGCATGACATAGGAAAGAAACCATATTACCTCTCAACTGCTCTTTCATAAGGGCCCTCATTCTCCCAATCAAAAGAAAGAAAAACCCTCGTATCAAGTTCAGGAACTTCGGATTTGGGGGACTCATGCCAATGGTCAGAAGCTGCATTCACTGGACTGTGGAGGTCTGGCAAAGTTGTTGATAAGTTAGTATTACCAGCAATATCATCAACTTCTGACTCATTATCGCTCTCCAGTTCGCGGTATCGCTTAATGGCAGTTTTTGGCTCAGCTTTAACTATGCCATCATCAGTGTGAAGTTCTTCTGATACAGCAACCTCCGAAACTCGATGAAGGTTGGTTTGCATTTGTATCCAGCGGTTCAAGGTCGGGAACCTGTTGATGACGGAAAGTGTAAATTAGACAACAGTCATGCCTTCAAGATGAAGCAATGCTGCTCTTCTCCGCACATGTATGCTCAAAATTTACCTCTCAGACTGATCAAGAGCAAATTCATAGAACCACCTGTCCTCATCAGGTGTTTGCAGTAACCCATCATTGAAGGAACTACAAATGGATGAATCACTGCCATGATATAGTATACCACTTCCAAAAACACATGCTAAGACAGCCCTCACAGGGGATAGTTTAACAAGATGCTTCACTATATCCAACTGGAGAGGATACAGAGAGATTCCAGGTATGGCTGAGGATCGACTGTAGGAATTTGGCTTAGCATCTTTAGAGGTAGGGGAGAAAAGTTTACTCTCAGGGAAACTTCTGGGAGATGTAGGAGTCACTGGAATGCAGGCCCAAGCATGTCCCGAACGTGGGGGATAGACCGGAGGCACACACGCTGAAATAACTTCATGGACAAAATCAGCAAACATAATTTCAGCTACCTTTCCAGCTGCATCCGTGCTTCCTCGTTCGAACACCAGGCGAGTCAAAAGCTGCAAGCCAGGCGATATAAAATGAGAGTAGTTGTAACCATGACTATTGACACCAGTTGACAATATTAAGGAAACCTGGGAGAAGGCATGTAACCTGTTTGGTAACCCTTTTCAGTTTCTGCTTTCACAAGACTCGTTTCACTAACTGTTTTTGAAATCTGTCTTTGGCAAAGTTTCCATGATACAAAATACTAATCCACTTTTAAGGAAACACCAAAAACATGTTTTAACTTTTCGTAAACTGTTTTCACACAAAAATGGAGACCATATGTTTTAGACCTCGGTGATGACCATATTATTGCCACATCGGCTTCACCCAATGTGTGCGAACAAGCCCTTTGACGAGTATTATCACACTTATCACTGTCGCTAAGGAAGAAATTAGGACAACAGTAAACTAGAGGGAACAATACCAACAGAGAAAACAGGGGGAAAAAAGGAAAACTTCAAGAAAGAGGACTCTACAGAATTCTGATACTTAAGGTCAAACAATCAGCTTACTTTCCCATCCTGCTGCTCGGGAACTATGATCATTCAAACACGAAGGGGAATATGGGAAACTCCAAAACGTGGCTCAAGAAAGAGAGCTAAGGAAACTAATTCCTCGCAGTTACATGCAATTTCTCTGCAAGATCCATACTGATTGCAGCACTTTTGATGGGTATATTATCCATTTGGACATCCTATCCAGCACAAATAACCCTAAGCAGTTACAGTTCAACGCACTTCCAACACACTTAGGTATCATATAATTGTTATGAGGAAATAGAGCATCCTTTGACAAAAGTTTCTCATATCTTAGCTGCAAGGACGCACCCTAAAGAAATCTTCCAGCAACAAGGCACAGCAGATCATGTATCAGTGTATCACATGTATTTATTGCACGAAACTTGGTATTCAATTCATGACAAGAAACTTACATCTTTAGGCCACTCATACACAAGGGAGAAATAGTTAAAATCATGAGTTGTATCGGTCCCATCAACTATGTCCCCAATTGCAGCAATGTGGAGAATAAACTGTGAAAGATATGTTGTTGTCTTGGCACTCAATGGCCCGAACAATCTCCTTCCAGAATCTTTTACATCATAACCAGGAGGTTGACCAATATTTTCACCAACAGCAGAATTAGGTGATGCCTGCTTTATAGCTCTTAATCCAAGACCAAGAACCGCATCCTTGTCATAATTTAGAGGTTTACTATCAGCATATGCACCTTCCCCTTTCATAGAATCTCTTTCTGTCTCTTCATCAGCAACGGCTCTTGCAAGATTATGAAGCTTACCTGAAATTGGAAGTCACAAAAAGGAAATATTAATGCATCTTTTGCGACTAATCAAAGGAGCAACAATGATATTATATCAACAAGATTATGAGAAAAAACCCAAGATAAATGCAAAAAAATATAACCAAAGCTATTAGGACCAGGACATAGTCACTAAGTCACAGCGAAGAATGGGGGAGGTTAGTTTCTAAGTTGAATGATATCTAATAGAAGACTGGGGTGCATGAAAGTGGAATATCAGTTAGTGGAGCGAAGGGAAATTGAAGATAACAATGTCATCTTGATGAGGAATTTGTAGGCGTCTGAGTCTGCCCATTTGCAGAAGTTTCTATTATTGTGAATGGAGTCCAATGCTTTAGGCAATTTCAACATGGATTTTACATAGGCACTAAAGAGAAGACAAAAAGGAGGAGCAGATCATATAATCACATTAAATATTGCCAATTATTGAGAGTACCTTGGGCCTAAAACTAAATTTTAGAAATTGGAGTCGACTCCAGTGGGCTCCATTGCTTCTGTTGTAAGTTGTAGAGTGGGATGACTCAGATGACCTCAATCTAGTAAGTAGAATTTAAGTTTGGAAAAGACATCGAATGTCAAAGTAGAGTGGAACTGCATAGTGGGTTCTAGGTTGCAAGTGAAAATAGTTATCTTAAGATGTAACTTTGACTGATCACATACAAGTTGGAATATAAGCAAAAAACTACACAAGCTGCTCCTCTTATTAGCACCATTTTATCATAATTATCTATGCCTTGTTCAGATTCAAATTTGAGTTTGGGTTTGGTTTTGGGGGTATTGAGTGGAGAGAGAAATTAGGGTAATAATTGGAGATAGGCGTAATGAGTGGAGAGAGAGAGAGAGAGAGAGAGAGAGAGAGAGAAATGATTGGAGATAGGGGTAATGAGTGGAGAGAGTAATGATTGGAAGTAGGGGTAATGAGTGTTTTTTGAGTTGGAAATTTTTTTTACAATTTTGAATCCAAACAAGGCATTAGTTATAAAATTACAAAACTGAAATGGACATTTCCTAGTGTTGGTCGGTTGGTCCCATTGATTATGGGTTTTGAAAGCGGCCAGAATTCAGTTTTACTTCTACCTAGCATCAAGAGTGATTGCTCCAAGACTCAAACCCATGTTCTCAGCTCTCACATGCGTCACAGCCGTTCTTTACCATTGCACCAAGCAACATCTCAGGGGGGGGAGAAAGAAAGAGATAAACAGGTACCACTTAGAAACTGCCGCTTCCCCTTGTGAGCATCTTCAATCATCTGGTGCAGCATAGAAAGAGCACGTTCCCTATGTCCTTGTCGGGGCAAATCTTTTGATGATGTAACTATGCTATCCCCAGATAAAATGGCCTGAAGAGCTGGAGGTTTGTCCTGAACCAAGATAGACAGGTTTATGCATCACCAACGAGCCATAAAAATTTACCAAATCATATGAGCTGCATTATTTACCCTACAAAAACCAAGAAGGTCAACTGGAAAGCCTCTATCTCACCTTCAACAAGCCACAGACCACCAGGAAAAAATATTGAGTTTTTCTGATACCAAGAAGTTAAAAATGTATGACATAACTAGAGAATTGATTATACGAAATAGAGCAACAAAGCAGCACTTATATTCCACAACAGATGGTACCATCAAGCAGCGTATAGAGTGAACAAGAACAGTTATTCATCACGCAGCGTATATCCATCTTCGATATGGCACTTGATAATTGGCATTCAATTACCATCCTCAAGTTTCTCTAGCTGATAGGTGCGTGGATGATGACATTTACGCCCCCTAAATTACATGTGTTTAGCCCATTTATCTTATTATTCAGTTGGCTTAGCATGTTTCACGTGTTTTCAGTTTTGACAATCATTTGACGTGAAAGAGGCTTATGGGAGGAATTGAGATGGTTGAAGAATAAAATGAGAAGCCTTGGATACTCAAAACCTTTCAAGGGAATTCAAATCAATCCAATTCTGAAGGAAAATTCAAGAGTTCAATTCAATCTTGAATTAGGAGACAAATCAGTGCATTGTTTAGTATTTTGACCATATCTCTCTCATCCAATGTCTGATTAGGGTGATTCAAGTTGGGTAGGAAAGCTGATTTGAAGGGCTACAACTTTGTGTGAAATAGGATCTTCCCAACTTGAACGTTTACTAGATCAAAACGGATTAACAAGAAGAGTTAAAAATGCTGAAAAAGTGTAGCGTCTGGATGGAAGTTTGGTGCGTCCTGACGGGATTTGCAGCTGTTTTCGGGTTACTTCCCTGGGCCACGCGTTCGGACGAGATACCCAAGCGTCCCGACACTCGACGTCTATTTTGATGCACAAGAAAGTCGATTTTTAAGGGTTTTGGAAGAGCAAGCACAAAAACAGAACCCTAAGTCGTTTTTAGGATTACTTCTCATTCTCCTAAGAGCTAGAGGGCTAAGGGAGCAAGAAATGAAGAGAGTTCCAGGCATTCTTCACAAAAACCTTGACGAATCCCGCTCCTATGGCCGACTAAACTCCTCTATATGGTCAAGATGAAGCTCATCCTTCGAGTGACTATATTGATGTTTGATTTTAGGCTTGTCTATTTGGATCTTGTTTGTTTTTTGCAGATTTCAAACAGGTTCAAATTATTTTGCGATAACCAGTTAAGATGGATTATACTATGTAAAACGCGTCGCACTACTAGACGATCCGTCAACTGTGCCAATATGAGACAGTTCATAGTAAAACAATTCGTTTTAGGCGGAGATAGTCCATGCCATTTGGTGATTCATAAATAATCATTAAAAGATATCATTGGGGCTTGCAATCCTACGGTATATGGGTTGATTCAAATATACGAGAGGAGTGAATTGAAACCTAGAACCTTCTTCCCTCAAATTCTCTTCACTTTGATTGCTTTCATTTAGTATTAACAATTTTAGGAAATCAATCATCTATTCTTTTCCCGAATTAATTGAGGAACTAACTGAAATTTCTGTGACTTAGCCTTATACTCCCTGTGGAACGATACTTAGAGTACTTGCCACAATTCTTTTGAGGGGTAGTAATTCTTCATTTTTTAATTAAATTTCTGGTACGGTAAATCAGTGATCAGTAGCTTCCTTGGACTGCTCTATTAGCCAAAACAAGTCCTCACAGTTATGCATTTGATCGCTGTTGATGTAAGGATAGAACAAATAAATAAAAGTAGTACCTTTGAGATATATAACGGAGGAAACATTCAGTCCACAGGACATCAAATAATGATTCCTGTTGTTTGACGCTTCAAGTGAAAGTAAAAGCAATTCGTAATGAAAGTCTCAACCTATTACCTGCTCCAGTAATTCAAGCGAACGCTTGAGGACACGCCTTGTCACAGAAATAATCCCAACTTCATGAATCTGATCCCAATAAGTTGAACCTATCTTTGGAGAACCTCCAGGATAGATTTCAGATAGCATAACCTGAGCCTGCAAACGAGAAATTCTACCGATTGTCTCATACCAAACCATTTTAAAGCTCTTAATTGCACTTCAGGGTCATGAAATTGAAAGATCTAGCATGAATTGGTTCCATCACATGTCAGATGCGAAGTTATAGCAGGGAACACATAAGCCACAAAAAAAGAACTCGAAAGGATGATTACCCAACACGAATCTGCAGATCCAATGTATTTCAAGAAAAATGGGCATAAAAAGTATAAAAAGGAATTAAGTAACCCTGATTAAGCAAAAACACTAGAAATAGCGCCACACAACACTAGTTGTAGTTCTCCAAGGGCCATAGGCTATTGAACACCTGTAGGGATAGGGATTTAAAGGTAGAACCGCAGAAGGAAAGCATAACTCCCACAAGAAGGGGGAAGAAAAAAGAGGGAGAGACGGAGGGGTCTGCCATCAGATTCATTCTCAATAAGCTACAAGGTTGCCGATCAAAAATAAAAATAAACTACAAGGCATTATAGACTTTCTTGCTAAAATCTAAATCCTCAAGATTTCGTCACAATGTTCAAGAGCCCAAGGAAACTTATGCTGTTTCATTCCATCAAGAGCAAAGCAGTGGTATCTGAATGTTTTGAAAAAATCTAACCAGGTCATTAACAGAAAAGTAATACGATCTTCATATTATAGTTGGGTGACATTGCCTGATCCAGAAGCTTTTGGGACATAGTTGCAGACTTTGCCGAACATGTAGCAACATCAATACACAGAAGAATCTGACATCAAATACAAAGATGTCATCCAAGATGTCCAAAAAACATAAAACAAAAACAATAATTCATCTCCATTTGAAGGAGGGAAGCAGATACATGTCTCCTATACTACTTACAGCAGCCAAATGACCAAGCTGAGAGCGTAAAGAGGAAAAATCCAATTCTTGGACAGCGGAAGTACCATCAGCAGCACGGGACACTGCATCCTCCACCTGCAAAGGTAATAAAAAACAAGTTCGCCAGCAGGAGTCAAATAAGAAGCCAGTATCATGTAGCCTTATTAGGTGACCCAATATCCAAACTGGAACAACAAAATACCAAGATTAGTTCATGACAGAAGAACAACACAGCATTACTGTTCACTATTGACAAGAGATACTATTGACCACAATTTCAAACAAGGGGTCCTTCAAATTCCACCAAAATCAATCACCTTAAAGTACCACTGTAAGGACATGGGACCAGAGTCCAGACTCCCGAGAGTGCAGGCCAGACCTCTGGCATTGTTGTAGAGCACGATACCTGTGGGGCTCCCCACTTAGGGGACTTGGGGAGGGGGATGGGTGCTTGCGGGAATCAAACCCTGTCCATGTGCATGGGAGTATAAGGGAGGCACCAATTGCACTCCCCTCCACTTGCACACACTGTGAAGCGAAGTCCCACATCGCTTGGGTACCAAACTAATATGAAGAATATACGCTTGAGGGCACCTTCACTTCAATAGCTAGCTTTTGGGGTGAGTTCTACCCAAGACCGTGTAACTTGGTATCAGAGCCGGGTATGCCAAGGATGGGTAGGGTTCGTGTCCCTAGCCTGCACGCGGCAGGTGCTGCCAAGTGAGCACGCTGGGCATGAGGGAGGGTGTGAAGTGAAGTCCCACTTCGCTTGGGCACCAAAGTAATATGAAGAATATAAGCGTGAGGACACCCTCACTTTAATAGCTAGCTTTTGGGGTGAGTTCTACCCAAGATCGTGTAACACTGCTACTTTCAATCAGTCAAAAACTACATACAACGAGGATAACAGGCCACATTCTACACTAACTCCAGCAAGTCTTAAGAAACAGCCTATTACGTAAAGAAAACAACCATTATCAGGATATCAAAAAGCATTTATGTGTATTCAAACTATTGAATCAGTAACCCACTGGAAAATGTCTCCACAAGTTGGACACTGCTAGATGACTCAAATCCACCTCTTTGTAAGGCACAAATTGATGTTTTATCATGAAATGCAGCTTCCGATAACTACATGTGGCTGCATTTCCTTGCTCAAAACCACTCTAACAATATACCCCTCTTTGATATAAGTTATTGTTTATGCACATTAACTGAAGCCTTGTTAAGATCTGAATAAACCACCTATACAGAATGCCTCTTGCGAACCAAGATGTAAAAAAACTGATCACCACACATATCCATAACCTAGGCCAAAACTGTCCCCCTTGGAATTAAGAAGAGCCTGCACCACACAACGACTAAGGCTCCGGCATAGGGATCCTTCATCCAAAAGATCTCAAACTTGTTTCTGGAGCCCTTCCCCTTCTCTTGGTGATAACTAATTTGCTGGTTCGGTGGGAAAAGCTTAACCAGGCACCGAATCATTCTGTTGAATATATCGCATGGAAATAACTCAGGACACAATGACTGAGGGCAAACCTCAACGTGCTGTCCCATAAGTTCCTTAACAGCTGCTGGAGCTTCAAAAACAGCCACACCCACCTCAAAAACAAACCAGTATACACCTTCATTTTTAATGGGTCCCCTCATTTTTACAGGTTTTTTTTACCACAAAAGCAAATCAATATACACCTTCTCCATAAACCTGAAATTAATATCGCTGGAAATGCTAGGATGGGAAGGTCTAAAGTGAGATTGGATATTGTGGTGGAAAAAAAGGGTACGTACTGTAAAACTGTGGATTGCAAAGCTAAACAGCGAATGGAGGAAAATAACACTTGTAGCTGAACCATATTGAATGGGACACAAGGTTCTAGTATCTGTACTAAAAGGCTTTATGCACAACAAAGTTTCCTGCATGAGAGCACTTAAACTAAAAAGCCAAAATTATGAGGCAATAGTCAGTATATATCCTCAACACTATGAATTGAATCTTTGACTCCAAACTTATTTTTATCATACTTATATGTGTTTCATTTGTCAAAAAAAGAACAAGAGTGTGCCTCAACTGTATGAAACATCTCTTGCTCTGGAAATAGAACAAAGATAACTTGAAGGACACAAACACGTCTCACACATGTCAAGAAGTCTCCAATAAGTGTCAGACACAAACATGGAACCATCTAAGAAGTCTCTATCCTTCTTAGGCAATAACTAGCGTGACTTGAGTAAGCTTATAAGTAGAAAATGTAGAAAATGATATTTTTCCTTGCAAGATAAACAAAAGACAGTAAATTGGGAACATACAGATGCTTTTCTGAAGGCACCATCTACCCATTCAGCTAGTTCGAGTGTTGCCTTATCTTCTGGAGGCAACTGAAATCGATGAACAGCCTCTTCTCCAATGTCATACTTTGCCCTTTGCATGCAACTGCACAGTTAAATATGTCAAATTAAGTGACATGTGTCCGCAATTATAGGCAGTGAGGAATAAAAGGAGGGGAAAAGATGACAAACAGAGCAACCATATGCATTGATATTGACCAATTTACCAGTACATACAGTTATAACGGGAATGAAACTTGCAAACTTAAATAACATAAGACTTATAATCCCCATAAAACCAACAAATATATTTGATTAAGGTGTAGTGTGCACCATAGTCAGATTGCTACATTTTATAGTCTTTCTTTCGAAATAAAATAAAACCTCCAATTTTGGCAAAGCCCCAAACATTCACCCACTTTGATCCCAAGGCCGAGCAAATTAAAAAATTCGCTCTTTGTTCAAAGTCTATCCACAACACCTACATATCTAAATGCCAGCAAAATAAAACATTTCCATATCATTAATCATTATCCTCATCAATAAATGAAGAATCATACACATTTTCTGCCCAAATCTCCAGAGGAAGAGAAATTTCCTATCTAAAGGTCTAGCAAACTGGAACCTATTCCAAAGGCTCCAATAGTGTTGCCCATCTTAAATAGTTAAATCTAAATGGACAGTGGCAAGAAAAATTCAAAGGGTAAACATGCAAGGTACAAATCAACTTCAACTAAAAGATCTAAGGTAAACATAACTGTTTTCTTTGATATAAAGAGGCCTCAAAATTTTCGCTTAAGGCCCCCAGAAGTATTATTGGGCAGGCCGCGGTATGTATTACTATACTTACATCTTCTAATAACATGTAACATGTTTTCCCTTGGACATCACTCTGAATGAAGCACACGCAGTTGAACCAAAATTATACTACACTTACTATGCTTACATCTTCCCTTTTGCGCTTTTAAAAAGACTGAATTTTATCCAGTTGAACCAAAATTAGACTAAATGGTTAAACAATCTCCTCCAAAGGCCAAATTGAACTCCAACCCCTCCCCAAGCCACCTCCATCATCAAAAAGTCAATAAGCCATTGTTGTGCTCCACAGATTTGAAAAAGCAGTTGTAGATATACTACCACAGAAATAAATGTTTTAACTTTCCTTTCTCAACCACTACTTTACGATTGTGTAGAATATCATTTCATTTGTCATTTGGAAAAGTTTTGATGTGAGGGGGAATAACATTTCTGTTGAACAGACTTCCTAATCTCTGATTTAGTAGATGTCTTGTGCATTTCCAGGGATTCACCGCATTCTTTACTCAAACTATAAGGCATAAACTTTTCACAGAGTCCTAACCCTAAAATAGTTTCACTAAAGCAATATGTTTCAAGCACGAGGACTTCAGCAAAACGCCAAATCAAAACTCAGGACTTTCATCTCTCTTTCTCAGACTTGTGATTGGAGGGACTAGTGAACTGTACATATAACAAATACCGCTTTTCTAATTTGGTAACCCTATGAGTACTTATACAACTACGGATGGTTGATTTACACAAATTCCGAGCAGAAGCTCCAGGATTCAACGTGCCAAAACACCTTTTGGCTTAATCCAATGAACAAAAGCACCAATCATACTACAAACTGTAAGGTAGAAACTAAAATTCATGATGACACAAAACAACATGAAGCTTTCAACAACAATAGCATAAAAATTGTCCGTATAAGTTTTTATCAAATGAAAAAAAGTTTCTTGCCTTCATCACCTTACAAACAAAACATTTGTCCTGTATTACTGGTTTGCATGCAAATCAATGAAATGAGGAGATGATCATCAAGCTAAAAGAAACCTGCTAATATAATTGAACTCACAGATTGAGTAACTTAGATGGGGCTGCACGTAATATGGTCAATGTCTCCTTCCATCTCCATTGGCGTTCAGATAATGGTACAAGACGTTGCAAAATTGACAAACGCCATTCCCAGTCTTCAACAAAACGCCTAGAATTTGAGATTCTCCAATCTAACACTTGTACCCCACTAGCAGGTATATTGCCAGTCAACCCATTCTCCTGTTCAAGCACAGAGGATGGTAGATTCTGGTGCAGAATATCAAGTATCATTCCTATGAAAGATACAACCATCTTGTTTCCCCCTTCAAATGTTGCATGGTCAGCATGATCCCCACCATAGATGGTAGACGATGACAAATGGCTCCCATGTGAAACACAATGTGTCGGATTGACGGAAAGATCATCCATATGTAAGAGCGAGATAATAATGTTCACCACCAAAATCTGCATATTGTTTTACATTGACCATTATACAAGCAGTAACGACTTTTCCTTCTTCAAAAAATGCAAAACAACATAACCAACAAAGAGCATTTTAAGTTCAGACAGTGAGAGTCATGCTAGAGCTGATTCATAAATACGTTTAAGATACCGGCAACCTATTACAAGGACAATCAATATAATCACTTTATGGATTACAGCAATTAAGGTCATGACTTAGAAGACAAATTTGTTTTTCTAAATCTCGAATATATTTTGCAATACACTGAGTCTTTCTATTCATCAAGTCCAAGACCCACACAATCTACTTGGGTATGGAATCGGTGATCACTTAATATATGTGGGGTCCCTCTTCACCTAATAGCTTAAGCTTTTGCCCACTGATATAAACTTCATTCATGGTATCAGATCTAGATCCATTTCAGCCCACATTAACAAACAAAACAAAAAAAAGGGGCCACGTTTCGAAACTTCTAAAAATATATTTAAAAAATTAGCACACATGACACGCATCTCAAAAAGAGTTGCCTGGGTTTGTGTCCAATACAATACAATGTCAAAACTCTCCGGTCAACCTAATAGCCTAAGCTTTTGGGTTGGATCCAAAATTTCTACATTGCCTAGTAGCGTCACCAAAATGACCTCCGGAAGAAAGGGATTTCAAACAATGCAAAGCTGAAAATACCTTGCGTGGAATATTATTGACAGCCTCAAGATGGTTACGCAGATCTTTCAAGTAGCTTAAAGCCATTTGGTGATGGCTTCCAGTTTCATCAATCATACTCCTTTCCATGGCTCCCAGTGCAAGAACAGCGAATTCAAGAGCATAACGCATGTGCATGAGTTCAATGTCTTGCATCCTAGAAAAACCATTTCATCAAATTATGAGTATGTGAAAGAGGAAAAAGTTGGGGGATCCCAATGTTAAAGAGGAAGTTTCATTAATCTGCAGTTGGGGTTTTAAATATCCGTAGTTGCAAATATTAACAAGCAACAACGAGTGAAATATATCCACCACCAGCACTTAAAATTGAAGTCATCAATCTTTAGCAGCTCAAGGTCATCAGAAGTGTACCTCTGTCAAGCTACAACACAATTATCATGGGAAAGGAAAGATGGGGATGATGGGATAACATGATGAATGGCAATCAATGAAATGTTCTCGTATTTCTCCTGATAAGTAGGGAAAATCTTGAAATCCCACCATGGAACATCACCCCATACTACATGACAACCAACCTCTACCTTTGCTCAAGTCACCTTCAAAAAATTGTATTGCTAAAATTAATGTATCTCCAGCATAAGCAACAAAGTCTACCACCATATTTGAAAACACCACCCAATGGGCGGTGGATAATACTCATATAATGCCACAAAAGTAAGATTTTCAATGCACAGTACACAAATCAAAAAAGATCACTAAACATCCCATAATTTCAAAAACTAATCATGAATGCAACTTTACGCCTTATCCACCACTCTAAGGGTAGCCGTTAGCATTTTCCATTTACTTATCACCCCAGAGAAAATGAGACCAATAGTCGAAAAATGTCATGAAACAGACACAAGAAAAATGGAATCGCACCTCTTCCAGGCTGATACAGTTGAAGCCATCGGCTGCATGCTAATCAGTTCAATTGCATCTTGAAACTTTATGCCTGGAACTACATCAAACAAAACCTACAGAAAATAAAAATACAAACACATTAAAAAAAACACGAGAAAAACTAAATGACACACGGTAAATGTTGACTACAATGTAATCAACATAAACAAAAATTACTCAAACTTAAAGCAGATCGAACAAAGAAGCAGGAGCAAATGAAATGTACTAACTGTTGACTTTCTTGGTTTCTTGTTTGTTTTACTAAGAACAAGCACTTAAGAACACTACAAATTTCGTTTTATAAACCTACCCTGTCGGTTGAATTGAAACTATTAGTCACCCAGATGCCTCAAGGTTCCAAAAGAGCTGTAACTGCTAATTCTTTCTTTCCTTTATATTTCTTTTGTCTTCTTAACCCCCTGGAGAAACCCATTTCTATTCCTCTCATAAAGAAGGTCAATCATCACATTCACTGCTAAAATTGTTGCCATGAACCAGATAAGTGAATAACTAAATATGTGCCATGTCAAAACCAACCATCAGTATCTCATTTGACAGGTTATTGATAGATCTTATACTTTCTTACTGAGTTTAGCAACTTAGCCTAATATTGTGATATTAATCAGCAGATATCTAGACTTTCTTTGATATAATTCATGTAGAAAGAAATTTGAGGTTTGTCTACTGACACACCAAGATACATTAGCATATTAGTGCAACTGGCACCTCTTATCCAAATTCGTTCGCTTTGCAAGGCGTCACTCTCTTTGTCCCAAATTATTTGTCCTTTCAACTTGGGATGTCCCACAACACAGTTCTTAATAGAAAAGACGAAAGTACAACAAAGTAGGACAAATTATTTGTCCTTTCAACTTGGGATGTCCCCTGCAGTTTTTTAAATATATAACAAAGTAGGAATAATAAACAATTATTTGAAATCCAACTCTTTACATACAATTAAATCCCTTAATCAGTTGATCATATGTCCCCATCAAAAGGTTGGAAAAACAGAAGGAGATGACTATTATGGGACAGGGGGAGTATCTTCTGCTTCGATGGCCCAATCTTAGTACCAGGAACCTCCTATGGTGTGGCAAATCCACCTCAGAACCTCCCTCCCGTGCTCCCAAGTCAGAGTTTCCTGGGAACCTCGCTCCCATCAAGAAAGGAGCCCACTACCAACTACAATAGAACCTCTTAGGCATAAAAATCCCAAAACAAACAGAAGTAAAAGATAACAAGCAAGAAAAAGTACGAAGTAATGATAAGATACTAGAAAGATATTAACTCAAATTTGCTCAACTACTTAGTATAAACATAATATTTAGTTAAATCCACTAAAATGATATTTGTAGGTGACACGAATTGCAAATTACAATATATACTTGTATTACATTTTTATTTCTATAAATTATACCTAAATCCTCCCCCTGGCGCTCCCAAGCGAGGATCTTCTATGATCCTCCGCTCCCCTACCCTTGATCCTGCTCCCTCCCCTGCTTTGTTCAGCTAAAGGCCCAACTAATTGCATCACTTGCAGTAGTAAAAGCCAATGTTAGTGACATTCTTTTCATCTCACGCTTAAAATATTTGAAATCTATAGGTATAACTCAAGATGCCAATGAACCTAGATGGATGAAAATATTTATAAGGAGGGGATAGGACTGAATGCAAGAAATGAGATAAAGAAAAACATTATGCAAAGATAATCATGATGGTTGTTCTTTCCTTTTTCTTACAAGTTACAAGTTAATCAGGAATCGGGATGATTCTATTAATGGCAAATAACAAGTTCTGCCACAGCATAGATAACATTCAGCCACGAAGAAAGATTGCGTGCTAATTAAACAAACAGCATGCTCATATGCCAAAATAACTTGGGGCCATGAGCTCCTGGTACTTAAGTCGAAATACCTAATAATTTGACACCCTTAGCAAGTCCAAAAATCAATGCCTTGTTTGGATGGTGTTTTGAAAATTTTTGAGTTTGGTTTTTGGGTAATGAGTGGAGAGAGAAATTAGGGTAATGATTGGAGATATGGGTAATGAGTGACGAGAGAGAGAGAAATAAAAATAATGATTGGAAAGAGGAGAGAGAAATAAGAGTAATGATTGGAAGTAGGGGTAATGAGTGTTTTTTGAGTTAGAATTTTTTTTTCAAAATACCAACCAAACAAGGGCCAAAAGCCAACACCCCAAAATTATTTATAGGTTTAATAGCAAATGAAATGCAACTTCATAAGTACAACACTAACCATCCTGGAAAAGTTTAAGATCAGATAAATTCGAGGAAAACATATATATATATATATATATATATATATATATATATTATAAAACAAAGACCATCATGCTAGTATAAGCCCTCTAGAAATATACAATGAAGCACTGATGAATTGAAGTCAGGAATTTTCTGATATCAAGCCTCTTTCACATTGAAACATCACAATCTTACCCGAAGAGCACTCTGAACAGATAATCTTTCAAGAACAAAATTTTCGACGAAAGGATCCAAGAGAGCATCTTCATTTGCATACTCTACGGGTTCTTTTCGAGACAACAATATTGATGTTTTTGAACTCCAAGATCGACCAGAGTTGACACACGCAACAAAAGAAGCCAGATCAAGCTGATAACATAAAGAATCACAAAGATGCTCAATGCAGGACACCTGTCAAAATCAGAAGTGAAAATCACATACAACTGTGAACGAAGGATGAGATCCTCTTCTAAAATAAAGGAACAAAGAAAAGAGAGAAAAGCTGATTCAGCATTATGAATTTGCACAAAATTTACGAAAAATAGTTATTGTCGTATAAGCGAACAAGTGTAAAATCAGAAAGTAAATGTTGCTACAAATAGAAGTATTGTTATCATTAAACTAAATCCAAGAGCATCAGGTCCTATAATTGCATAAGATACCAAGAAATAAGTTAAACATTTATCCGGATAGGAACAACAATAGCATTGGAAAAAAAGAGTTAGGGAGTAGCGGTCTGATCTTCCCAGGCGAACAAGTGTAAAATCAGAAAGTAAATGTTGCTACAAATAGAAGTATTGTTATCAATAAACTAAATCCAAGAGCATCAGGTCCTATAATTGCATAAGGTACCAAGAAATAAGCTTTAAACAATTATTCGGATAGTAACAACAATAGCATTGTAAAAAAAGAGTTAGAGAGTAGTGGTCTGGTTTTCCCAGGCTGTTATGGTTTTTGTTCTGTGTCTTGGATGGGATCCTTCTTTCCTTATTTCTTCTCACACTCGTATCTTTTTGTACATGGGTTGATTCCCCTTGGCACTTACCCCAATACCATTTTCTTAACTAGTCAAATACCAATGAGAGAATTTCAGTACCACTAACTGCACTTCTTATTCAGATGGCATGTAAGCCTCTTACCCTTATCTAAATATAAATGAAAGGTTCCGCATACGTGTTGAAACAGCTTCTTTTTTGTTTTTTTTTGCCAAGTCTCATTGTTTTTTATGTGATTCACAATGTTTTGTTGTATTCCAGTGGAAACATTTGAATTTTGTTATTCTACTATTGTTTGACACTTGGAATACGGAAACTTTTCAGTCATTTCATTGGAAACAAAAAGAAATAGTGTTTCTCGCCAATAGGGAAGTCTCCCCAGGACCCCAGCCCTAGTACTGCTCATACATACAAGTATGAAGACAAAACAATTTAACCACAATATTATGGAAACAAAAGTAATTACCTCATCTGCCTGACTACCATATAGAGAAGACTCTTCCAGCCGTAAAACTTGTGACTTACTTGTCCACAGAAGTTGCATTAGTTTCCTCCTCACAGTTGTTTTGCCACACAACAGATCCCAACCCATGGCAGCTACCAGAGGTTGAAGTCGTGGAAACAATGAAAGAACCTATCTCACAGATGGAAATAGGATATTGGTGAAAGGAAAAGAAGCAAGTAAACAAAAAAGACGTAAATAGTATCACTCATCACACATTACACAGGGCAGTGTCCATGATACATAAAAGGACATAACACATTCATCATTAAAAAGAAGAAACACATTCACTTTTCTACTTTCCCTTACAAAACGTTATACAGAACATACAATGCTAGCCTCTTGAAGCTGCTCCCTCTTGACAGCAGACAGGGCAGTGTCCATGACACATTCCAGTACATGCAATCCAGAAACACGAGCATAATGGTACATGTCTCTCATGCAAGAGAAGGTTGCCATTCTCAATGATGAAGCTCTTTCATCTGGATTTATCTCAGGCTCCAAGTTGGCCATAAAACTCTGAAGATGCTCAAGTGGAGGAGAAATCTGGTTGTTATCTGCCACTCTGAACATCTCAATCTCTTCTGCGAGAAAATCATCATGAATAGACTGCAGAAGATCATCGATATGAATAAGTGAAAACTCCAACAATGTAAATCCCGTTTTTTTAACACTGTCATACTTGTTATATGAACTATAAGAGCACATCCTCATCAACCATAACAAAAGCATATACCCATTCTTCATACACATTCATGTGTAATTTTTACATTCTCCTATGACTAGAAAGTTGACGGTCAAATTTTAAAAAAATAAACAGGATGAGGATCGCGAATGTCCACATGATAAGCAGGTACAAAGAAATAGCCCATCTGCACAGAACCAGCCATTCTTGATGAAGAAATCTCCCACTTTACTTGATGGAAAAGAATAATAAAACCACCTGAATTATTTGAACAAGATTTGTGCAGTTTGATGAAAGAGCTTCTCCATAAATTAACAACAGTTTATCTCGCATGGCCAACCAGGTGTCTCCATATACAGTCTTCGTTGACAAAACTCTCTTGAGGAGATCTTGCAAAACCATGCTATCAGAGACATCAAAAGAGAGTACAATTTAATATCTAGAACAGGAGAAGAAAGTAAAAAGACTATATCTACTGCATGTTTTCAAAACCACTAAAGATAGAGAGGCAAGAATACACATATATATCCGTTGTGACTACATCTATGCGGTGCCTGGTATATGGATCGGCTTTTCAAAAGAAAATAATCAAATCTTATTGACAATTATCGCTGCATAAAGTACAAAATTCTGACCATGAGATGTCTTCAAAGTGGAGGTCGTTGTTCGGCAAAAGCTTGAGAAGTGAGCACCTTTAGCATTGTTACAATTTCCCCAACTATGAGAAACTAAAGCTAATTGCTGCTTTATTTAGTATTTGAGCTTTAGGTAGGCATGAACAGTTAAAAGCTAACAAGAAAATAAGCCAAGAAGCAATTCCCTTTGGCTTTCAAAAAATCATTGACCCCAAATTGTACACCAGTGCAAAGAGACGGAAGAATACATTCTATATTACGCATGGACCAGCATTTACATAACTTACAGCAAAGGTACAAACATTTTCAAGAGCGCACCATTGTAAAACCAGCCTTTTAGCAAGTTAAAAACTAATTGAGAGTAAGGAGCAATTAGTTTCAAACTTTGTCACTAGATTGGGCCCAAGGACACAGATGTTTGCCTATCAAAAAAAAAAGGACACAGATGTTCTGAAGCTTCACGATTTCAGATGGATACCAACATGCATTTGCCTGTTCAGAAGTAGCAAAATAGGAGCATTTTCAGACTTAAAAAGCTCAAGACTGCAAGTTTTGAAGCATATTTGTTTGGAGCTGTTTGAGGGGGAAAAAAGCATATAACGAACACTATTGCAATAGTTGTCAAACAAACTCTTCGAAGACCGACTACACGTACTTTTCTGCCAGAAAAAAGTTTGATAACCTATGCCAGCTCAAAATGATGGTGCTGATTTTTGGCTCTCTTAATTAAATAACTTCTATGGAGGAGAAAACTCAGATGATGGAGCACACTTCAAGACATACAGCGCATGAGAAAGACAGAGATAACAAGCTGAAACATAGAGATATTTTGTCCGGAGAGTGGTAACTATTATTAGCCAAAAGTGCTTGTTGATATCGGAACAATGGGATGAGAAAACTAGCTAGGACTAACATTTTCAACACTCTTGAGTACAATGGCAATGAAAGTGATTATTTATGTGCTGTGCTATTTGATTTGAAGGGAAGTTGTTAACAAGCTCATCTTGCCAACTCAGACAGTGCAGACTACTATTCCCTCATCCTCTATTGCTACCTAGACCCCATTCATCCTCAATCATGGCCCAAGCTCACCTACATTGAAAGTCCATCATGGTTCTCTTATCAGTCTTCTTACAAATCATATTGTCTTTAAGTATGGATATTCTGTACTTGGAAAAGTTTCCACGTCCCACTATTTTATTGCCTTCACTTCTATTTTCCATGTCCCTGTTTTTTCCTTAACATGTTATCAATTAGACTTAAATGTCTAGGTCGCTCTGTAGTCTTTTCTCCAATTTAATTTTTTCTCCAGCACCTCAAGATAAAGATGATTGGTTCATCATGAGAAGGACAGCTTGTGATTCTAGATCCTAATAGCTCCTCTTCAATTCAGGGTCGACCATGGCTTAACAACAGGGCCCCCAAATCTCAGATCATAATACATAATATATTTGTCAGATTTTTAACTAAGTAGTTGCTAGCTCAGTGGTAGGAAATTGTTGCTTTAATCGAATCTCGTTGCTACGTTTTCAATGCTCTCAGAGAGCCCTCCTTTGAAATACTTGAGGATAGATATTGTTCATGAGGTTTGAAACCACAACCTCGGGTTGGATGATCACAACTTTACCACTGCTCTACCAGTGCCCTCTTGCAGTGCCTGCACCAAAATATATCGTAACATATATATAACGTCCAGATCAAAATTATTGACTTTTCTCTTTCTTTTTCAATTTCTTCTCCCTAAATGTAACTTAAATTTTTCTCTTCCTTTTTTTAAAAAGTCAATTCGATTAACGAAATAAGATCTTATGCCATTTTATATTATCCTAAACCAACCAACATTTGATTACTAACAACTAACAATTCAATTTTATTCAAGTGATTTTCTCTTTCTAAATCACAGCTCAAAATTTTATTAAGGACCCCCTGTTGAATGTTCACTTTGGGACCCCAGAATCTCTAGGGCAGCATTGCTTCAATCGCATCATCTGCTTTGACCACCACCATATAACCCCTTTAGTGGCATTTTCAATTTGGACACTCCGTCTTTCGGCCAAAATTAAAGTGTATCCTCCTTCGAGTCGTTACTCCATTTCAGATTGGTCTAGTTTAGAGTGTTAGAGCTTGTCAGCCCATTTCAAAATTCGGGCCTTAGTCGTCATTGGTCTGAATCTTTTGATGTGGTCCATTGAGGTCCTTCTGTGCTACTACCAATGGATCTCCTTTTACTTTGTTCTGGTTGTGGACAGGCAACAAATATCTAATTACCACATTTTGGATTTACGTTCGCTCAAATTTTTATTTATTTTGGTATGAGGGTTAAGAGTTTGGATCAAATAATGCCATAGACTATACGTAGTTTGGCTAATTTTGTGTTGATCATTCAGGATGCTACTTATGCACACACCAGCAAAATGCAATTGCTTAATGAAAGCATTGCCATTTGTTGAATGTTGCTTGCACCTTTTCATTCAATATGCCTGACCCCTCCCACACTTTTGGGACGGCATTTTACTTGTTGCATGCAACGTACTTTATCAATAATCATTATTTCATAGGCTATTTGGTGTAATAAATCATAGGACTCTGTTTTTTCTATCCTGGGCATTCACCATTTCCGCTCACTCCTCTTAGGGGTGTGCCTTGTGCTCATCTTCTCGATCATGGCCTATGGGCAAATGCAGATATGGGCAAGGACACGGATAGGACACGATACAGATACTGTACTACGATACACCCAAAATGAAAGGGATACATTCGGGATGCATTGTAAAATCATTATTTATAAATATCAGTATTCAAATTATTATCCTAAATATTTGAAGATTGTAAATGCATAAAATAAAATTAAAAAAAGCATCATCAGTATGTGATATACACTAAATAGATTGTAACAATGTGGTACTATTTTCGAAGCCTGAGAAGTTGCTTGGTGCAACTACTATTTCTAAAAAGTTAATTTATGAATATTGACAGTGTACAAACGGTTCGTGTATAGCGTGTCTGTGTTACAGTGTGTGATTTTGTGTCTGAGAGAGAGAGAGAGAGAGAGAGAGAGAGAGAACTAGTGTTCGGTGTTCAAAGCCTGAGAAGTGAGAACAGAGCAGCTAAGGCAATGAGTGGATGACATATCAATTGAACAGTCGTAGGGTTTGTTTAAGACTTCTGCCTCTATGTATTATTGACTGATCCTTCATGGACATTTCTATTTAGAGTCTGCCCCTTACTGAGTTACTCCTTTAAACAATTTCATTCTAACCCCCACTGTAAGCCGAAAGTTTCCCGACATATATATCATACATTTCCGGGGGTATCCGAAATGTATCCGTAGTTATAAACATTTCAATTAAATACTGAATATTTATTTGTCATATTCGACAGGTATGAGGCGCATACCAATATGCGATACAAATCTGATACCCATCCTCGACTAGTTTCAGAAAGACAATTGTTATGGCCATTCTAAGACTTTGATATTCCTTATAGGTGTTACATTTTCTTACTCAACCTCCTTTTCTTTACCAGGTCAACAGTTGTGTGTGGACCTCATCATTGCCATGAGGGAGTATCTTCATTTCCCCGATCGACTCTGACTCCTTTACTTACTTCTCCCTTGACTAATCCTCATGCGCAAGTTATCATGGATCTCCAGACAAGTAAGCTGTTTCCTATTTCCTATATTCTCCGTCTTCCTGTCATATGTTCTTGCTCTTTCCTCCATTACTAATCCTAATTATCACCTACTGCTTTGTTGCAAGATAAACTCACATATACTTGATACCATATTGTGTCCTATACTCACGTTTCACACATTATATTGCTTGGCATGTAAATTGTCTTCTATTTCTATCTCTCGTCTTAATGCTGACTTTATATTCATCTGAATGCAAATATTTAGGGGTGATGAAGCGCTCTTTGAAAGAATCGTACAAGAAAGCTTACTATGTCTCCACCTAGGAGACAAACAGTTGTATGTCATTGCATTTACAAGGGCAAGTATCTTTCTGATGCTCAAGGCACAAACTGGCACAAAAGTTCGAACACGAACATATGGTGGTTGAGTATCTGTAGACCTCCTCCTCTATGGCACGTTAACCTGTTCTCCTTTCCTTCTGTAGCACGTTAACCCTTTCTCATCTCCCTGCGCCCAATTGTTGAATGTTTTTAGAACTTCCATAGAGGTTTCACACATGACCTGTGGCTTCAGTTTGCTCATGAACGGGGAAAAAAAAATTGGCCTATAATGTGGTGTCACTACTCCATCCAAATTTGATTGTCCCATTTTGGTGTGCCAACTTTCTAAGGGAATGTGCACTGCAGTTTGAATTCAAGTATCAAACATTTATCCTAAGAATGCCCTTTATCTCCTTTATACATATACTAACCACTTGTAAGGGCTAGTTTGGAATTTAAACGCCATTTGACTTTTCATGAGGAGTAAATATTAATGTATATTGAAAATAGAATAGATGAGTAACAAGGAGGGACAGAGGGGACCTCCAAGTGTCACCAAAAGCTGAAAATCTGAGCGATGAAACTGGGTTTTAGTCTTTGAGATATGCATGAAGTTAATTAGTTCAATGCCCAACTAAAGAACAACACAGGAAACAACAAACCCAATCATTAACGGATGCCGTTCATGATGTGTCACTATCCAACAAGGGTGTGGCCTACTTTGATGTGTTAAACAGTTAATTGTACAAAAGAGCAAGAGACATACATACTGTAGTGGAATAACTTCACATAAAGCACTTCAGTAGTTCACAATCCATAAACCATAGCCTTTTTCAAATCAAGAATGTAGACAATCCATACCGGTACTCAGTCTCTTTGACTTCATAACCTAGGTGAAGAAACCGAATATGCGACACCGCTCCTTCCTCGTCGCCCTTTCCAAGGCATTCCCTCATAGCATCCAAATGCACAATCTGAACACTCCTCTGCACCAACTTGAGCAACTTCACATCCTTCTCCTCCTCCGATCGCTCCCCTTCCCTCCTCAAAGTAATAGCTAAACCCAAGTCATCCCCTCGCTCACCGCCCTCGACTTGTTTCCGTATATTCTCACACAACACATCAAACACCACGGCATTTTCCAACACAACACTCCTCAACCGCATCAACTCATCCCCCTCCAACACTACCCCGTCCCCGTTTTCCCTCTCATCTACGCCAATCGAATCCGGTCTCAACCTGTTAAACCCTAACTCCGCTAATTTACCCAAAACCAGCAGTGATTCAGATTCGCCCAAATCACCACCGCCGCCCAACTCCTTCAACTTAGAAGTGATTGTTTCAACGTATAACGAGAACTCGACGCGTAGGCGTAGCGAGTCGGGGTCGAAGCTCCAGGGGGAGGAAACGGCGTCGTCGTGGTTGAATTGGAGGAGTTCTAGGGTGGAGAGGTAGGCGAGGAGAGAGGGGGAGGGGCAAGAGTGGGGGGACCAGAGGATGTTGTCGAGGCGGCCGTTGAGGGAGACTAGGGTTTGGAGGATGGCGCGGGCGAGGTCGGGGTTGCGGGCGCGGAGGCTGAGGAGGGTGGCGCGGAAGGGCTCGAACTGGGCCAGGTAGAGGTGGTTGGCCGCGGCTCGGGCGAGGAGTTCCGTGTCTTTGTCTTCCATTGATAGAGAGAGAAAGAGGAGAGAGACAGAGACAGAGACACAGAGAGAGAGAGAGAGAGAGAGAGAGAGAGTTAGGGTTTTGGATGGGGGATCATGGCGGTGGTGGAGAAGATCGAAAGTTGCAGAGAGGATGACGTTGGAAGTGTGGAGTGGGGATGCCGTGATGCGGTAGTCGAATGAGAGAATCATCGATGGGGTGTTTGAAAAGGGAGGTGATAATGCCACTACAGATTTTTATTGTGCCACGAAATGTTCTCGTAGAAGGACAAATTTTTTGCATCACGTTCTTGCAAGCTTGCGCCTTGGAGCATCCGCAATGGGAATAATTAAAACCAATAATCAAAATGTGCCACGTCAGCATTTAATTATTCATTTAGTTCATAATCAAACTTAACAACTTTTACCTCCACATTGGTTATTTTTGCATTCCTAACAAAACAAACCCTCGCAATACACAATGCACATATGTCCAATCGCAAACGAGTTCCAATCACGCACCCGACCACACCAAATTATTCGTCTCGATAAGACGATTCCAATATGGAGTGTTTTTGAATGATTGAGTTTTGAGTTTAATTATTGAGTTTGGTTATTGAGTTTTGATTATTGGAAAAAGTTGTTAAGTTTGATTATGGAATAAGTGAAATTTGGTTATTTGCTAAAAGATTTGTAACTTTGCTTATTACAATGTGGGATATTTTTTGGGCATTATTGTTAAGTTTGCTTATCCACACTCATTTGATTATTACAATGCAGATGCTCTTAGACCCTAGAAATTTTTTGGTGTTTGTGGTCCGCAATAATTTAAGGATCACTTGTTTGAAAAATGTTAAAGTTATTTTTACTAACTTATAAGTTATTGTAAAATGTTAAATTATTTCCACTAACTAACAAGTTGTCGAAAATTTTTAAGGTTGTTGAGAGAGAAGTTGAAAAATGTCAGCTTATTTTCACTAACCAGTAAGTATTCAAAACTTGTTGCTTAGTGTAAACGCTTGTCAAAATGCAATAAGTTGTAGCAAAATGGGCCAAGGGATTCTCAAATTTCATAGGAACTATACTATGTGTATAATATAAAAGTAAATTCATTTGTGAACAAACATGTACAAAAGACACCATTTCAAATTTGTTATCCATTTTTATTGAGAAAGTATGCAATGGTGGTTATGCACGAAATTGTTCAGAAAAATATCGAGGGAACAATGTGGTTGCCAGGGGGATTTGATTTGGAGGACATGAGTTCGGGGCAAGGCTCAAGAGATCGCGGTCTACGGTCTTTAAATATTGGGCTCAAAATAAGGATCTTTTTTCTAAACAAGTACTAGTATTAATTTTTTTTCCCCTGCTCACAATATATAAGAAGCATATTTAGTGGTCTAGTAAATGAAGGCTATTCCCATAGGTTGCCTAAGTTCATATTTTTTTTAAAGTGTTTATTTGGCAAAAATACATCTTTTAAGTGTTTATAAGCCAAAAATAATTCTCATATCGATAGTTGGAGCTACGATGTTTTGAACCAATGTCAAATTGGATATTTAGCAATAACCTAAGCCATTGAAGCCAAAGCATTTACCATGCTTAATAACCAAAATAATTATATAGATAAATATTTTCATTATTGCAAATATATGTAAGACTATATTCCACCATTTGGCCTAGGACCATTGAATATCTCGGCCAACCCTAATTGGGGTAAAGGATGGCAATGGAAGAGGAGGAAGATTGAAGTGACATGGGAGAGAAAGGGGAATGTCATCTAATTGTTTGCAGCTTAAAAAGTGAGAGTAGAGGATAGGAGGGGTGATGGGACAATTCAAGGTGAGTGGAGGGAGGTGATGGTTAGGAGGAATGGGGAGTAGGTTAGTGTATATGTTCATGAATCGGTTCATTAATCTTTTTAGTTCTCAAAGCATTATGTTATTCTCATTTTCATCCCTAATGAAAATTTTGAAGATATTTGGTCCCCAACATATCAATTTTGTACAAATCAAGTTCCCAAACCTAACATTGTGAGCCTCGTCTGTTACAATAAAGGACATTATCATCATTTTGCCAACCCTCAAATTTTTGCCTAACAGAAAAAGGGAAAAAGAAGACGAAAAGAGGAAAGTGCTATGGCAGCCATGGTCACTACTGCCATGGCTGTCGGCTGCTATTGCCACCACCGACCACCACCCTCATCTCTCTCTTCTTCTCTTCCCCCTCCTATTTTCTTCTTCCCCTCCTCTCCTCTTCCCTTTTATTCTCTCTTCTTCTTCTCTAAAAGAGCAAGAAACACTACCATCAAAAAGTACAATTTATGATCTGGAATTTATCAAATCGGAAATTGTAAATGGAAGGGACTTCATCCACGTTGATAATCTCTTCACCGAACTCTCTGACTTCATTAAGTATTGTAAGAATCCTCTTGACTCTCTGCCATTTGAATTCTTCAAACACAGGTTTTCCCTCCCAATGCATCATCATCATCATTCCGAACTATCGAATTCATCTTCTTCGCTCAGTTTGCCGCCGTCCAAATCCTCGCCAAACATGTCATTGTTGTTATCCTCATTGTCACCGAGGTCATCGAAAAGTTGAGGCTCCGATGGAAAAAGAGACCTTGGAAATTTGATGGTGGTTGGGAAGTTGCGGTGAGTGATTTGTTGGAGTCGATGTGTGAGGTGGTTTGACAAAAGAAAAACCTAGATCTATAGTTTGAATAGGTGTTTGGGTTGGGTGGAGAAATGGAAAGGGTTTTTGGGAGGGAATGCGGAGATGAGTGGAGAGGGCGGTCATGGTGAGAGAGATTCAGATGAGGTATCGGGATTCAGAAATATAAAGTGTAGTACTTAGTTATGTTGTTGAAAAAAAGAGGATAAAAGGAAAGAGGAAAGGAGAGGAGGAGAACAAAGAAGAGAGGAGGGTGGCGACGCCAATGGCCATGGCTGTCGTTGCATTTACCTCTTCTTCTTCTTTTTTGTTTTTTTTGTTGGTAGACATTTGGGGTGGGCGAAATGACAAGAATGCCCTTCGTATTTTGCGGATCGAGCTCACGACGTTAGGCTTGGGGACTTGATTAGTACAAAATTGATACGCTAGGGACCGAATGTCTTCAATTTTTATATTAGAGATGAAAATGAGACTAACATAATACTCGGGGGACCAAAAAGATTAATAAGCCTTCATGAATCACATCTATATAATAAGGGAGAACGGTTTTTGAATCTTATCTCTCTATAAATCTTAACCATTGATTTGCTTCATAAATCCTACGGTTCTCTCCCTCCCTCCCTCTCTCTCTCTCAAACAATAGTAATTGCACAATTACCACTAAGGTGATGTTCCACTTTTCCAAAAAGTACTTTTTTTTAAACGAAGGTAATTTCAAATTCAAATATAATGAAAATGAAAAATATTTTTTCAATTTTTTTTGCACCGTTTAAAATATCTTAATGAGATCTATCAAATAAGATTCATATTTGTAGAAAAATTATTTACGTAAATACATGATTTTTGAGTTTAAAATTGCCTTCTTTTTCAAAAACTTCTTTTTCCACAAAAGTGGAATGGTCCCTAACTAGATCTCACGTTCAAAATGCATGTCTCACTCACTCTCTCTCTCCGTCTCTCTCTCTCTCACACACACACACCTTCTTCTAGCTCTTCGCTTCCAGCCGACGCCCTCTGTGATTTTCTTTGAGAATGAACTCCCCTTTAGATCTGTTTTGGTCACGAATCCAATCAATGACTCCTCCTCCTCCTCTCTCTCTCTATCATTTCAATCACGAAGCAAGTCTATTTCAGGCTCTCTCTATTGAATACACAAACTCTCAATGGCAATCGATTCGAAACTAGATTGACACAATTTTTTTCTCAGTTTAAATGGTTATTTCGATTACAAAGCTCCCCCGATTGTCCAATCTGTAACATGATTGTTTACTTTTGGGTCGAGATTTGGTTTTGCAATGATTCTCTCCCAAAAATAAATAAATAAATAAAAATAATAATAATAACCAAACGTTCCATATTCTCTTTGTGTGTGTGCTATTTTGAAATTTTGAACGACCCCTCGACGTTACATGAACAAGTTGATACTTTGTTCACGGTTATAGTGATGAGTTGTACGTGTGCTTATTATTCGATCCACTTCTTTGGGCACGAACATGCACTAAAAGAAATTTGTTTGAACCTAATTTAAATCAATTTCGTTGGTAAGAGTGGTCAATATTTTCTTAACTCATTTTATTTTGTGTTCAAAATGCATTGCTCTCATGTCAACAAAAAAAAAATGCATTGCGCCGTGCCTTCAGGCACAGGCAAACCCTAGTATGTGTATATCTAATGAGTTTGTGACTAGATGGTCTGTGGTTCCATGGGTTAGGTTAGGTTAGGAGCTAGGCTTATAACTAGAATAGCCATGGTCACAAGGCTAATCGGTAAGGGTGAAGTCATTACCACACTAAGTTTTTGATCACGGTCATTACATTTGTGATATTTCATTCCACATTGAAAGTCTACATTGGTGATTCTAAGGATACAAGGAACCATGTAAAACTACTACTACTAAATTAGACTTAAACATTTTTTTCCATATGGTATGGTTTGTGGCTTTACAATGAGATATTGAGCTAGTAATCTGCTTGGGGCATTACAACATCTAATTATTTCATAGGAGTATCAAAAATATAACAATTATATGATATACAATGAATCAAATATATAGGGATTGAATAAGAATGGTTTAATTTTTTTATTTTTTAAATATTGGAATGTTACGGGGCCCATCGCTTGTTATTTGAATTAGACTTTCCCAAGAGAATTCAGGGAATTCTACTCCATTACATATTGATAATTTGAGTCCTATGAATATTTTAGAGAATTCATACTGCACGAACAAAACCAAACACATTAAGTGGAATGTCACTATGTCCAGAAAGCCTCAGTTGATCACATGATGCATTTGCCTTATGTATTCACTTGATTTTCAAGTAGCCTACGCTTTTAAATTGAGCAAGTGAATCGCGGTAAAATTTAGATCAATTAGGTATTCGTAGTCATGTGGTCAAAGAATGTTTAAACCTATTTTGTCAAAAGGCAAATGTGTTTTGATCACACATCTAGTGATGCACAAGCAACTTGAATTAATGTGTAATGCTACTTGGTGAGACAAAAAAAGAGAGAGGTTAAAACCAAGTACTAATAAAAAGAAAATGAGTAATCTTTCATAGAAGTTCTTTTATGACACCCAAATAATTTCACACACCACATAATTTATCCACAAGTCTATAATTATATCCAAAATAAAAACCAAAATGTACAAACACTTAAATAAATGTACCGGACCACACACTAGTGGTGTAGTGTGTATGAGCCATAGTTATTTATTTGAATGTGAATTTGGGTATGTATTTTGACTGTATGTGCATGGTTTGGATGTGTTCATACAATTTTCCCATTCATATGGGAGGGAGGAGGCATGGATCTTTGTTCACGTGGAATTTCATAATCATTATTTCTTTTAGTACGGTTTTCAATAAATTTTTCTGTTCACTCACCACTCTCATATATATGGATTCATTATTATAAGTATGAAACTTATTCCGGTATTTTTTATTTTTTTATAATTTTTTATTTAGTTTTTGTCGTAATTGGGTTAATCGTTTGATGAATCGAAAAAGTACTAAAAATATGGACCAATGTTTAAAAAATTCAAATAAGATGATACTTTAAATAAATAAGACAATTGTTTGATACTTTTTTACACTTTAGTTTTTTTTTTTTTGAGTTTTTTTTGAAAACATCCCTCCAACTATCCATCAGATTTTTACTTAGTCCTCCAACTATCAAAATGTTTTATTTAGTCCTCCAACTATTGGCTTGCATTTTATTTAGTCCTTCCGTTAAGTGTTCCGTTAAGTGTCAAACGGCCGGGCAACGTTTTGTTTAAAAAAAAAAAGTTTCCAACCACCAATTTGCAATCCTATGGAGTAGAAACGTGATTATGAGAGCCTTAGAGACAAAATTTGATTATGTCTCTTTAGAATAATATGATCAGAATAATAAGATCTTCACACCAATTCAAACGGATTAAAATTTGAGCACTTAATTTTTTAACTATATTTTTTAATATATAAACCGTCTCAAAAAATTAATTGCTCAAATTTTAATCCGTTTGAATGGATGTGAAGATCTTATTATTCTGATCATATTATTCTAAAGAGGCATAATCAAATTTTGTCTCTAAGGCTCTCATAATCACGTTTCTATTCCATAAGATTGCAAATTAGTGGTTGGAAACTTTTTTTTTAAAACAAAACGTTGCCGTCCGAAAAAATTAGGTGCTCAAATTTTAATCCGTTTGAATGGGTGTGAAGATCTTATTATTCTGATTATATTATTCTAAAGAGGCATAATCAAATTTTGTCTCTAAGACTCTCATAATCACGTTTCTATTCCATAGGATTGCAAATTGGTGGTTGGAAACTTTTTTTTTAAAACAAAACGTTGCCGTCCGAAAAAATTAAGTGCTCAAATTTTAATCCGTTTGAATGGGTGTGAAGATCTTATTATTCTGATCATATTATTCTAAAGAG
>BPLS01000673.1:59780-78454 GCA_019656275.1 Rhododendron kiyosumense
ACATAATCAAATTTTGTCTCTAAGGCTCTCATAATCACGTTTCTACTCTATAGGATTGCAAATTGGTGGTTGGAAATTTTTTTTATAAAACACAATGTTGCCCGGCCGTTTGACACTTAACGGAACACTTAACGGAAGGACTAAATAAAATGCAAGCCAATAGTTGGAGGACTAAATAAAACATTTTGATAGTTTGAGGACTAAGTAAAAATCTGGTGGATAGTTGGAGGGATGTTTTCAAAAAAAACTCTTTTTTTTTTGCCTTCAATCATTACTTTTTAGATTTCTTTATCGAGACAGTCGATTAATAAAAAAATATCACGTAAATCTAATAATTTTTTTTAGAAAAACATACAAAATGAGGAAGAAAATTACTGCCTTGTTCATTTCGCGATTCAAAAAGAATTTTTCAAAAAATTCCCCCTACTTTCCACCTTTTTCTCTCTATTTCTCTCCACTTATTACCCCTACTATTTTTTTAAAACATTTTTCAAATCTCAATCCAAACAAAACATAAGTTTACTACAACGGAGCTGTACATATCTCTAACAAATATCCCAAAATACCTTCGAACCCGTATTTGTTTTTGGCAAAGAGCCCCTTGCACGCTAACGCAGGCAAAAAAAAAAATCCTCACCGGAGAAAGTAAACCCTAGAAATCTAAACCCAACCACAGTCACAGGTAAAAGAGGTTTAGGCGGGAAAAGGACAACCCGCAAAACTGTTACTCCGTATATCGACCCTTTCAGTTCTTCTTCGCCATCTCTCTCTCTCTCTCTGTCTCTCTGTGTCTGTCTCCATTCGCCGATTCTTCTCCCTCAAACTTCCTAAATCAATGACCGAAAACAGCCGGCGGCCGACGGTGGCCGTCGGAGGAGGACACGGCGCAACGGAGTCGGAGTCTTCGCCACCAGACTCGGAGCTTGCGCGGCAAGGGCTTCGACGGCGTTGGGAGCTAGCTTCTGTTCTTAATTTCTTGCATGTAAGATCGCTTGCTTTCGCTTTCTCTCGAACGACATCGCTTTACACGTTTTCAACACATGTATGACACTATGACTGCATCTCTCTGAGCTTATTTATTCACTCAAACGAAGAAATGTACGTCATTATGTGTATGTAGGTACCTCAATCTCTCTTACCAAGACGATGGGGTTGGCCTAGTGGTTGTGGCACTCCCTTACCACGTAAAATGCCTGGGTTCGAGTTTATTGCGGAATTGCAGAACCCCTTCCCATTTCCCCTCCTATTGATTGAAAAAAAAACCCTCTCACCAAATTATTTCGTTTTTTTTGTGTATCGATATAATCCAGTTTTTTTTCCTAGGATGTTATACTTGTTAGATTAGTAGGAGGTCATCCTCTTGTCCTTTTGTCCTCTTGTCTATAGGAGTCGAACCCTAACCTCATGATCTTAAGCAGCTCTACACAACCATTAGCCAAACCCCAAGGACTTGATATAATAGAGTTGACCTACCTCAATCTCCGTTGTAAGATTAACTATGTCCCTCAAACGACATCGTTTTTTGCGCTTTCAAACTTGTATAAATGCGCTTATATTTCAGTGTTTACGAAGAAATTTGTGTGTATGTAGGTGCCTCAATCTCTGTTCATAACTGGCCTGATTACTATCTGTTTTTCTTGTTGTCGTTTATCTGCATAATGATGTTTTCTCAAGTGTCTAATTTCACAAGTTTACCTATCTCAATCTCCGGTATAAGCTCGTACCCGATATATGTATGGTCAAAATAACTCGGTATTTGAATGCACAAAAACATTGTGATGGTTTAGAACATGTATGAAAGCATCTGTGTGATCTAATGTATCCATTTTTATGAAGAAATCATTTATGTGTTTGTAGGTGCCTGAATCTCTGTTTACATGTGATCAAATCAATCTACGTTTTTTTGTTTTTGTGTATCTCTATAATAGTGTTTGCTCCATACTTAACTTGGTTGTCTAATTTCACAAGTTGACCTATTCAATCTCCGGTATGTATGCATGGTTAAATAACTAGGTATTTGCATGAAGTGGTAGACGCGAGATTTGAACCATTTGTATTTCTACATTAGTAGTAACAGGAAGTACATTCCGTAATTATGCAGTGATACTTGCTGAATCAGAGGAAGAGGCTAGATTGTGTGTACATATAAAGTTGCCATGTATTTTGTTCTAAATTTTTTTTCCACACAAACCTAGCAATTTTAAGATTGTTTTTCACCCAAGAGGGTTGCAGGGGCCAATTCCATAGAACTTTTTCCAAATGAACCTGAAAAGCTAGTATAATATGAGAAAATGTGTAGAGTTGTGCTGCGGCCCGGGCACCCCTGGCATCCCCATGTGTCCACGCCTGTTTGCATGCACTAACGCATTTGGATGGTTATCTGGAATTTGTACAGGTGTTTGAGCCTGTTATTGAGAGTAATATGAAGGTATCAGCTGAAGAGATCGAGGCAGCTCTTATAACACCGAACAGTTTGCTCGAGAAGCTTCACATTATGCTTTTGAAGGTTTTGGTTTCTTCATTGTTTATGAACTGATAATTTATTTCATTTCTTCGTATAATTGAGCTGTATGTTTGAGATCTCACAACCACAGTGTGCAATTTTGTTGTTTGTGTTTTGAATTAGAGAAGACGAACATATATGTAGTTCAACCCAATTAACACTTTATTTTTTTCCAGACTCAGGAAATTTTTCCGGTGTAGGCATTGTTCTTACATTCTTTACATCTTAAGAAGTGTTATGTATTCATAAAGAGAAAAATTAAGTGGTGCTTATAAGAGCTGGTTATGTTAGTTGCTAATTTGTTTTGATACTCCAAACCATATTAGTGATTTCATATCCTTTCATTTGGATAATTCATACCATGATTTCCTGAGAATTTTTTTTCAGGATCTAGAGTGTATATATGCAACTCTATTCCGTCCTGTGGCATGTAAACCTCTGCTAAAGTTAACCATACCTACTTTGTGCCTGCTGGCGGGAACAAGTTTCCGAACGAATAATGCTAGTTATCTTAGAGCACCAACCAAGGACCCAAGCAAAGAGCTAGTTTTCTTTTTCATGTCCATGGAGATTTAGTCGTGCCTGAATTACGTGTTCCCTTTCAGTGTTTCTTTCAACCTGTCCTTATTTTCTGCATTGATTCATCGGTTGGTTCATTGGGGGAATGAGTCCAGTAGATTACACTACATTATAAAGTGTAATAATTATTGGATGTTATGCCACTGTCAATCTTGTGTGGGGAAAATTGACATTATAAACTGCCTTTGTCTCGACAAAAACATTTTGCCTTATTGGTAAGTCTAGATAAAGTTGTAATAGAGTGACTTAAGAAGTTGCAGGTATTCTATATTGTTAACTTGCTCAAGAATGAGGTGAATATTTGCAACGCCCTCTTATGTAATTTTTTTTGCAACATTAAGTCCAGTCAAACTTAAATGATTCCATTGCAATTTTCACAGCTTTTGATGAGCATTGTAGAGTGGAGCGATTAAAAAATTCTTGAAAATGATACGAGTAAAGTAGTTAGTTCCTTCAAGCATTGAGTACTAAAAATGTATTTAGCTGGTATGGAAATACTTGCTTATATTTTGGAGCACCAACTAATCTAAAAGCTCAAGCTTTTAGTGAGATGGGCAATGCTATACTTTTTATTTACACACCCCATCATGTGCAGCGAGAATCGCTAGAATCTCCTCCATAGGTGAGCTCAACCCATGCAAGTATAATAGTTTCGGATGGGAGCGAAGCTTGAACGCAAGATCTATTGTCTTGTTTGATGCCATGTTAGATTGTTGTCCACTAGCTCATCTTAAAGCTCAAGGAATTATTGAGAGGGACTAGTTTGTTTATACTCCTAACAACAAACATCTGGGAACTCCAACATAATACTTTTGTTTTCGTGTGGTTCTCAAATGTCTTCAAAACAATGAAGGCTTTGTTCAGTTAAGGATTTAGTTTTGTTTTGTTTTCAATCATTACCCTACTTCTTTCTCCAATCATTACCCTATTTTTCCAATTATTACTTTCTCATCTCTCTATCTCTCTCCAATCATTACCCCTATTTTCAATCATTACTCTATTACTCTCTCCACCCACTACCAAAACTAAACTAAACTAAACTAAACTCTCAACCAAACACTACCGAAGCTTCCCATTCTTTTGTTTATGGTGTTGAAACATATACATGTAGACTTGATATCACTTATGTAACCTGACTTAATGCTTCTCAGGGAATACCACCTGTAAGTAAAACATTGAATGGTCGTGATGCTTGGGTGACAGTGCTCTGCAAGAAACTTGCTATGTGGTGGCCATGGGTGGGTATAAGTCTAGACTGTTTTTTTGTTTAGTGTTATTGCTACTCTATAAATACATCCGGACCATTACTATTCTTTGGCCTTTGATTGCAGGTTGCTGATGGGGATATTCCACTGACCGTGGCTAAGGGGTATTGCCTCTTGACTTGTTTCCGTATTGTTTAACCAGGTCTTATGCCTTATACTATCTAGATTTTAATTTACGGTATCCTGGCCTTTTTTTGCCATGGATTGTGCAGAGAGGAAATATCCAGATACAAGGAACTTGATCCAACCAACCGTTTACTACTTTTAAAAGCACTCTGTGAAATTCGAGCCGATGTAATTATTCCAGCCTTTCTATTTTTGTTGGTTCAATGTATCCTTCTGACTGCTTGTGGGTGGATATGATTTTTTTTAGTTGCCATACTATTTCTGTTGCTTCCTTGTTGCAATTGCTGTTGGTGTATCCACTGATTAAGTCTGCCGCTGTGTTGTTTTTAAGTTGCCAAATATTACTCTTGACATGAATTTGCCAGGTCCTTTTAGTTTTGTGTTCATTTTGTTTGTTGTGACAATTGGGTTATTTTTTCTACAGCAAGATGATGCAGTGTCTTACATTAATAATACACTAAAAG
This sequence comes from Rhododendron kiyosumense, assembly GCA_019656275.1. Lineage (NCBI taxonomy): Eukaryota > Viridiplantae > Streptophyta > Magnoliopsida > Ericales > Ericaceae > Rhododendron > Rhododendron kiyosumense. The sequence continues at coordinate 64,718 of BPLS01000673.1, forward strand.
ATGGAAATTCTATTTCGTCTTTCCGGAAAGATAAGATTGGGGAAGATGGAAGTGGAACGACATACTGGTAATTTGTGTGGTATGTGAGCTTCAATATGTGCAAGACCAATGTAGTTAACGCCCAATCTGTACATGATAGGTGTGATGGAAATGCAGTTATTGGTCATAGGCTATACAAGGAAGTAAGTAAGTTTGAGTCCAAGCCAGAAGTTAAGGGCAAGGAAAATACACCTACTATCATTACTGAGTGGGAAACACTTGCAACCAACCTTGAGGAATTCTGCAAAGTTGTGGTAAGATAATCGATTTTGTTTGTTGGCCCCTGAAGCATAATATTGTTTCAGAAACAAAATAGTCAGTATAAGTGAAGCAATTCCTTCTCCAAATTTGGAGTTTGATTGGCTTGTCGGTTGTCCATTTGTTGTTGATATCTCCAGTTTGTTTCTTTTATGCAGAATTGTAACTTGGTTTTGTTGTTGACTTGTCGGTAATGACAGGATGATTTTTCGACAAGTAAAGCTAAACTAGAAGTAGCTGTTGTTAAAGTCATTCAAACTGATGCCATTCCTGTTCTTGAGAAACTTCATAAGGTCATTCTCCTGATTCTTCTCATTTTTTTTTGTGTGCATAATATTATATTCCCAGAATCTTCTCTCTGAATTAGTGAATTACAAGATTTTGGTTTGTGTTGGCCTCTGCAACTATGAATTTGATGCTGACAGTCATGGATTCTAGATATTTCTCTTGTTCATATGGGGTTTAGGTGATGCTCATACTTTTGCCCTCCACAGAAGAAAGAAAGGGCACTGAAGCAGCAACAAAGGCAAGAGATGCTTATGGATGGCTTTCGCAATTCTGGGATTACTCGCTCCTGCCGCAACCGTAGGCCTGTCTGTTATACATTTGGTAAGATGTATTGTTTGCTTATGTACATGTTTTTTTTTGGTGGCTTGATCCTAAAGTTAATACACAATCTTTATCTTTATCTTTGTCAGTTTTTTGTTGTTGTAGTACATCAATAGTTTGGGACCTTTGGGTACACATAAGTTTAGACAAAGAGGATGATGACGCAGCCCTTGATGGGTTGGATCGAATTGTTTGAAGTTAGGGCTGTGGTCCTTGTGTGTTTTCCCTCTCCCCTCTTCTCTCTCCTTGTCCTGCATCAGAGAATCCAAAGCCCAAGAATTGTGAAACCACTAATCTTGAGAAAAAAGGGAAGTTAGAAGCTCATCTGCTGACACTGCTTCCGGTTACAGTGGATGGAATTGAAGCTTGATTGGGATGCACTTAGCATATATGGTTCTTAGCGACCTTGCATATCAGGAGTAATATCAATGTGCAAAACATACTAGATTGCTCACAAGTAGTCTATTTGGAAAGATGAACTTTACAGTGGCTTCAGTTTTGCTAAATCTGTTGAGCAGCACTTAAAAGCACAGGTGCACATATCTGGGATGTGTATAGATGTAATAAATGTATCATGTATGTAGAAGCATTATGGTAGGAAGCTTTTGCCATAGATCTGTTTCTGATCTTGATATTAGCACCAATTAGGCACTTCATTTCCGTCATCATACTCTGTCCATGTTTATTGTGGTGCAGTGGGGGGTAAGTTTAGGCTTCTTGTATATAAGAGGGTCGGGGTTGGTTTTTCAGTGCAAGCTGTTTTCTGTATCTCATAAAGATTTTGATGTGCAATCTTCGATTTGTCTTGGTTTGTTTGTTTATATTACTAAAAGGGTTTCTTTTTCTTGGAATTTAACTTCGTTTTGTTTGTTTATATTACTAAAAGGGCTTCTTTTTCTTTGGAATCTGATGTGCAGAGGATTTTGATAAGGCCATTAAGGAGGCTACTCAACCAACAAAGTAAGTTTATTTAATCTGGTTCCACTTGCATGGTTATATTGCTTTCTTTACTTCTGTGGTGTCTCTCATGTGGCATTGCTTTTGGACAGTTTTTGTCATTTCATGCAATTTCATCACCATATTTGAAGCAAAATGGGCTTATTTTAGGACTTATAGAATGAGAATTAAATGGTTTGCTTCAGGGCTACATTTGTTTTTGCGAAAAAAGTAGGGTAAATGCTTCTAGAACAACTTAAACAATTCTGTATTTCAGCAGAACTGCAATTCTAATCTTACTATTTGAATGGAAGAAAGTGCTTCAGGATTACTTTATTCAGAAGCCATGTTTTGCAACAAAATGACAGTACCCATGGACTGGTGTGTTGGAATGCAATCACATTGCCCAAACTTGGCCTGACCTTGGGCATATCTGTGATGGTCTTTGCATGAAAATAATTGAGCCCACACAAGGGCATTATTAAGATAATAACAAAAATAATGCAAAAAGGCATAGTTTAACCATATTAATGTAGTCATGTGCTTGGGAAAAAATAGCAGTTTTTGATTAAATTAGTTGTACCTCCAATTTACATAGGGTCTGTGGTGAAATTCTATGCCCTCAATTCTGGGCCTGGAACATATGGGACACATCTTTGCTTCAGTTGGGAATGCTGTCTTCTGTGCTTGGATGAAAGTGAATGTCTTTCATTTTGGCTGTAATACTATTTACCGAATGGAACAAGAGGAAAAAAAATAAGTGTACATTACGTGAAAGGGTCTCATATCTAGTATCCAATTTATTAGATTGTTGACCCAGATATCTGAGTTCCTCTTGTTGATTATACCTCCACTTCTCATTCAGGAAAAGGAAGACTACTGAAGAGCGAACACATGAAGAAACACATAGTGACCACAGTAAAAGTAACAAAAATACTTCCAATGAACGCTCAGACTCGGAAACCGACCAGAGAAACGGTTCCTTTCATGCAGAGGAAAACGCAATAGTAAGTGACACTGAAAGTGAGGACGTTAATGGAGGTAATGATAGTAACTACTCTAACAGCGAAAAGGAAAACGGTGATAATGACAACAAGAATCACAAAACACTATCTCAGAAGCAGAATGGTAGTTTTGCACACAAGCGTTTTGGTTTTCGCTGGAGTGAGAGATTAGCTGGGACTGGCAACGTTCCTGCTTCAGAAAACAAAAATTTGGGTGCAAAGAATAGGTCGAGGCAAAGGCCTACTCGCAATTCTGCACTTGAAGCTGATGTCGTTCCTGATTCAGAAGATGGGCAGTCATCTGATGAAACGTCAGACATTGAGAAATCTCGGTCTGTTGAGCTTGATGATGACGGTGACTGGTAGAATGCTTCCAAACAGGGCCAATTTTTTGCATTACGACAAGGAAATCTTGAGCACACTTGATCTTTTGTTGTGTTCTACAATTTTGTTTCTCAGAACCAGAAGCCCTATGCAATTATGCATGTGTATTTTGGAAAGTGGTGTCTGAGAATTATGTTTCTTGCTTTATTGGAATGTAAAGATTTCAGTTGTGTCAAACTCGCCTTTCAAAAGAAAAAAAGTTGTCAAACTCGAGAGTTTGTTTCATCAGGCTGATGGAATCGATTTAACACGGCGGTGCGGTTTCTTACCCATTGCTAACTCTGTTTAGCTCCATCTGGGTATCAATGGTTATGTAATTTTCAAAATGCCAGTCCTTGGGTTTGTGTTTTGTTTTCTTATGGCCTTTGTAGACACTCAGAATGTTGGTACAGTGTTTGTTAGGAAGAATTTGGCAAATAGACATGCAAATTAATTTATTGATGAGAAGGGGCTCGGAAAGGTTGGTAAATAGAGATAAGAGAGTGACGAATGTGACGCACTAGGGCAAAGTAAAACTCAACATGGCTACTTTTATTTCCCCCTTAATCAGTTTTGGGTTAACTTTTTGGTAAGGTTCTTTTGGTTCTTTTTTCATGATTTTGATTTACAGTAACAACTAGAGGAATTGGAAAAATATGATAATTAAGTCCGAAATTGAAAGAAATTCACTAAATGTGACAAAAAAAAATTTTATTGTATTTTTGTCATCTTAAATGGATTTTTCCAGCATTGCTTTATATTCTTATAGTTTTTTGATAAAAATCACTAAAGACAAAAAAATACAGATAATGAAACTGTCAATTTTTTGGAGAATATTTTTGGGAGGAACCAAAAAAGACAAATTGTTCCCATGATCAGTGTTCTATCTTTCTCTATGTATGGTACTCCTATGATAGTATATTTACATTCCTTTCTATTTCTATTTTTTCGTGTTAATAGCATAGAATTTTAATTCCAAAAAAAAAAAAGGCACGGTATTTTAGTTCCATAAAAAAATTACTATTTTTGTTTTCCCGTGAATAGATGTTTGATTGTTGAATAACTTTTTAAGAATGATTGAAAAAGATGTAATTCAAAATATACATAGCTATCAATTATACCGGCCCCATTCTCTTGTGCGATTTTTTTCCCTAACTAGTAGAGGAATAATGAGTGTAAATTTTGGTTTCTCATTGTCTTTCTGTTCATTTTGGAGTTTTTTCGGCCTTTTAGGTGTTTGAGTTATGTCTCATCTATACTTATTGTTATATTTAGGCTTGTAGGTCTTTAGGTGTTGGGTTGTGCTTTGTATTGGCTTTTAGGCCTCTTGAGATGTTTCCTTGTTGTCATTCTTTTTGCTCCCTTTGGTCTTTGTTATCTTTCAAAGATTAATAAAATTATTTTCGCAATTCAAACAAATTTTTAAGGGGAATATATATGGTCAAGATAGATCCGTAGCAATATACTATAAATAATTAAAGTGAAGAGGAGTGACAGCAGACGTCAGGATGGCCGAGTGGTCTAAGGCGCCAGACTCAAGTTCTGGTCCTCGTAAGAGGGCGTGGGTTCAAACCCCACTTCTGACAATTGGCTTTCAGGTCTTTTTTTCACCCCTCTTTTTGTGGTTTGTGCCTGTTTTTTTTCTAAATAGATTTGTAATTCACTTACGCAGTTACGCATGCAGTGATATGGACCTTTAGATTAAAAATTACAGTAGGTAAAATCTCAGCCATTGAATTAAAACCACCAACAAAAAGTACAGTGAATTTGTAAAAAATGAGATAAGTAGTTTTTATGATTTTTCCATCAAAATGTCATTATTTTACTTACCATGCGAACTGGTTTTGCATATCATTTACTATGATCAGTCTTAGAGCCCGTTCCAAAAAGACAATAAGAACTTATTTTTTGTGTAATAAGAATGCTTGTTTCAGAGAAATAAGAAGGCTGGTACTTATTTTGGAAGGATTTATATAGGTACCGACTGGTCGGGGAGGGAAATCGTACTGGCGGCCGTGCCGGGCTGTTTCCAGCCACCGGACAACCGATCCGAGCAGTCCAAAAATTCTAAAATAAGAAAACCGAGGGGGCCTACGCAGAATCAACGGCATCCGAGGTGTGTAGGGTGCTTGATCCGAGCACCCTTTTTCCGTGTATATATGATCAAGCACCCTACACACCTCGGATGCCGTTGATTCCCGCGAAGGCCCCCTCGTTTTTTTTTTTTATAGAATTTTTGGACGGCTCGGATCGGCCGTCCGATGGCCGGAGATGGCCTGGTGCGGCCGCCGGTACGATTTCCTTCCATCGGCACCCATTATTATAGCAACAGTCTTATTTTTTGTATAAGGCAACTTCAAGCTCAAAAATCATGTGTTTACGCAAATAATTTTTCCACCACTTTGGATCTTATTTGATAGATTTCATTGAGATCTTTAATACGGTGCAAAAAAAATTACTCCTAATTTTTTATTTCATTTACATTATTTTTTAGTTTAAAAATGTGAAAGGAACTTTTTATTTGGATTTTGTGAAATGACCCTTCTTATTTTTGAATGAGAAGTGGCAAAATAAGTCTCTTACTATAGGCTACGCTTATTGCAATATATGGCCACACTTATCACAACAGGTAAGTTTGAGTTCGGTAACAGGTCACCAATTTTGAAAGAAAAATAATTAGCTTTTAGAAATTTGTAAAACCACACCACTATATGTCATATCCACTCTAACTTTTGTGTACAAATAATCACTAGGATAATAACTTAAAAACTAATATAACCAAAAACTGTCATTTATTTCCAATTAATATTGAAAAACATATTTAATTAGCTTATTTTTAAATAACCACCAATTTAAAAACATTCTTCTGAAACAAGGTATTCAATTACTATTTTGATAACTTACCTATATAATTTATATTCCTGTTATAAATACACGCTACAAGGTAATTGACTTATCTTAATAAAAAAGGCTAAACCTATAACTAATGAATCTTAACTAATTTAGTTAGACCCTCAATTGAAATAAGACAATAAATTTAATTAGGCTATACTATTCAATTAGATTCAGATACCTAACAAGTAATTGAATCATTTTATTCGATAAACATGATAATGAATTGATTAATTTGATCAAGAGTTTAACCAAGCGATCAGATCATTTGAATTGACCAATATCATTAGCAAATGTGATAGTCAACAGTGATGTTGGTTGATAGTGATCAATGAGTAATTGAAACAATTGGCTAATGTGAATTGATTAATTTGATTAAGAGTTTAACCAAGCGATCGAACCATTTGAATTGATCAATATTATTAACAGTTGTGGTAGGTAATAGTGATTTTTTTTTATGAGTAAAGTAATGTTTTCATATCATTAATAAAATGATACATAATAGAAACCTTGTAGTGACACACTAATGAGCATCATGCATATACGGTAGTATCTTACCAATCACTACATCTCACTTCACATTTTTTTTAAAAAAACAAAAAAGAAAAAAAAACTATCCAAAGTTGGGAAGACACCCACAAACACCCAAAAGAAACCCAGCCCAAACAAATAGACAAGCCCAAAACACTTGAAAAACAAACAAACTTAAATAGCAAACAACAGGCCTAATTACCACCAAAACCCTAACCCTCTGAGAAAACCTAAACCTAACAAAATTACCAGTTCGTCGACTGAACCACCGCTACATCAACCACTGCAAAATTACCAGTTCGCCGACTGAACCACCGCTACATCAACCACTGCAACCAGCACGCTTACATCTTTGGCCATAAGCAAAGCTACCGTCCAATAACCTAAACATCCACAAACCTCCACCATCAGCAACCACCATCGTTGGACTGAAATTGAAGCTCAGAAGGAAGATGCTCATTCGCGCCACAACCAAACAAACCGGAAACCATGGATGGAGCATGTCAACATGGCAAATAGAGAGAAAGGCAACATCGAGCAATGACCGAAGTGGAAACCACAACGTCATTAGACAGACAAAACCGTTCCTCCCAGCAGAGAAGATGACGTGAAAACCAAGCACCCCCAAGCAAAATGACCATCAACTGCCACAGAACGAAACCCCCTAGCCGTTAAGCCCAATGATTGAAACACCCAAGAGAAAAGAACCGATGGGAGAGACGAGGAAGACAGAGGTGAAACATGCCGGAGAGAGCAGTGGCGGGAAGAGGGAGGAAGGAGAAATGCTGTCGATCAAGGGATCTGAGAGGGTGAGGAGAAAGATGCCTGGGGAAGAAGGAGGTGCCCCGCCCCAGCCGAAACCATAGTTGCAGGAGAACCAAAGGGAGAGAAACTGGAAAGTCGCATAGAGAGAGAAAAAGGCTTGAATATGATCCCTGTAGGTAGGGCTGTAAGTGAGCCGAGCTACTCGCAAGCTTGGCTCGATTACGGCTTTACTGGCTCGGTTCGAAGAGTAAATGAGCGAGCTCGACCTCGATTTTATGGCTCGTTAGACAAACGAGATGACCTCGAGCCTAGTTAGGCTCGGCTCGACAGGCTCTGAGCTAGTTCAACTCGACTTGGTAACGGCTCGGCTTAGCTCGAATACACACACACACACACACACACGCATTCCTTATCACATAAGGTCAACCTTACCTGAGATAAAATGCGGACGTGTATCCAACGACTGTGATTTGATCTGGCCAACTCACTGCCACAACATCCTGGCTAAACAAAAAACCTCTTCCATTGTACGCTTCCAAACAAACGGAGAGAGAGAGAGAGAGAGAGAGAGAGAGAGAGAGAGAGATACACACACACACACCTGGGTTAGGGCTTTGTTGTGTCATTGTTCGGGGATGAGTCTTCGATTCTTCGATCTGCTGCTTCTCTCTCTCTCTCTCTCTCTCTCTCTCTTTCCTTATTTGATGACTTATTTTTTTAGGGTTTTTTTTTCCCGAAAATCTTTTTTTTTTTGGACAAGAAGAAGAACACCCCTTTCCCCTCGCAAATCTGGAAATCTGATTTATTTTTTTCAAAATCGGAATTTTGTTTGAAAATCTTTTTTTTTTTTTTTGATTTATGTTATTTTTCCGAAGAACAAATCCAAACGAAGAACAAATCGAACGTGGGTACAACATGACGATGCACCAAGGTCGATCTCTCTCTTTCTTTGACTCAAAAATTCAGATTTTCGTTCAAGTGACTTGGGGATTTGTTTTTTGAAATTACGGTTAATAGGGCAATTAGATTGAAAATCAATTTGTGGATTTTGGTTCATCACCATTTTTGAAAGTTTCTAGTTTGGTTGAAAAAATCAGATTTTTTCAAACTGATTTGAAAATTTGTTTATTTCTATTTTTTTTCCCGACCAGATATGGAAACCGATTGACAAGAAGAAAGCATTATGCCACCACTGACCGTCCACATGCACCAACCAAGGTCTGTCTGTCTCCCTCCCTCCTCGGGTTACAAAATTATACGAAGTTGATCAATTGTTATTGTTTTGTCTTTTGGATTGTAGTATGTCGTGTGAATTATCTGCTAATTCTTCACATGTACTTTACACTCCCCAAGTTAAGAATGACCTCATACCGAAAATTAACCAAGAGTTTGACAATTTAGAGAATGTTAAGGAATTTTACATCCATTATGCTAAAGAAGGTGGATTTAGTACCCGGGCACATTATAGCATAAACAGTACAGCTGATGTAATGTAATCGTTGAGAAGGAGTATTGTTGTTTCAAACAAGGGGTGAGGGTCCAAAAAAGTACTCAACCAAACAAATGGTGTCGGGGGATAACTAGAGAGAATTGTCATGCAAAATTGGCTATTGTGAGGAAGCGTGAAAAGTATGTTGTCTCCCAATTTTTCGAGGGTCATAATCGCCCACTTGCATCTCCAAGGAGGGTGCATTTGCTTCCATCCTATCGTAAGGTGACAGCTACCAAAAAAGCTTTAGTAGAACAATAGTGAGCAGCAAATGTGCCAACTTGTCAACAAATGACTCTATTTGAGTTGGAATTGAGAGGTTTTGAAAATGTTGGATGCTCACAACAAGATCTGTATAATTATAAAAGGGATAAGAAAATGAGGGGAGGATGAGACATTGTTTTTGGGCAGATGTAACCTGTAGAAAGTCGTACCAGTATTTTGGGGACGTGGTAATGTTTGATACTACGTTTAATACAAACCGTTATTTTATGATTTTCGCACCTATTTTAGGGGTTAATCACGATAGACAGAGTACTCTTTTTGGGTGTGCATTTTTATGTGATGAAATAGTTGAGACTTTTGAGTGACTTTTGAAGGAATGGTTCAAAGCAATGCCCGCGGGCCCACCCAAAATGATCATAACTGATCAGGATCTTTCAATGACAAAAGCAATTGATATTGCTCTTCTGAATACGCTTCACAGGTATTGCATGTGGCACATTACGAATAAGTTTTCCAAAAGAATAGGTGCATTGGCCTACAAAGAACATTATGTGGAGTTCAAGAATTATATATGGAATTTCAAGACCCCTGAACAGTTTGAGGCTGGATGCATAGAGGTGGTAAACATAACTAACTTATCCGGTAATGATTGGTTACAAAACTTATGCGAAATTTGTGAGAGATGGGTTACCGCATATGTGAGACACATTTTTTCTGGCCACATGACTAGTAGTCAAAGAGCCGAAATTACTCATTCATTCTTCAAAAGGTATGTGTCTAAAGAAAATTCATTGTTGGATTTTGTGACGCGGTTTGAGAGGGCACTTGCATCTATACGGCATTTTGAGTTGGATAAAGATCATAAAGACGTCAATAAGAGGCCAAACATGAAAACTATATACCCCATGGAGTCGACAATGAGTGAATTGTATACAATTGAGATATTTTACATGTTTCAAGATGAACTCTTTCAAAATAGTGCTTATAAGGTGATGGCAACAAATGAGGATGAACATCGGGTTGTGTATGCTGTTCATAGGATGAAGCGGAGTGGTTCGAGGGTTCGTGAGGTTTCGGTAGATAAGTCGTCAAACCATGTCCATTGTAGTTGTAAGATGTTTGAGAGTGCCGAAATTCCTCGTCGGCACATGTTGGCTTGCTTTTCTAGAATGCAAATGGAAGATTTGCCTAATGAATATATCTTACGGAGGTGGACAAAATCAGGGAAAGCTATGTGAGTTAGAGATGACTTGGGTTTGGGCATGAAAGAAATATGTGACACATCTTTGTTAGAGTGGCGAAAGAGACTCTTCCAACTTGCTACTACTAAAAATTGATGAGGCCGTCGTAACTGAGGATGGAACACAATTTGTGGAAGAACTTTTGATTTCGGGTCAAAAGAAGCTGTGTGACATGAAAAAGTAAATGAAGATGGTGAAGAGAGTGCTATCCAAGTGCCGATTAGTCATGACCATGGATTGAAAGAATCGCTTTAAGTGAGGGTAAATGGTTGTGGTAAACGACTCAATGGAGGGAAAGAGAAGGCTGCCGAGAAGGCTAGGCGTTGTCACGGTTATGGGTTAACAGGGCAATCGCACGACAAAAGAAATTATCCAAAATTTCTCAGCACGTTTGTGTTTAATACTTGTAATGTAAATTTAATTATTTCATTATTTGCATTTTAATTCCTCTCTTTTTTTGTTAGCTCTTCGCAAAATGTTAGGTTGAATGACGAAGACGACAACGACATTGACTATCCCGATGCTGATGATTTTAAGTGTTTATTATAAAATGCTTCTAATATAACTTGCACAGTTGTTTTTCATGGGATTTTGTGGTATATCTATGTTTAATTCTTTAGTTGTTGTTCTATTTTGTTTCTTCTATTGATAATATTGCCTATTCGGCTTGCATGATGGATTGGTGTAACAGTTTAGAATTGCTATTGTCACAGTTGGGACGATTACTGATATTTCAAATGGAGCTCAACTCTAAGTGAAATTAGTGTTGTTGCATGCTTAATTGCCCATATGGAGTTCTCTGAAATACCTGTGCTGCATGGAAGCATTTTTGGACTGATATGGATTTGTAAAACTGCATTTTGAAGCTGGAACTTTTGGCTTTGAATGAGCTTTTTTTGTTTTTTTACCCACGCCTAATTTGTATCAAATTTTAGTTGGAATTTTGATATATTGAAGGCAAAAGAGTTACAAATTTGATTTGTTTGTATCATTGCCATGTCCTAATTAGTATTGGGCACATAATGAGAAGAAAAGTGTTTTCATTTTTTGGATTGAAATTTTGTTTGTGGATATGGGGTGTATGTGCAGGTTGGGGTGCAGGGTGAGTTGACTGTGGGGGTGAGTGAGTAAGGAGCAAATCCTTCTGCTGGTGTTTGTGTTTATGGGATTTGTGTGGTAGGGTGTGTGTGCGAGAATAGAATGTCTAGGGTAGATTATGGTAAATGGGTTAAGTGTGGGAAGCTGTAAGTATTTTTTCAGGTGTGTGTTATTGGACAAGGGACATCTTGATTGCCTTGTAGATTGTCTGGTTGTAGATATGATAATGTAAAGGTCTATTGCAGCAAAGGAATGTTGCCGAGGTCTATTGCTTAATTGAAGTTTGCTGCTGTGATGTAGAAAACTCTAGAGTTGATACTATTTTCTCTCTTAATATTGTACTACAATGACTTCGATTAAATCAGTACTAAGAAAAAGTTTGCACATACAAGTATTACTTTTTACAAGAAACAAATTCTCAGAACTAAAGGCAATCACAGCTACCAATATTACATTATATCAATTACTAAATTAACTGCCAAAAGTATCTCTCTCCAAATCCAAACTTCATTCCGATGCAGCCCAAGCCTTCTTAAAGTGTTAGAGAAATCTTTCCCTTTGAAATCAGAAGAGAACAAGTCTACTTTTAGAGAGCAGGGCCTTATGAAACCAATCCACTTGACTTAGCCATTTGAATCTCTCACTTTCACTCAACGGTACAGCAAAGCACCAAGAATGTATCACATGTTCTGCCAATGCGTGGTTCAAAAAATATCCACTTTACCATACTCATAAAGCAATAACACTTGCTCAAGTTTCAAATTTGTACACATCACAAGTTAGAAATTTTGTTCAACATAGCCATTACATAAACTAACTAAAAGAAAATATACATGATGACCAACAAAATTAAAATTCCTATTACAGCTCTAAGTAAGAGCATCGCAATGTACACACAATGTTTGGGCAACTTGGAAGGATTTTGGACATCCATGCTTGCTTGCACAGGTACGAGCAAAGGTGGATAATCGGTCCGGAGTTGTGCAAGTTGAGGAGACAACAATTGCATATTGGAATGAGTTTCAACATACGCACTCCAAGCATTATTTGCCTCTTCTAATGAAGGATACTTTTTAAACACAGCCCAGAGAAGCGAGTTACTTGTTTGCTACAAGCTATCCAACTTTCATAGATTCTGGGGACTTTTCCAATAAAAACAATATAATAGAATCTCTTTTTTGCCATTTCTAGAAAAAAAATCAACTTGATAAGCAAATAAATAGGAAACAGAATTTTAGAGGAAAGAGCACTCGACTACTCGTGAAGATATACAAACTTAGCGTTGAGATGGAGAATGTCAAGATATGAGTTTGTGATACATTGCTTTGTTTCTTAGAAAGAGTTCCTACGTACTAGTACATTTGGGATGTGGTTTTCACAAGAAAACTTCTAGAGCCCAACACTTCCTTTGACGTTAGTCATATCACTATCATCATATCTGTTTCCTTGATTTTCGAGTCATATTTCAGTTTGAATGTGGGTTTTTGAGTTCTTGGGTCTGGTAAAGTGCATTTTGATCCTTATTTTGTGGAGACCAATGTTAATCTTTGTTGAATGTCCAGTGTTCGATAAAATGCATCAACGTAGTTAAAAGTTTTAATGTAAATTTTTAGTAGTCAACTATGAAGGATTTTAAACCTCAGGGAAACATTGAATTGGCAGGAAGTTCTTAGAATGAATATGCTATATTCATCAGTAGCACCACCTTTCTTGCCGCATTCATCAGCAGTTTTTTCCTAATTTGATCAGAGCATAAACTAGTTGAACCCATGTTCAAGGACTGAATCCTAACCTCTAAAAACAAGCAATATTCATCAAATTTAAAAAAAAACAGATTAACGGGACACTTCAACCAATGGAATAAGATTTCAAACTAACAGTAAAATTCTAAAGGAAGCATGCCATCAGAAAAGGGTAGTACAATATATGGAAACATAGATCCGAAAAATAACATAAATCTAAAAAAATAACAAAAATCAGAAAAAAAATAAGATTTTCAAACAAAATCCAGATTTTGGAGAAGAAATCAGATTTTCAGATTTGAAAGGAGAAAGAGATGGTCTTCTTCTTGTCGAACCCCCCCTCCCTAAAAACATAAGTCATCAAATTAAGAGAGAGAGAGAGAGAGAAGGAGATACCTTGCGGGTTAGGGCTTCGTTGTTTGAAACGAATTGAAGAACATCCAGTCAGTCCTCTTCTTCGGTCGATGTTAACGGGAAAAACCCTAATCCGACCTTGCTGCGAGAGAGAGAGAGAGAGAGAGAGAGAGAGAGAGAGAGAGAGAGAG
>BPLS01000673.1:78854-138305 GCA_019656275.1 Rhododendron kiyosumense
AAATTATTTAATTTGTTAATGAAGTAAATTATTATAGCTTAAAATTATCGAAAAGTAATTAAATATATTAAGTTTTATAATTATATAATTAATAATTAATGTTATACGTAATAAAGTTTGGGACTGTACAAGGGCAAAAAAGTCATTTGACAATTTTTTACATCATACACCCATCCTTCTAATACATCATCCAAACCATCTACTTTTTAATGTATCCTCTATAAATGTCACATCAATGTGGGCTCTCCCAAACTCATACCGCATCCAATCGAGCCTTAAATGTTTACTTTATTGAAGAATTAATTTATTTCTGCATTCTTTCATGTGGTCTTTTTAAATTGCTCAATCTGCACTATTGATTCTTTAATAGAAATGAAAGTGAACAAGAACTCCCTAATTGTTGTTTATTTTTTGGACTTTTTCTTGTTGGTTCATTAGTGTTGGTCTCTGACTTGTAATAGAAACTACGACCTTTTCTAACATGAAGTTAAATATTCAGATTTAACCTTAGGTCTGTTTTGGTGAAGATTGGGATTGGGAGATCATATTCTCTCTTCGATCCACTTTGGTGTGGTTAGTTATTTTCTCTGCTCATTCTCCATTACAATTTTTTTTAGAGTTTAACTATGTTGTTTGAGTTGTTACATTGCATATCAATTCTTGGGTACTTTTGTGGTTGTAGCTATGTCTAATAGACAATTTCATCTCACTTCATCACTACAAAATTTGTGCACAATTTTCATTATTTAAGGATTCATCAACTAGTCCGATCATGGCTAATGCAAATGAAAATGCTAATGCTAATGAGGCGGATGTTGGCGTGGGCGTAGAGGCCAGTGATAAAGTCATTGAAGTTATCAAGGAAGAGTTGAACCCATTTCAAATAAAGGCAAGAAAGAAAACATTAATTGTTCGGAATGATTTTCAACATGTAACTTTTCCAGATGGTTCCAAGAAGCATCAATGTAAATTTTGCAAAGATTATTTTACCATCCAAGCATCGGTATCTACTACTCATCTTCTTAGACATTTAAAGATGTGTGTGCAACATAGTGTTTAACTTGGAGTATCAGAGACAAGACAAAAGACTTTGTCATTTGAGGCTGGTGGATCAGAGAGTGGGAACCTTACAACCTTCATGTATGACCATGCAAAAGTAAGAGAAACTGCTTCCCACATGATACTTTACCATGAGTATCCATTTATGCATATGGAGCATATTTTGTTCAACAAGTTCACGAAGACGGCCACTCCTCATTAGCAAAAGATAAGTCGTGCCGTCGCCAAAAATGATTGTACATCGACTTACCAAGCACAATAGAAGAAGTTGAAAACATCATTGAAGCATGTTGGCAGAGTTAGCATCACAACAGACTTGTGGAAGTCACCGGGCCAAAGGATCCAATATATGGTCGTAAGTTCATACAATGATTGCTTTGAGAAATTTGAAATCGACATTTTAGTTGTTAAAGAAGAAGTTACCTTTAGATGGTAAACTTTTTCATATGCGGTGTTGTACACACATACTTAATCTGATGGTACAAGATGGGCTTAGTGAAATTAAAGGGATCACTGATTGTATTTGGGATGGTGTGAAGTATTTAATACATTTTGAAGCATGCCTAACTCAATTTAGTGATATTGCTAAGCAGTTGAAATTCCCTTCGAAAATGATAATCTTAGATTATCCTACATAATGGAATTCAACTTATTTGATGTTGTCTGCTGCCTTGGAGTTCAAAGATGTTTTCTTTAGGTACAGTGAAAGGGGTGTGAGTTTTTCCTATGTGCCTACCTATGAAGAGTGGGAGAGAGTTGAGAATGTTTGCCAATTTTTGAAAATTTTCAATAATGTGACAAATATAATCTCTGGCTGTGAGTATCCAACTTCCAATTTGTTTCTCACTGAGGTTTGGAGAGTAAAAGAAATCTTGGATAAAAATTCAGTGAGTGAATTGAAATACTTTAGATCAATGGCTTTAAGGATGAAGGGGAAATTTGACAAGTATTGGGGTGAGTGTAATCTAGTGATGGCTCTCGGTGCAGCACTGGATCCAAGATACAAATTGGTGTTGATTGGGTTTTGTTTTCTAGAGATATATGGTGACAAGGCAGACCAAAACATTGCTATGGTGCGTAAATCTCTGTATGATATTTATGATGATTATGTTGTTATGCATTCCCTGGTGTACAATGAACAAATTTTAAAGCAAAGTAGTACAGAAATTTGCTCTCTTAGTAGTGTTTCACAAGGGAAAAAAGTTGTCACGGGTAAATCCAAATATGAGTCCTTTGTTAGGAAAGCCGATACCATTCAACCTGTAAAATTTGATTTGGATAGCTATCTTGAAGAAGGTGTTTATATATGTGCTTCACAAGCACAAGGTGAAGAAGTTTTTGATCCCCATTTTGATGCATTGGAGTGGTGGAAAGCAAATACTCTCAAGTACCGCATATTGTCCAAGATGACTTGTGATATATTGTCTATTCCTATTATCTCGGTGGCCTCGGAGTCCACATTTAGTGCGGGAGGTAGAGTCTTTGATCCATATCGTCATCATTGGCAATAGAAACTGTTGAAATGTTACTTGGTGGAGCTGATTATGTGCGTGCATATCATGGACTTAAAAAGGGATCCAATGTAAGTGAAATTTGTTTATTTATGTTTTCGTATCCACTTGTGTTAATTATATATATTTTGATTAATTTTTTTTTGTTGTTTTTTTTATAGACCAATAGCCATCTCACAAAGAGCTCATTCTACCTTAATGGAGTAATGTGGTGTGTGTGAAAATGGTATATGGTAGCTGATAAGTGTAGACCACACGGAATCTCCATAGCCAATTTTCCATTTTTCATCATTAAAGCAGAAGGCTAGGTGTTGCATTTGATACTACTCTTATTTTACACAATTCAGGAACTCCATAATGTTGGCGTAATTTAATTTTGAGCAACAGATGCATTACTTTGTTCTTGTTGTTTTACTTCAAATCAGTACTCTAGTGTCTTCTTTTTTATTACTTGAATAGCTTTGGAATAACTTTAGTTCATAGAAGTTCTTTTTATTAGCCTAATGTCATACATGCAAGCATTTTTTTATGAAAACCTTGAATGTAAAGGACCACCAAAAATACTAACTGTTGTATCACTGAGAAT
The DNA here is from genome assembly GCA_019656275.1 of Rhododendron kiyosumense. Classification (NCBI taxonomy): domain Eukaryota; kingdom Viridiplantae; phylum Streptophyta; class Magnoliopsida; order Ericales; family Ericaceae; genus Rhododendron; species Rhododendron kiyosumense. Next base: position 82,011 of record BPLS01000673.1, read on the forward strand.
GTAAAGGACCACCAAAAATACTAACTGTTGTATCACTTGTTTATACCTTAGGACCAAGTTGGTGTTTGGCGCATTATCTACTCAAGACATTCGGCGTTTGGCTTTTTAGTTATAAATATTTGCGGCTTGGTGTAAATCTTAGGAAGTGTAACAGCCCTGATTTTCGGTAAATAAAAATTTCGTTAAACATTTGAATTTTATTTGAATTTGCTTTTAACTTTCTTGTAGTATGTCATAATTACATTTTAGCCTCTTGAAATTCGTTTCTTGACTAAATGCCCTACTTAGCAAGCCTAGTTAGCTTTTAACCGACTTGTTGAAAAAATCGAACTAGAGAGCCACCTAGTTACTTTTCCCTAACCATAGATGGACCGTTTTGTCCATCCTTGAATCTTGTGAACCTTTTCAACCCTAGACTAAGAATTAATTATTCTTTTTTATTATTTTGGTTTTCTTCTTTATCTATTGGTCAATAGAAGTTAGGGTAATCTTTGTCCATTGGATAATAAGTCTCCCATTAAAATATGTTGGTTAGTATATGGATATAATATTATATATGTTTTAAACACATGTGCATAGTACATTTAATCTTTGTTTATTGGGTATTCTCCCATCCATCCATTATCCATTGGTTAATAACCACAAGGAAAATTATTACCCATTGGGTAATAGCCTTAGTCTTCCAATAAAGTACAAGGTATTATTTTTATATTCAAGTATGGGATTTCCATGTACTTTTGTGCATTTAAATATTGGGGTATATCTAAACCCTAGATTTGTCTTTATAAAAAATTAGATTTTCACATATGCTTTCAAGGACAACTTTGGTTATTTTAATATAAAAGTTCCCTAGCAACTATTGTCCATTGGATAATAAAAGTTAGGGGATTTATTATCCATTGGGTAATAGGTTGTTCTTTCAACCAAGTACATGGGTTTTATTAATCTAGACTTTTTCAAAAACCCCATGGATGATGTACCAATATTTTATTAGGTGTTGTCCCATGGATTTAAAAGCTTAAGATTTCATAAGTACCCTTTTATTATTTTATGTTGGGGTTTTGTACCCAATTGGATTAATTTATTGGGGAGTTGTTCTACCTAGAGTACACTAGTACAATAAGTTTATTAGTTTAAACATGTGCTTATTAGTTGTTCAAATCTTAGTCCTTAAGTCTTTTGATCTCAAAGTACCAAAAGTACTATTATTTTATTTGCTTCTTGCCATAATAGCATATATATATATATATATGTATGTGTGCTAGCAAGAGAGAGAGAGAGAGAGAGAGAGAGAGAGAGAGAGAGAGAGAGAGGAGAAAGGGCCAAGAGAGAAGGGAGAGAGAGGGAGAGAGAGAAAAAGAAGAGGAAGAAGGTAGTACTTGGCTTGATCTTTCCTTGTACTTGAAATCCTTAGTGTATCTTCCTTCCTAGCTAATGAACTAACCCTCCATTGTTCCTTTTGTACAAATTATCAATTGTTTAAACAAGAATCTTGTACAACCTAGCCTTTCTTCCACAAATCTTCCAAGAATCAAATCCTTGGTACAAACCCTAGCCATGCAAGTCTAGGATTTAGACCTTGATCTTTCAAGGATTTCATGATAAGTGTCAAATTTAGAGATGGAGGGGCGGCCTTAGAGAGAGAGAGAAGGGAGCTCAAGGTTTTGCTATAAATAGCAAGCCATTCCAAGCATTTCAACTCATACCTTCTCTTCTTGCTCCAACTTCTCTCTAGAAACCATTTATGTTTTTCCAGGCAGCCTACTGCCCTTCGAAAATCCTCAGTTTTCTCTTGCTTAAAGTAGTTTTAGAACTAACTTCCTTCAGGAAAGTTGTAGAGCACTTCGAGACCTTCAAGTTAGACCCAAGAACCACCCCAATCGGTGAAGAAATGACAAAGATATTGTCATCCAAAGTTCAGTGAAAATCCGAGATTTTCATTTCCAGACAGCTTACTGTCTATTCCTTTATCGCCAGTTTTCTCCTACCTACAGTCATTTCTAGGATCAACTTTCTTCACGAAAGTTGTAGAGCGTTTCTAGAGATTCAATTTCGACCCAAGAACGATCGTATTCGGCCAAAGATTGACCGAGTTACTGCCATCCAAAGTTCGGTCCAGATTTAGAGTTTCACCACCCGTGGAATTTTCTAACTAGCTTATTCGGCCCCGACTAGTTTCGGATCAAGGTAGGATACTCTTACCCTAACCCTATGTATATGTAAGATCTCGTTATCTTCCATTTCAAAGTAAGTTATCTTTACTTACCTTCCATATCAAATATTTGTATTTTGATCTTTACGATGGTTATGAGTATGCATACATAGATTGCTTGTGGTATAGAATAGAGTTGGATGATTTGTTGTTGCGTATGTGGAATGTCCTACCGCAGAGTTTTTGCATGTAACGAGACACGAGAATCGAGAAAGTAGAAATCTGGCACCTAGGGTGTGGTTAAATGGGAAAAGTGTTCCGAGGATGGAAATATTTTTGAAACGATATAATGATTAATTTTGGTGGCATTATGTGAGATGTGTGTGTGCGTTCTCGTGGGAATCCGGAGCGGCGGAACCATGGTGAGGTATGGCTTGGTTATCCGGTCCGCGGAGAGGAGCCAATGCAATTGTGTGCCAATGGGAACCCGGAGCGGCGGAACCATTGTGCGGATACTCGGGAACCCGGAGCGGCAGAACCGAGGTTGGGTGTGTAGCTTGGTTATCCGCGGTACGGAGCCAATGCAAATGATTTTGAAAAGTTGATTTGTAAAGTGAAAAATGGTGACACTGTCTACGATGAGTCGTGTAGGAGAAACACTGAAATTTGGACACCAATGATAGTTGAATATCGAATGTGAATGTGAATGTGAATGTGTCATTGTTACTGTCTGTTGTATATGATCTGTTGTTTTAAAGTTATGGGTTAGCGGGTATGGGATTATTCTGCTGAGCTTTCGTAGCTCATGGTGTTACCTTTGGTGACCCTGACATATTATATTGGTGGCGACGCTGGTATAATGTATCAGATTTTGTAGATGAACAGGGTAAGCTGTACACCTTGGAGGCATTCGGAGCCGATGAGCTGGCTAGGATGGAGAAGCAAGAGGAGCTGTAGTTAGGAAACCCTAGATTCCATCCCTTTTGTAATATTGAAAATACTCTTGTGAGAGTTATGTTGTAATAAAGAGCCAGACTCTATTTTGAAGTTTCAATAAAATTGTCTATTTAACGTATCCAAAATTCGGGGCGTTACAGGAAGTTAGACTTGATTGTTGTCATTTTTGTTAAGTGCATGTTTGAAGAACTTTAATCTCTGTCATTTATGTTTTTAATGGTTGTTTTTTGTGAGCCTATTATAGTGATGAACAATGGAAATTGTGTAGTGAACAATGAGAATTAACAATGTGGAATTAGGCTGGTAGTAGTGGCAGCTAGTGATTTTGTGGAAAAAAAAAATGATGGAATCAACCTTTGGAATGAATGATGAGCTTGTCTGGAATGATTTTGAATTAGCCTTTTTTTTTGTTGATAAAAATGATGAAATTTGTCAGTTTTTGTGATAAAAATGATGGAATTAGCTAGTTTTGATTAAGGCTCTGCTGATGAATTCGAGCTCGAGCCGAGCAGGCTCATTTATTCCAAAACGAGTTCTAATGAGCCGAGCTCGAGCTTTGTACATGTTTGGCGAGCTGAGCTTGAGCCCTGATTTTTTGGCTCGATTCGAGCTCAATCCAAACCGATTCTGACCGAGCCGAGCTCGAACATGACAATACTCGGCTCGTATACACCCCTACCTGCAGGTAATAGTGATTAGGTTGAAGGTGATCAATGAGTAATTGATACAATTGACTAATGTAGGAATAACCATTAGTTATTAATCTTGATCTTTTAAAAAAAATAAGCCGTCTAATTTCACTAATCATAAAGTTAATACACTTTAATTTCATTAATCATAAAGGTAATACAAATTAAGTAGATCTAAAGGGCATTAAGTTTAATGTAGCTATCTTGTTAACTACCCTTATTATGGTGCATTAATGTTTATACATAAATATATACTTACCCTTCACTAATATAATACTCAACATAGAATCAGGCTATTGATACACAAAATATGATGATACTTACCATCGTTATAGTCGATTAGTTCTTCTTGAGGCAAATATACCACTGTTTTTGCTAGTACTTACCTTTTTGAAAGGAAATGCTTACTATGTATTACCAAATTAAACGTTGACAAACGGATTCAAACTTCTCTAATTATAGGTTTGACAAGGTTAGCAAAAAAATAAAGAAAATTTAAACACCTACAACAATTTTGCTTGTAAAGCCTGTGTCCTTTTTTAGAGAAAAATTTCATAGAACTAAAAGAATAAAAATCACTAGACAAAAGAACAAACTATTGTGCATAGACCGTGCACTATTTGTGCACAGAACATGTACACATCCTTTTTGTTCACTTTAAGGTTCCCAGAAACATCCCCCACCCCGCTTCATTTTCTCTCTCTTTTAACATGGCTTGCACCTATAAGACTAATTGAAATATATCAATGGTATAAAAGTGCGAGGTTTTGTGTCTAATATTTTGAGTACTTGAGATTCTAATATTGTAACCAAAGATCAAGCACCCATCGCTACAACCATTCATGTGACAGTGAGATACAAAGTAAGATTGTCTGGACATACTTTTTCGATACTTGGACTGGGTCCGAAATGCCCATGGCTTCACAATGGAGCAATCGGCAGTGATTGGGCGAACCCGCCCAAGTGGCCATTATAGACGTCGGTGTCATTCCAGTGGTTGGAGAGGATTCTTTTCCTAAAGAGGGTGGTTAGCACCATTGCGCAACTGACTAATGTGGTGGTCACCACTGTTCTACCCATAGTGCTCCACTGGCCGTAGTAGTTACCATTGCTGTAAGGACATAGAATTTTGGCAAATGAACCTAGGTTGAACTAGAGTAAGAAGGTGCCAAGAACCATAAGGGAAGCGTTGTGCCCACATAGTGCTACAGACCAACTTGAGTTGTTGAACCGACCGATTCTTGGACCTTCAATTAGAGCTCTAATAATGCTACAATTACTGATAAATTAAGAAGTATAATAGAAGGGGGAAATTGTGATCGTAGACTTGAACCATTACGATTACATCAAAAGCACGGTGAAATAATCACTTAAGCACAAACTTAAACTATAATTCATATAAGGAAATTTTATGGAAATAGTCCTCCTAATGTTACCCCAGTCTCATTTTCGTCCTTCAAGTATTAATTGCAACTCTTTTGACCTTCAAGTTTGGTTTTTGTATCAAGTTGGTTTAAATGATAATATCTGTCAGCCAAATTGAACGGAAAAAATTAAATTGATGACAGCTTGGACGTTGCAGTTCGTACCAAATTTGTCTACTTGATGACGTCTTCCCTCAATCTAATTTTTTTTGTCCAGTTTAGCTGACAAAAGTTATCAATCAGACCAATTTGGTACGAAAACTAAACTTAAAGGTCAAAAGAAGTGCAAATGATACTTGGAGGACAAAAAATGAGACTCGGATGAAATTAGGAGGACCATTTGTATAAATTTCCCTTCATATAAACGTCTTCCATCCTGGAAATGGGGTTTTAAACGTTAACAAATTAAACGTTTGTTATATTACCAATTACCAAATGAACGTTAACTAATGGATTCAAACTTCCCTAATTATAGGTTGGATCAACTTAGCCAAAAAAAAAAATTTTTTTTTTTTAAACACCTACAACAACTTAGCTCGTAAAGCCTGTGTCATTTTCTAGAGAAAATTTCCTAAATCTAGAAATCACTTAGATAACAAATTGTGTCGTGCTCGTCTGTGCCGTTAAGCCCGTGCACAAATTGTGCGGTACCATGCCTGGCCCACTTCCTTACTGTACCCAACTACCATGCCCATTCAGCCTGAAATCGTGCCCGTGTCGTGCCTTTTTACATTTGAAGGTGTCGTGCTCGTGCCGGTCCGAACCGTTTAACACCTCCAGAGGGACCGTTTGGTCTTTTTATGTGGGCACCTCATGAAGGGTGCTTGTTCCTCTCAATAGCCCCACTAGTGGAGTAGTAGTAAATGTTGGGATGACTTGCACGTGGAGACAAAATCAATGGAAGGAAATTAACGTGTTGTTTTGCACGTAAACGCATGACTGAAACCTGCATGCGCGTGGATTCTGGAAAAAAGGGCAAAGGGAGAGGGAAAGGGTGTTCGTTCGTTGTTTGTTAGAGCGGCCGGGAATCGTCCTGTCCCCTATTATCAAGTGAATCCACCACCATTCCCGAGGGGTCACCTTCCTCGCCCTCATTTCCCACATCGTTGAGACCTAGGGTTTGAAAGCTTAATTTTGGTCATTGTGCGATCTGACCCTGCGGCCATTGCCGTCTTCTTCGTTGGGGCCCTCATTTCCAACATCATCATTCAGAGGGTTGAAAGAAAGGTTCCCGTTCAGTCATTGTGCGATCTGATCAGCTGTCATTGCCGAGTTCTCGGAGGGTGGGTCCTCCTGCTCCTCAGAAGAGAAATAATGACGATGATGATTACGCACGAAGAAAATCGTGCGATTTTCCATTTCCAAAACGTTTCCTTGTCTTGTTCACCCCACAGAATTTCCAGTTTACGCGTTCGGTTTAGGTAGGAGTTTTTGTAGGATCAGGCATCTTGAATTTGGCTTTTAATTGTTAATGGGAATGATATAGCAAAGCTGGGCTGGGATTTTGTGATATCTGTTCAAGTGTTTGAGGGGGTGTGCTGGAATATTGTTAGTCGTTGTCTTTGTTCCACGCCGGTTAGTGAAGTCTTGTAGTGAGGTATTGTTTGTGTTAGGGTTAATTAACACCCTAAACACTTTTCTGAGGAGTTGTGTTATTGGAATCTACTCGTACTATTGATGGGGAACACATGTGTTGGGCCCAATTTGGGGAACAATGGGTTCTTGCAATCTGTTACAGCTGCAGTTTGGAGAAGCCGCCAAACTGATAACACTCTTCCTCCTCCTACTAATGGAGAATCCAGCACCAACAAGAATAGCAACACCGAGGTGAAATCAGAGCAACCTGAAAAACCTGATTCACTTTCTGTAGGAGAAGGAGGAGGAGGTGGTGGGTCTGAGGCTCTGGTCCGTGTCCAGAGCACTCCACCGGTGCCGGTCAAAATAACCGGAGAGGAGGTTAAACGCATAGATACAACAAAGAGTATCAAGCGGGAGACAACGATCGCGAGAGGGAATGAGCAAGAGGGCGGAAAACAGAACAAGCCAAGCCACATTAAGCGGGTCTCGAGCGTGGGGCTCCAAGTCGAGTCCGTGTTACAGCGAAAAACCGGGAACTTGAAGGAGATTTACACTTTGGGGAGGAAGCTTGGACAGGGGCAATTCGGGACGACTTTCCTCTGCGTGGAGAAGGCGAACGGGAAGGAGTTTGCTTGCAAGTCGATCGCGAAGAGGAAGTTGACGACAGAAGAGGACGTGGAGGATGTGAGGAGGGAGATTCAGATAATGCACCACTTAGCGGGTCACCCAAGTGTGATTTCTATCGTGGGTGCTTATGAGGATGCTGTTTCGGTTCATGTTGTTATGGAGCTTTGCGCGGGTGGGGAGCTTTTTGATAGGATTATACAGAGGGGGCACTATACGGAGAGAAAGGCAGCTGAGCTCGCGAGGGTAATAGTCGGTGTAGTCGAAGCATGCCATTCTTTAGGAGTTATGCATCGGGACTTGAAGCCCGAGAATTTCCTCTTTGTTAACCAGGAAGAGGAGTCTCCACTCAAAACAATAGACTTTGGGCTCTCTGTATTCTTCAGGCCAGGTATGTTTTCGATGTTTGCTTTTTTCTTGATTTTAAAGATGAAAATACAAATGGTTAAGAACGTAGGAGTCTGTATTGGAAGCACTTTTTCACTGCATTCGGTAGTTAGGGGTGGAACAAAGTGGCAAAGGAGCAAGAGAGGTAGTGGAATGAACTGGCCATTCTCATCCGAAAGTCAGTTGCTGAGTTAAATGAGAAAGAAAGAAAACAATCGGGGAGAATAAAAGGAGTAGTTCACTGTTGAATGGGGCTATAACCTTAATAAACCATGGTATTATTACAACAATCTCTGATGTCATCTTGGAACCTCACTGAACTTATTCAAATGCAGAAGAAGGAAAAGCCTAAAAATGGATCCGGCAATCATAGGAATACATAAAGGGTTTGCAAAATAGATTTCTCTCAAACTCTTCCGGACTAAGTTACTGTTAATCGTTAGATTCGTTACTACAGTCTACACACACATGAATCGCCATCACCTTGAACCCAACTTAATTGAGAAAGGTATTAAATGAACATTCTAATGTATGCCTTATTAGGAAGGGGTTGTCTTGACTTGCTTTAGTATATTAACCTAAATCTAGTTTGTTGTTTACAACAGTAATAATAAGCAAGGGACTTTCTATCATCGGATTAAAATACCAGAAAAACTCTGATGCTATGAGCAACTGTTTCAGCAGATGCTGTAATGTCTTAAATAGGATTTTGTATGTATAATGTGGTTTCTAAACGTGGAAATTTGATAGGAGGATAGGGAGGAGAACAAGTTATATTGTCTGGTCCATTGAGCCCATTGTTCCACAGTAGGGCATATATAGTTCTTACTGCTGCTATATTTTGTTGTTCTAGGTAAGAGTTTAAGGTCTGTTCTTGAGACTGTATGTTGGAAAATCGTAGACTTTGGGCTGTAAGTTTAACGCAAGCTAGCTTCTTGTGCTTAGTGTTGAAAATTAAGCTGCACAGCAGCTTTAATGCGGGTATTTTTTGGGCAAATTCTTTTTGCTTCTCAAGTAAAAGTAATTTATTAGCCTGATTCAGAATAAGATAGTCTGACCCACCATCTTAATACCAAAGCTCAAGTGCATTGCCAATTAAAAACAAAGAAAAAGAAGAAAAACTCAAGTGCATCAAGCCATGAATCAAATTGAGCTTTCCCATTCCGGTTCCAAGCAACATTTATTGCCCTCTTTTTGGGCTTGTAGTCTTGGACTTCCTCAACTTTCACTTCCAAAGATCAAGCTGTGTCCTGAAGTAGAGGGAACTGTGCTAACCTGCTTCATTAAAGCCTTATCTAGTGAAGTTTCTCTTGTTTACAAGGTCGAGTTACAGGCCTTCGACTCTCACTCTGAAATGGAGCTTAAAATGTCTTATTGTTACATCTGTGGTCTGGTTCTGGGAGTGGCTTTTGGAAGTGCTTTTTTAGACTCGGTTACTGAAGTTGTAATTGCATTTTGTCCAGCACCCATCCAGGAAGTTTTCTTATGCCCTGTTGATCTAGAATGATTTGAATGTTTAGATGCTTTGCATTCTTGTTTGTCCTCTTGTTTTCAATTGCCAAAGAATAATGTTATTTTGTAGGCTTTGTCTATTTTGATATTCAATTTTCTTTCCAGTACTGCATGTCTGGTTGTCGATCTTCATGAATAATCCTGTGCTCTGTGATTTTTGTTCCCCTCGTTGCCAGTCCATCCTTTCACAAATTTCCTTGCTTGTTCGGCAAGTCAACCTTCCGTATTTTTCTTCTATGAGAGCTAATATTTTAACCATACAGGTGAAACATTCACTGATGTGGTTGGAAGCCCTTATTATGTGGCCCCAGAAGTCCTGCGAAAACTCTACGGTCCAGAATGTGATGTTTGGAGTGCCGGGGTTATCATTTATATCTTATTGAGTGGGGTCCCACCTTTTTGGGATGGTGAGAACTCCAAGGTTTTCCGCTTTCTTGTTTTAGGCTAGTTTAGTATTTTAGAAATCTGAGAATTACATTTCTTTTCCTGTTATATTATTTGAATCAGAAACGGAGCAAGGAATATTTGAGCAGGTTTTAAAAGGAGAACTTGACTTTGTATCAGAACCGTGGCCTAGTATATCGGATGGTGCAAAAGATCTTGTGAGAAGAATGCTTGTAAGAGACCCTAAAAAGCGGTTGACAGCCCACGAAGTTCTTTGTAAGTGTGCACTTTCTTACAAGTCCTTTTGAGCATCAATTATCTTAATAGAACTATATTTGCTTCTCCATTGCTTTTATGCATTCACGTTAAGCTTCACTAAATGGTCTGGCCATGGATTTTTGAGTTTCTGCCATTTGGTTACTGGTCAAGCTACTGGAATGGAATGAGATAGGATGGGCATATCTGGAGATACTTCCTTTCACCAAGAACCATTAACAGGCTTTCCCTATGTAGTAGACTTCTTCTGAATGCCTTTATTGTCCAATTCATACTTCCATCTTGAACGAAAACTGGCTCCTCCTACTCCACCTTCTTCTTTTGGATGCAGCCCCTTTGGTCCTCCTTTCACCGACAATCTAATGGTGTTGCCGTATTATAGTAAACAAGAAAATGGGTACATAGGTGTTAGAAAAAGAGAGTATCATGGTATTATTTGTTAAAATTATTGCATAATTTGAAGAGAAAAAGTTCTGTAGGTAAGAATAACACTGTCCATTTTCGACCACATAAGAGTTTATTCAAGGGAGCAGTGGAAAATGGAGCACTGGAGGTGGTGGTATGGGGGGTTGTTTGAGTGGTCGCTAAAGATGGGAGGTGTGTTTTAGTCTACAAGTTACCTGAGTTAAATGGAGTTGAGTTCCCTTCTTACTTAATCAACATGAATCTACCCTACATATTAATATAGAATATGATCATATGTATACAGTCACCAGTTGAGTGAGGCTAGTGATGCCTTTTGCCCCATCCACCTCCCCCACATGAGCATAATACCTATTGTAGAGGTTATTGTTATATTGATCAATGGGGTGGTGGAGGTATTGTGGTTCCATGCAATAATGCATCCCAAAAAGCAATATTACGGACCCCACTTAATAGGTTATTGTGTTAACAATATTGCATGGAACCACCTTTTTCTAGTGTTGACAATAGGTTGTGGTTATTGTTATGTTGCGAATTTTGAAGAACAATCGCTACAGTGAAGTTACCTATTGTTAACACTAGAAAAAGCAGTGGCTTTGTTCATTTTAAGTTTAAACTTTGTTTTGTTTTTGTTTTCTAATCAGTACCCTATTTCTCCAATTATTACTTTCATTTCTCTCTCTATCTCTCTCTACTCATTACCTCTCTCTCCAATCATTACCCTATTTCTCTCTCCATCCACTATCAAAACTAAAATACCTAAAGATGGAAACCAAACAAAGGCAATATTATCCTAACTGCGTGTATCCCAATTACTCAAGTGGAAGGATAAATGACAGTCCTTGTTCCCCCCTTCTTCCTTAAAGAACTCTGATGAGAAGAAAAAAGAGGCTTGCGAACTTGAATTTGGAGTTATAATTGGTTTACCAAAAATATGTGCCAGGCTGTATTCATCTTATAAGGGTTGTTTCCCAAACAATCTTAGAAAATATTAGGCTGTAAGGAAAGGGCTCAATGAGTTTTACCCCCTTTTACCGAACTCTTTTGAGTAAGTAGTTTCATTGAAAGCTTAAGGGTAGGCATCTTTCTCCTTTAACTATTTTCTCAGGTAATTTGGAATACCAACCTTTTTTTTTGGTATCAACTTCTCATCAGTAAAACTAATATTTGTGAAAAAAAATTTAGGTGAAAATTTTACTCATTGCTGTTATTCACAAAAGAAAAAGAATCATGAAAGAGAGAAATTGTTTGAAGTGAATATTATTCTCTCACACCCTCGAAGGCAATTTCGCCCACAGGTACCCAATCCGATCCGCTCCATGGGAGTTTCTCTGAACTTTTCCTATCTGTGGGGCGGTTTTGGTTTTAAAATCGAAATCCTGTAGGCACCCTAATTTGGCTTTGCAAATGTTGAAGCCCTGTCTTGGCGAACCGCAATGATGAAACCTCGTGTGCTTTGATTTTGGAGTACGAAGGTCTGATTGAACTTTGACGAGCCGAGGAAAGTTATAATGTTCCTTGGGAGTGTGTTAGGAAGCTTTTGAGCATTTCAGTGTGTCTATCTCAGTTGAAGTATTGGGCGCTACTTCTTGTAGTGTTGGTCGCTAGATATGTGTCGCCAGTTCTTTTGCAAATTGCCAGTTGGCCTCTGCTCCAAATCCCGGCTCGGCACTTTTCTCATCTACTGTCCACTAGATCATCTAGCGATTGCCAATTCGTCTAGCGACCTCTGTTCATATAATTCGACAGAACCTTTTGGAATGCAGATAAGTGGTGTAAATTGTTTGGATTGGTTCCAACCTCTCTCAATCCGAGTGTTTGCAGTCTTCTATGGATCTGGGACTCTCCTAAACAGAGTTAGGATCTGGTTTAACACTATTTTTCGGATTTATTAAATTTATTTGATAATTCCTATCATTTATCCTTTGAACTTGTTAAGTTATGGGTGTAGTGTGTAATTAGTTTATAATTTATCTCGTGTAAAGAGATTAGCAGACAAGGGTCTTAGTGTAATTACCCCTTTACTATTGTATAACTTTAACGTAATGAGAAAAAAACTCTAATTTTGGGTCTCAATTCAATCGTTCACATGGTATTAGAGTGAGGTCCGTTCCACCCCGCATTTCAAAAATTCACAATCCACACCCCATGATGATAGGCCAGCAAAAAGGTTGCACAATGATAGGCCACACGTGACAGACCTCAGACGTGGTTGCACGTGAGGGGGAATGTTAAACATTGCTTGGGGTGGAATGAGTGATCACTTAATAATATTTGGGGCCTCTCCACTCATTGCCAATTGGCCATGAGTTGGTTACAACGTTTCCACATAACTTTATAAATAAAGCCCTTTTCCTTCCCAATTTGAGACATTCAAAGAGCCCTACAAGTCAAGTATTCACCTCCCATAGTCCCATATACTCTCCGCTCTCCAGTATGCAAACCATGCCAAATTCGTGAGCAAAAACACCCTGAGTGTTACCAAACCTTCAAACCATCTACTGTTCTTCGCTGTTCAATTACTCCTTTTGTGCTTTTAGTCCATAAAAGCTACGAAATCAGGCTCTTTGTGCTATACTGAGCGCTGAGGGATCAAGGTGGGATGATCCTATAGCCCCACGGGCTAACCTTTCGGTTTAGTTTCAAACTTTTGCTTCTGTTTTTGCTAACTCTGTAAACTGGTGTTTCTGGTGTAATGAAGAACAGCGCGTCCGGTAGATGTTGTATATTACATGTGGCGATCGTTTGACCTTAAGTAGCAATCGCCAGATTATGTGTGTCGACTGACAAATCTTCTGTTGATCGCAGATTGTTCTGCACCAGAACCCCCTCTTCTGTGTTTGTTTCTTGTTTAATTCTCCTTTCTGAATCTCTTTTCATTACTGTCATTACCCATATCTGTTTAAAGGCTAATTAAAACATACTTGGAAAGTCATTGAGTCAAACAATTGAATTAAGAAGTTTTATGTCAAACAACTGGAGGACAACGTCTTGGTTGCGTGGAGAGGTGCGCCTAACAACTTCTTACCGTACCCTTGGTTCCCGAACACAGAATCTTGATTTGGTTTCTTGGTTCCTATAACATGTCTTAATGTATTATCATAAAGAGTTGGTAAATCTACTTTTTGTAATCCATCTATTGAAAGATTACACTCCAACTGATTCCTCTTGCAGCTCACCCTTGGGTTCAAGTTGAAGGTGTAGCTCCTGATAAACCTCTTGATTCTGCTGTTCTATCTCGTCTGAAGCAATTCTCCGCAATGAACAAAATCAAGAAGATAGCCATCAGAGTAAGAAACTTCTAATTGTTGTGCTGTTGACGTATGAGGTTGCCCAAAGCAGTCCATTTACATAGATTATATGAAAGTTTCTTCACGCTTTGTTGCTGTTCTTTATTTTGTATGTGTCTACTGCTCTCTAGGATGTCAATTTTTAGATTTTTGACCAATTATTTGTAACACATGAACAAGAGCTGAAGTTCTTGTTGATGGTTACCTTATGCTGCCCCAATAGTGCTTAGCCCTTTCATGAATGTGAGAGCTTCGCTCACATGACATGGAATATTGAGTAAATAACTAGAATGCCAATAAGTTACACTGGCTTTCGCTGTCAAGACTGTTTTCTGTCTCCTTGATATTGAAGGTTTATATTTTGATGTCAAAGTAACATCATAAAGACAGGATTAAGGAATGGCACCCATGTGCAAAAAAAGGCCATAATCAAAGAGGTTCTATACACTTCTGCATGTATTTACCACATCATGATATTGGTTGAGGGAGGAAAGGATTGCAGCCCATTGACTCCCAGCTATGCATCCTGTAACAAGACGACTCTCATGTCTATACAAGCGGATTTCATGACATCGAAATCGCCGATTCCTTTCCCACCACATCGAACAAGTGGGATCATTCCCATATGTTCCTCCTCTTCCCCACCTTGCCCCTCACTGACAATGAAGAACCTCAGTCGCCCAATTGGGATGGCGCAAGCCGCCCTAAACCAAAAGAGAAGTGATGTCCAAAGCTCTCATGCCACTGGACAGCGAGCATGCTGATTGAGGCTCAAGAAGAAGTAAATTTAAGGAAGTGGCAATATATGGATATTCGCACAAGAACGGATAGTCAAACACATAGTTGTCATAGAGTCTTATTTATCTCAGAGTTGAATAAGAATATCGCTGTACAGGGGCCGTAGGGGTTGCCCATGGGTTATTTTATTGGTCAAAATTCCGATATGTACTTAGTTTACTTACGTTGAATCATTTTTGGTATTATATAGATTTGAAGTCTAAAGAATTCGTAGTTTCCTTTTTCTTGAAAGTCATAGTTATAATGTAATAGTAGGCTTAGGAAGTATTGAAGTTTATATAAGTAATGCATTGCTTCTAATCTGATAGAGTTGAATACTAGGAGAAATTTCAGAGCTTTTGAAGTGCAATCAAACCCTTGGTGTGATGCCTAAACCCTCTAGGAGTGATTCCTAGAGCTTTCTTCTTATGTAGTAGTTACTGTTCATAAACAGCCCTAGTACTGTTCATGGGTACTGTTCACAGCACCTAGAATAGCCCTGTTTCGATTCCATTTCTCCTCTTTAGCTACGCCCTTATCCTGATCTGTTGGTTCAATATGAAACCCTAAACCTCCCTTATAATATGAAACCCTAAATCTTCCTTATTGTCCTACATCACATGCAAGTGTGTCACCGTTTTGGCATTCGGCTTGCACATACAATAGTAATGACACCAATTAAGAATGATCTCCCTTCTTTGGATCAGACAATCAACTGTGAGAATCTTTTTTTGCACTGCACTCCTACAGAATGCTTCATTAGATGCAACATGGGTAACCCAAATCACTTTTAAGGGGAATGAGGATTTATTTTACCTTCATATATATAACGCATGGTGATGCGATTAGGTGGAGTTCGGTCGAATATTAATTACTCCCTCCATCTCAAATTCTTGGTCCTCTTTCCTTTTTTGGAAGTTTCAAAAGATTGGCTATATCTTCTAATTTATAATGTTTTTTATAGCAAATATGAATTTTGTTTGATAGATCTCAATGAGTTCTTTTATACGAAGTTTTTAAAATCACCTAAAAGATTATAGATTGTGAGATGTAATCAATTGAAAAATGACATGTACTCCCAAAAAGGACCAAGATTTTGGGACAAAGGGAGTACTTTCTAACACGGTGAATTCTTTTTGTTGCTATTGAACTTTTTTATAGCTTTTGGTCAAAATCTCGACCATAGGAATTAGAAAAGAAAAAATTTAACAGACCAAACATGAAAAAAATGTTCAGCCAACAATATGGACCAAATTTCGAAAAATTTCAAAAATATCCAAATTCCTAATCCTACTCCTCCCTAGGGAAGGGCAATATTCCATGCCTCCATCCCTCCAAAGAAGTCGGGTACCAAAAAAATTCTATTAACGACCACTCAATAAATAGATGGAAAAGAAACTTGCAACCCTCACCTTAAACAATCCTAAAACTCGACCCTCCTGACATCTCCTGTGACCACACTAGGTCCACCACTATGCCAGAATAACTTGCAAAGCCAACATTCATTCTACTCCTTCCTATTGCCTTTCAAACGTCTACCCCTTGGGGCCCATTTGTTTTATGGGAGTCACAAGACTAACAGTGAAGGGTGTGGGAGGAGAAAACAAGACCTTCATAGACAAAAGCTATCAGTGCAGCTAATGCCCGCAGACTAGAAGCCCCCATTCAGTAGGATGGTCGGCTATGTATGCAATCTCCTCAGGCCAGTTGATCTGAGCAGTAAACCACCTGATCATGCAGTAGGAGACTAAGGAACCGACTAAGGGCATGCTGACTGCACCCATTGGGAAAACGAGCATGAGAATGTAAGATGGCAAAATCAACCATTCAAAGGGAAGATTGGAGCAGAATCAGAATTCAAGTGTTAACCAAAATTACACTCCACCGATGCCTATTAAGTGGGACTCCATGCAAGGGGTAAAAGGGATTGAAAAACTTTAAATATACAAGTTGCAGAAAAGGAAATGTCACCAACTCGTCGGGACACATCTTTCTTGGGCTTTATTCTTCTGAAGCTAACTTAGCCATCATAGCAAATTTCCGGCCAAACACCACCGGTCGGATGTCCCTGACTGGTTGTTGAGCTGTGCAGGTGCAAGGTTGAAAGGTATGTGATTCTTTAGTGAACCAAAGCGTTCTCCAACAACACGTGGTGGAAACAGAATTTGGCCCGCCACAGAGTGAAATACAATCCCATCGGATATGTAATCTCATGGGGTTTAACAGGGATCGGATTAGTAACACCACATCCCTATGGTACTCTATATCCCACCCTTTCTGGTGTTATATATTTGATGGGTGTTTTATCTGGGCTGTAAAAATTCTAAAATACCACCGGATATGTAATCTCCTTGGAAGTCCAATCTAAGGCTAATATCCGGTCAAACAAATGTGCCCATGAGGTATAACAACATCAAAGGAGATCAACTACCCCAAGGTTCACCATTTTGTACCCTCTTACTCACCCATCTCTTATGGGAATACAGACAATGCCCCATCCACTGGATAGTACTTAAACTCCTCTCTGATGCCACCCTGCACATACTCCTAAGCATCTTCTCCAATCTCTTTTCCAATGATTATGCCGGTATTCAGCAACATGAAATAGGTAGTCAAGCTCGACAATGTGCTTTCTGGAGAGTGAGTTTCCCTCCCTTTGATAGATATTATCTGATCTATCCTGCCGAAACCTCTTCGCGATTTGAATCCGAAACTGGCTTAGCCTCATAAAAAGATGCCAATTGTAAGAATAACAAGAAGGGCGGGCACCAACCTTACAACCCAGCACTAAAGCAAGCAAATCATTGTTGTGAACCTTCCCAGCTGGCATAATCTTGACTTAATCGAATTGACTTCAAGGCCTGACACAATAGTAATGTGGTGTCTCTGCTCCACAAAAAAGAATGATATAGCCCTCACATAGCAAATGGTAAATCACTGCCTCAGATCCATCCATGCTGCCCCCATGAATCACTGAAAAAATTTTCGTTATAAATCAAAACATGAAAAAATCTTCCTCATATAAATGTCTTTGTGTATAGGTATATCTAGCATATTTATTTATCTTCAGAAAATTTGTTCATGATCTGCCTCAAGTTAGAGAATGAGTTATACTCTTATGTACCCTTAACTCTAGTTTGCATTCTTTCTTCGAGGTCTTTAGGAATGCTGCATCTTGACTTTTCATCGTTGACTCTTTTACTTTTCTGTTCTTGTTATTTCTTTCCTCTCCAGCTTGACTAGTTTCTTTGTGCATATGCTTGGTTCTGTAATTGCATTCCTTACGCTCGGTTCGGTTCGGTTCGGTTTAGTACTTGCTTATCTTTGATCATCCTTTGTAGGTCATTGCTGAGAATTTGTCTGAAGAGGAAATTGCAGGACTGAAAGAAATGTTTAAGATGATAGATACAGATAACAGTGGCCATATCACACTCGAGGAACTGAAAAAAGGTTTGGAAAGAGTGGGTGCAAATCTCAAGGATTCAGAAATTAACAGTTTAATGCAAGCGGTAAATGAAATTGAATTCCACTTTTAAAGCTTTATTGTAGTATAAGCCACACATTGTTTTCGTCTTAGAGCTTCCATTATCAAATAGTCTTTCTTTGTGTTGTTACTAGTGGAATAATCTACCCAATTTTCTTTCTGAGTTTGCATTATGGTGAAAGATTAGAACCATCTGAGGGGAAGTGTTATTTTCCTCTTAGTGTCCATAGCTTTGGAGTCTCTCAGGCACATCAATCGTACATGACTATCTATGAGGATAAAATTTAATTATATTTATTCGTCGTTTGGAACAAACTCAGAATCTAAGACATCAGTCAAAAGTAATTTTTCACTTTCTACAAGAAGTATGTTAAGCTCCTTGCACTGGAATTTTTATTTTCATATACTGTATTGAATAAGGAGTTCGTCAATTCTCTCTTTTTATCTCCCAATGCTTTTTCCTTTATAGTCCTTGTGTGATTAAAATGCTTTCTTGTTCCTGTGTATGGAAATAACTGGAGTTCATTTACAGGTCATTATTTAAGCATTGTGATATGGACAGATATACGACATAGTGACTGATTGACACAAGCCACACGCTTTCCACTTCTATATTGGAAATAGAATGGCTTTTATGTTTTTCAATTTTTAGTTTGATTTTGCATTTTCCAATTATAGGAGCAAAAGAACCCACTTTTCAATAAAATATGCATGTAAATTGAGCATGCTGTTGTGCGTTCAGTTACTGGTCTACTGTGCTCATGTCCTCCGTGACTAAGCTATGCTAGTGTGCGGTCTTTAAATGCTTGGTCGTACTGTGAATATTTATCACAATTTGCGTGTATGTACTTGTCTTGCTTGCTACTCTGTAACTTATGCACGTAAGTCCATTTTGGTTAGAATATAGTAATTGAGTAAATTTTCTTGAATAAAAATGGCAAACAGGATGGATAAAGCATGATTTTATTGGAAATCAGCCTATTTTGTCCTTGTTAAATTGATCTGAACCTCTGACAATACAGTCAGTGCTCCTTTGGCAAGCAAGGCATTTAGTATAACTCAGTTGGCATGAGTTCAGTGTCAATTGATTCAATATCCTAGAGTTACACGTTTCTTATACTACACTAGCATCTAACAAAAGTCTTGGAAAGTGTTTAGTGGAACATATAAATCTGTGTTGGATGAAATTGTTTACCCTACTGCTGCCATATTGTGCCCTAGCTTGTCACAGTGAATCCCTTTTTCATCTCATGATTTTGATGTTTTTGGTTTGGAGAATCTAGGCCGATGTCGATAACAGTGGTACCATAGATTATGGAGAGTTCATGGCTGCAATGCTCCATCTGAACAAAGTCCTGAAAGAGGATCATATGTATGCAGCTTTCTCATATTTTGACAAAGATGGGAGTGGATATATTACACAAGACGAGCTCCAACAGGCCTGTGAGCAGTTTGGTCTGGGAGATGTTCACTTGGAAGAAATTATCCGTGAAGTTGACCAGGATAATGTAAATGGCTACTGCCAAACTCCAGATTCTTTTTGGTTTTTAAGTGGAAATCATATGGACTATTTTCGCAAAAATGATTGTTGTATAATATTTGACATATTCTGGTGTTTTTCCAGGATGGGCGTATTGATTACAATGAATTTGTGGCCATGATGCAAGACACTGGTTTTGGCATGACGATTAGCAGAACAGCATAAGCCTTTTGTTTATGAAAGCCTTCAAGCTTGGTTATTACTTGGTACTATCTAATCTTTTTCTTGGTACTCCAACCAATTGGAGGTGCATGCGTTTGTAAGATCAGTCAGGTTTCAGGGATGGAGAGTGAGTGCTCTATTCCATTTTGGTTTTTGTATATTGTATTTCTTTCTAGTTTTCAGCTGGTTATTTGAATTAGGTCAATTTTCATGCCAGACAGCCTTGTTCATAATAATATCAATAGCTATAGTTGATTATTGTACATTTCCATCTCAAAGGAAAATGGTATACCAACAATATTAACATATGGAAATTCCATCCGGAATTATGAGCCATGACATTGTTGAAAATATGAGCCACATTATTCAGTGTTATGGTTAGAAACGGAAGGTACCGCAGAAGGCTACGTCATCCTGTGTGGATTTCTGTAAAATAATTCTGCTTGTATAGCATTACCCTCATATTATAAGACTTTAGGCTGCTTTAAATGCGTTTTGGTCTCTACTCTTAGGAGCCTGAGGTCGAGTTATTGTACAGTTTGTACTTATCTCAAGCATAGGTAGCTAAATATTTGAAACTATTCCCACTTGATTTGGTTTGACAACATTGGATTGTGGAAACTCTTATGGTGTCAAGTAACTATTGACTTAGTTTTGACAAATTTGATGCATTTTTGTTATTTCGCTCAACTAATGTGGTGCAGGTGTGATTGCCAAAAGGTGAAGGGGGGAAATTCTTAAGAGGAAGAGTAAATAGTTAGGGAAATACGGTTGCTCATAGTCCTTACTTGGGGCTGTCTTCCTTTCATTACCTTGTTATCTCTTTTTGTCCATCACATAACTTGTTTGTTCATATGCTTTTGTTGGAGTTAGATGTGAGGTTCCACCACTGAGTCTATCTACATGTAGCTCTATTTTCTTAGGGATGATAAGGTGTTGTTTATACCCGTTTTTGGCACTAAATCTCGTACTAGCGCTGGAGGGCCTTTTAATTAATTCTTTAATTAAATTGGGCCAAAGTTATGTAATTATTGGTTGTTATGTTTATTGGGCCATAGATTTTCTATTATGTTTGGGCCCAATAACCAAACGCAGCCCATAAAGAAGATGCTGATCTGGATCAAGAAGTAGGGCCCATGATTTTAGAGAGTTTATTTCCTGGAGGTAGTTGGTTTCTTCCAATTCAAAGGCCAATTGACTTGGTCAAATTGGCCCCATGTCAAGCTAGCACAAAGGAGGAAGTGGAGAGTTACTGCCACAGCACCCATGATCTTTCAACTGTCGAAAATTGCCCATGATTTTGCATGCACAAAAGGAAGAACAGTCATGGGACACTTGTCAACATATGGAGCAAGCAGAAATTCGGGTTCAGGCCTGAATCAGCTTGCTGTTTGTCTATATATAGTAGAATCAAAGAAGAAAACGGGTCTAATACCAATCAAAGTCCAGCGCTTAAAAACACTTTCCTACTTTCAGCAAAGTAGACTATCGAATACTTAGTATTCACCCCCATTTGAACTCACTTCTTCAAATAGTTTGAATTTTACTTTTCTTGTACCACTTTATTATCTCGGTGTAATTAAGTTTATGATTTACGTTTCATTTCCTATACAACTAGGAAATTCTAAGTCCACAACCGTGTGGCAAACCTCGAATCTCCTTGTGATCATTACTCTTTGGATCACACGCAATCACTTACAAGTTAGAAGTCATGATTCACGGCAATCGTCATCCGAAGTTAGGCGCTACAAATCTTGGCACGCCGCACTCAACCAACTAACGCCTACAAATGTATTCGCGCCTTGCTCGGTGTACGTGTCAAAAACGAGAGTTTTCAGGTGCATAAGTCACTAAGTTTCTACAGTTGTTCTCCTGAGTTTGAGTTTCTGCCTTGTGCTATTGCTTATCATTTTGAGTTCTCTTGTTGCTTCTAGAATGATTCCCCAACACAGTTGGAGCTTAGTGTTTTTTTTTTGTTTGGCAAGGTCGATCTTGCATGGCTTTTCTTATGAACGTTCACAGTCCCTTATTTCCATTCTGTGCATTATTCATGAATGTTATCAGGGCAATTGAGCATGAATGCATCTTTCTGTTGGTAGTAAAAGGTGCCAATGATTTGACTTTGGTATCCAGTCGGAGCATCAGATTCTTGTAGCTATGTTTGAACAAGAATTCATGCATATTCTCATTTCTGCTTGCTCTTCATTTTTTTTCTTCGTATGTGAAGTTTCAGTAGTCAATTTGTTTCATCAACCCCACTCTGCACATATTCGTACTATTGGATTAATAATCCTCTGATAGCAGCCGCCTTGACTATTTATTCTCTACTCGGTACCAGATCTTGCGTCTTTTTTTTTTTTTTTTTCTCTCCATAAGAAGATTACAAGTATCTCAAATACAGCAAAGGATGTAAGTTCACAATCATTCTAAGCCCAATTGAAAGCCCATTAAGGGAAGAACTAACTAAACTGATAACCCCGCATACAGGGAAATAACGAATCGCTTCTTCTGCAAGGATTGACACCCAGCCCTATGAAAGTGCACAAGGGTGGCCAATTGAGCAAGTCCCAATTGGTTAGATCTTGCGTCTTCTGCAGCCCTTTGTTGGTTGGAAATTCTCTGTGCAACAGGTACGTCAAGGTGATGTGAAGGTCTATCTAAAGCCATACGGTAAAAAACCCACATGCTGGGAGAGAGGCAGTCTTACAACCTTTGGGTTTACCTGTTACATAACAAATACCACCTCCCATGCTGTGCATTCAACTTTGATTTCGTCGTCTCATTGTCATCATGTGTATATCCTGGGTTTCCTTTGAGGGCATCAATGCAAAAAAAAAAGCTTCATTTGATTGTATACTATCTGGTGGAAGGAAAGTGCACATGTACTTACATGGTGTTCTGTTGAGGGGTTTTATCATCCCATTCTGTTCAGCTGGTTGGGTTAGGAATCTTAGGATAGAGGCGTATTCCTCGGCGATTATGAGGAATGCACGATAGCCTGTTACACTCTTTAACCGCGCCCCGTTCCGGGGCTGACATTGTGATCCGAACCATTTATATGGAAGCATCTACCCAAGTCCAGTTATTTTGCAGGGCAGAAGGTTTTAATGGGCCTTACAGAAAAGAATCCAAAGAAGCTGGTTTGTTTTTCTGGTATGTGGGAAAGTCAAACACAAGTGAACATAGGCAAAACAAACTTGAGATAATATAACATCCATAACATATAGGTAAATGATTTTGACACTTCATTTTTTTATGACGACACTCCAAAACTTGTCTTCTAGTGTAAAATTACCTGGGGGAAAAAAAAATCACCTCATTCATACCATACTCAAACACTATATATTTCACTATTTTAAAAACCACGATCGAGGTTCCTTTCTTTGGGGAAAAAATTGAATTTCATGGAATATATTTTTTGTTTGAAAATTTACCTTTTGAGAGTAAAATTTTCCAGTGGCACTATTGGAAATTCAAAAAAACTTATAGATTTTGAATGAGGACTGAGGAGACATGACTCCATGAATGATTTGATCTACCCCTTTTATTCTCGTACAACCAAGCCCATTAAACCCATCACCTCTCTCAACCCAGAAAATTTGAAGGCATAAAAAATAAAAGGGAAAATGACGGCCTAGGATGTGTTTTGATAATTAATACCTTTTAAAGACATGCTAAGAACATTTATTAATGAACAAAATATCCTCAGCGGATATTAATTATCAAAATACGTCATTGGCCGTGATTTTCCCAAAATAAAAACCCAAAACACGTTTCACCAGTCCAGCCCATTTAGAGATTTAGAGACCTAATATATTTAAGACCCAAACTCTTCACCAAACCCACCATGCTTCAGCCCAGCCCAGTAACGTATATATTTGAACCATTCCCTGCCAGCCCAAAGACCCAAACTTGAGATAATATAGAGTTTACGTGTGCCAGGTCACCTCTTAAATTACCCTTTCAAATAATTCAAATATTTTGAAAATGCTTCCATGAGTCCAAAGACCCGTTTTTTCCTAAAGAGTGACCTTTTGTTGTGGCCTGCGATTCTGCGAGATTAGAAAAGAAATGGTCGGTAATTCACAATTTCGAGTGGGGAAGGTGTTTAACACAACACCCACATCGATCTTGCGGTACTCGTTCATCCTTAAAAATGCAATTGAATGGAGTTGTTTGGAGCAATATGAAAGAGACTTTATTTATTTACAACTTTTATTAAGGGAGACCTTTTTAGAAGAAAGGAAAAGAAGAAAAAAGAGACCGACATATTTTCTAAGCGGGAGAATGCCCGAAAAAGTCAACCTAGGCCCGGAAGGT
This sequence comes from Rhododendron kiyosumense, assembly GCA_019656275.1. Classification (NCBI taxonomy): domain Eukaryota; kingdom Viridiplantae; phylum Streptophyta; class Magnoliopsida; order Ericales; family Ericaceae; genus Rhododendron; species Rhododendron kiyosumense. Next base: position 105,990 of record BPLS01000673.1, read on the forward strand.
CTAAAAAGTAGTCTGAAGACGTCTTCAAGGGCGGAATCAATTGATATTTGATTCCCACTGTGTACATCCCAATTCGGTTACGTGAATCAACTAAGCTTCCACCTTGGATCCGATGATGAAGCTTGTCCCTATCAGCAAAACAGCGCTAAAGTACGACTAGGAAACCCTAAAAGTGTAAGAAATTCCTTTGATCCTTTTGAAACCCGAACGAAAGCTTGAAAAAGTCATGGCTGTCAAATCGATAGCCACTCCTTTGAAACCACAGTCGCTTGTAATATTCAACAATTGCATCATGGTTTCAAAGGAGTAGCCTTCAAATCAAACTAATGGTTGCAGTTTTTTCAGGGTTTCGTAAGGGTTTTAAAAGGATCAAATGAATTTTCTTACACTCTAAGACTGTCCTAGTCGTACTTGGCTCTACCAGAGCGATGCTTTGCTGATATGGACTAGCTTCATTGGATCCCAAGGTAAGAGCTTAACTAATTCGCGTAACCAAGTTGAGATGTCTACAGTGGAAATCAAATATCAATTAATAATCTATCTCAACCGGAATTTAAACACAAAATGAATGAAAAACAATGTTTAACGAAATAGAAGCCGCCAATTTAACTTCATCACAAATGCTTGGGCGACACACAAACCCTACTTCCCCCAATCCCCCATTTTCCCTTTCCCATAAATGATGTGTAGAGACTAACCGCCTTGGTTATGCTAGAAGGCACTGAACAGAACACCGTCCCATCCCGTAATTTAACTCTCGAACCAAAAGTATCTTTGATAACAACAGACTAGTTAGTCTTGAAAATTGTACGTTGATTTGAAGGCTTGGTTAACGTTAAAATTAAGTAGCGATTCCATTGGACGCAATGGTTAACCTTAAAATTAAGTAGCGATTCCAACGGACGGAATGCTCTAGTTTCGAACGAGGTTTCTCGCAGAAGACACGGGAGCCCACACCACTAAATTAGCCATGTCCCGTAGCAGTATAACACACAATTTAAACCTCAGTTTCTATGCCTTCTTACTATATAGTAACAACTTTTAATTTCATTACTGAAGATCGCGTTACTCAAGTAGTAACACTGTAAGATTCAGGCATTCAGCGTCCCAAGTCCCCCAAACACATGGGGATATCCTGATCCTTACTACACTAATGATGGTATGGAGGGTATGGCGGTGTGGGTGCAGGTGCAGCACTACGATCATACAAACCGAAATTCCTTGGCCCTGCGTATGATCCATGTCCACCATAGGACCCACCTGCCTGGGCCCCACCGTACGGTCCACCTGCCGGGGCCCCACTGTACGGTCCACCTGCTGGGGCCCCACTGTAAGATCCACCTGTCGGGACCCCACCATACAATCCACTTGCCCGGCCCCCAACAGCTCCACCATATCCTGGCCCATAAGAGGCTGGACCTGGACCCTCGTACATGTTGCGGATGGCATTCTTGTATGGGGTGCGAAATGTGGCAGGTGTCGCCTGAAGCGACCGGGAAGCGGGGGAAGCATTGGAGAATCTCCCTGATTTGGGCGGGTAAGAGGGTGGACCACCACCACCTCTTCGGCCCCGCTTGTTAGGAGGCTTGCTCGTAGATGTGGGGGCACTCTTCTTTTTGTGTTCCTCCTTGGTCTTCTCCAGCTGCTGAACTCGCCTCCAGAGACTATCAATGGTGGACTTTGATTCAAGCTTGTTGTCTTCCGCACATTTTAGCATAGCTACTGTGGCATTCAACTCTAAGTCGTTCGCCTCTTCCTGTAAACTAAGAGAGCATCAATAAACCAAGAATATACGAGACAGCAAAAGAGTTAATCGTAGCACATTTAGCTGGAATCTTAAGCCTTTCCAGAACTTTTTAAAGGTTTGGCTAATAATTTTGTACTTTTTCAATTTGATTTGAGTCTTTTCACAAGAGGAATCTGTTAAAATTCCAGCTAAGCCTATTTTGTCTTTACAAATTTTCTTTTCCAAAATTGGTCCCGTGATCTTTATTTTATTTATTTCTCATGTCAGGATGAATCCCCACCAAATAGACCAAAAGCTAAATATTCACTGAAGCCTTAAAAGAATCCAAAAAAGGTGAAAGGTAAAACATTCCCAACTCGTGCAAAAATCCAATTGCCACCATGGACCCGAAGAATAAAAAATTACATTAAAAAAATTTAGACTTGTGGTCTACCCCACAAAAAAAACAGAATAAATGAACGTTCATTGTAGTGTATGAAAATCTGTTTGCTAACAAACAAGGCTAAATGTTTTCACTGAAAAAATAAGGAAGATTCACATCAACGTACCACTGCATTTTTCCGGCTCTTTGCCAACTCCTCAACGATATCTGAGCAAAAAAGCTAATCAATTTTATCATAATACACAATCCACAAATTAAAATTCAATCTCCATTTCAGTTGAATTCATACACTAACAACAGTAGGGTTGACATACCCGTCAGCAAAAATAATAAAGCCCGATACCTGTTCTTCGCTAGTTGTCAGTTTAACCTCCAAACCACATTAATGAGCATACAAAAGTGAAAAAGATCTCAAACATAAATAAGATTTTATGCAATACACTGCCACCAAGATCGCAGATACTGAGGGACAAAGATTGAATCATTTCAGGAAGCTGATAAACTTTGAACCATTTAATCATGGCCATGGGCAAGATCAAGCAATCTTCTGTTTAGGCCAAATTAGAATTGAAGATTGAATGGCCTCATTTTCTACTAGCACTACGAGCCCCCGGATAAAGCTCAATCAAGGTGACCTCAACAATATATTGGAACTCAAAACTGAGTTTGGTGCATTTTAACCTGACAGACTGTTCCTTAAGCTGATATTGAACACCAACCATGTTATCTTTGTTTAAAGACACTCAATCAGATTGGATATTTGGATCCCTTTTATTGATAAAACAAGGTTTGGTTCCCTTGTAGCTCTAATGTGGAGTCAAGGACATGTCACTTTTTGAAGTTCCATATATGGCCTTGAATGTGATTGTGAAAACTAAATGATTCACATAATTGCCTACTTACGACAATTTGAACTTCATTGTTAGGGATTCAAACTTCATCCAAAAGGCCAGCATGGAAAGGAACATCAGAAGTAGCCTTAACTCGGTATAACCCTGAGCACATACTAGAACAAAGAATGCCAATATTGCAGTTCTGCTCGTAGAATTTCATAAATATTAACATGCGAAGTGTTCAAATTTGAGCACATCAGCTGTTCTTATTTAAAATATATGTTGACTTGTATAGTTGATAAAAGAACACAATCCATATGTCGTAGCCAAAAAGAATAAAGTTGTTGACAGTTGACACTGACACTGAAGGAGGAGAAAATCTATGATCATCCCTAACATCAGTTATATCTCCTAAATTTTTTTTACCTCAAGAGAGTAAGAGAGATAAACACGGTCTTCTCTAGCCAAAAACCAAATAACTTCCTCACAATGGCCTTCTGTTTACACCCGTTCTTTGCACCAAACCTTGGACTAGCGCTGGAGGGCCATTTAATTAATTCTTAATTAAATCGGGCCGATTTTTAATAGTTTCTTGGGCTAAAAATTAATGAGCCATGTTAATTTTGTGACTTGGAACGAGGCCCGATTAATTAAAATTCAAGCGGAGCGGGATACGCCGAACACTTTTCTTCAAGGTGATTTATTCAGAGATGTGCACATATGAAAATACTGGAAAGGACTCGAGCATGTTCAGTTTATTGCTACAAAGATGGGAGTGGGCCACCAATATAGCTAACAGTTGGAATATCCCTCCAAAAGTGGAAACCATTATGGGGTTTAATTAGAAAAGAAAGTGGCAGGCTTATTCTCATAAACCACGTCCAATTGGTTTTCCAACAACTGCTACCCATGATCTCAATTAACAGCCACGAACTGCTGCAACGTGCATGGTGCATGGGACACTTGTCCAATTCGAAGGAGGCAGTTGATTTCCATGGCTCGGCTGGTGTGGGATTTCACCTATAAATACATGATCCGAAGGAGAAAAAAGGGTTCCAACACCTCAAAGCTCAGCGCTTATCAAACTCAAACTTTCACCAAAGTTTGTTTTATCTTTACTTTTCCTGCATCCAACTCAATTACTTGTACCCAACTTTATTATTCCGAGACATAATAAAGTTCGTATTTATTTTACGATGTTCTATTCTTTTTCTCGCACGGTTGGGAAATTTTAAGTCTACTTCGTTGTGGCAAACCACGAACATCATTGTGGTCTCACCCTTTGGGTCACACACAATTGCATTACATACGAAGTCAAGTCGAGGCGCTCACGCCTTTCATACGTTTGACGCCGACAAGTCTTGGCACGCCCGCGCTCATACCGCACATGCCATTGATTTTCCACTCACGCCTACGCGGCGGAAAAGTGGGAAACACCTTCCCTACCCAAAAACCCAATAACTTACTCAAAATAGCCTTTAGATATGTGGTGTGGTGGTTTCCGTCAGCCTTCTTTAGGTCTTTCCTCCTCTACTCCACTACGTACCTGCACCAAGGCGCAAGGCGGTTGGCCGCCTCTCACCCCTCTGACAAGCAAGTAAGTATACAGGAGAGAGAGAATACTGTGAGATGGTGTGAGAATGCCTACCTTGCTTTAGGGTTTATCCCTTCCCTTATATAGGTGAATGTACTTGCCCTCCAAACTAAAAGTGCCCATGATGCACGGCACTCCACGTGACCTTCACATGGGTCAAACTGACCCAATCGACCAATCCGGCCCACGAGCCTGACCCGAAGGTTCAGTCCTTGGGCTTATAAATTGCGCCATAAACCGGTGGGTCGGAGCGTTCAGTCCAGCCCACCTCCTTTCGACTTTGCGCTTATTTCTCTGAGGTTCAGCCCTAGTGATTCACATGGGGTCAGCCAGCCAAGCCCGTTCTTCAGCTTTGCCTGCTTCCCTTCCATGGGAAACCCAATGGTCAAGGTCAGCCCACCACAATAGCCCCTCAACTCCTTGCTTGGCTCTTCAAATGGAAGGAGTTGAACCGGATATGGGCCGAAACATCTCTTAAAACCAACCCGTCTTCTCAAAGAAAATTGGATTGGCCCCACTACAACTATCCACATGTCACTCCGGGGCGCAACCTACTTGATGGGACATTTCGTCTGACACCCCTGTACGAGACGCCACAGGGCCGTATTGTTCCAAGCCGCCGCCGCCACTTCGTACTCTGTGCATCGCTTCATTTCCCGTGCATATCTTTTCGAAAAAACCTCCCCACCCTATATATAGACGGGCAGGGGGAGAGAGAGTCACTCTTGCTCTCTCTTTCTCTCTTCTAGGAATCCAGAGCCCTCCTCTTCTGCTGGTTGATTGATTTCCCGTTCCAAATCTTCTCCAAAGACTCCGATCATCATCATTTAAGTGTTTTATAAGCCTTAAGTTTATTTAGTCTTGTTTTTCACTCTCCTTTCCGCACCCTTCTAGTAGTAAAGATGCTTTGCGGGTCCTGTGACTGAAAAAGTGATGTCCCATCAATACTGGTGTGCCACATCATCTTCTTTATTAACGCCGGACATCCTTGATAATGCCCGAATCATCAATATGGTCGACTGAACATCCCTCATTAGGCTCAGATACCTAACTAGTTTAAAACGAGCGATTGTCTATTTGAGCCTATAACCTGATTCACTTGACCCGAACACACGAGAATAAGACCGGACTTCCCTCGTATTTGCCCGAACATCCTTCAGAGGTTGTAGCTAACCGTACTTCGCCCATTCACTGTCTTTTTAGGTCTTTTTCAAAGGCCAATGACTATGAGTCTGTTACAACCGATGAGGAAGAGATGGTCCAAGATTACGACGCGAGTGGCCAAGTTGAGGACGATGACCCAGACTTCTACACTGGCTTTCTTGAATTGGTTGGTGACGAGGCCGGCCTCGATCTTGACTTTGAAAACCCCCAAGGGTGAAGATCTCCCGGTCGTCGACGTAGACAGCCACATCCATATAGATGTTGGCGGGGACAGTCTTGAGGATGACCGAGCCGAAGACATAGAAATTGAAGAAAATGTCAAAAATACAAGTATCAGTGCCGAACATGAAGTGCCCTGACCTATAAGGGGACGTAGGGTAAACTACCGAGCGCACTTCCAGTCGAAGGTGACCCTCACTGATTTTAGGGAGGCGTATTGAATTCCTACTGACGTGACCCTCCAACTTGTCCCACTTGGCGCTAAGGCCAAGCCCAGCCCCACGGAGGTTGCTGTTCCTCTGGCCAGAATCTGCGCTGGGGGGATTCAGTTTCCTTTTCTTCGGTTCGTGAGGGCTTCTTCAATGCTCTACATATCACCACTTTTCAAATTTCCTTAAACGCGTACCGAGTCATCTTTGGGGTGGCCGAACTTATCCGCCGACTTGTGCTCGATTTTAGGCTGGAAGACTTTTTTGGTATTTACTCCGCTGGGCAAAATGCCCAGTCTAGGAAGTGTTATCTATCATGCCGGCCGAAGAAGACCCCATTGATCCTTGAACTTCCCGACAAGGATGACTTAAAAGATGTGTTGATTGTCGGCGAGAACTAGGAGTTTGGTCTTGGCAAAGAGACCGGACTCTTGACCCTCGGGATGAGAGCGAGGCCTGTAAGTTATACTAAATCGCTTTGTTTTTTGTTGGTTTACTCGCTCGATTGACTATTGATTCATTCCTTGCAGACTTAGGCGATGTAGATTGTTTGAAGGTGAGAGCCGACGCTGAGAGAACGAACAGGGCATACGCCTCTCCTAAATGTATCGCCCCGAAGCTTCTTGGATACGTCCCCTCCTACAACACAACCCTTTTTGCACGTAACAAGAGCCGACCCTCCCGAGCAAAAAGGATCGCCGACGTAGGCCCGTCTTATAAGCCAGTGGATGTCCAACGACCCCTGAGAGGCCGAATCCACGAACCGATCGGTCGCACTACTCCTGACCCCTTGTCTGAGAGCAACACAAAAATGCCCAGAGCCCCCTTTATTCTAGCAAACCTAGAGGATGACGACACCACTCCTGGGGATGTATCTCAGGTGGCGGCCTCTAATGGCAAAGAGACTGAGCTCGTTCCTCCGAGCCAAAAACGCCCTCGACCCGAAGCGAGCGGAGGAGGCTCAAGTCGCATTTCACCTGACCCTAAGAGACCTATCAACAAATCTCCATAGTTTGATCAAGCTTCCGCTGAAAACCCTGTGTGGGATCCCCAAATGTCCTTTCTCGGGTTCCAGGTCCGCCGTGGGCACAGTGTGAACGATGACCCGAAGGTCGCATACGCGCTGATGAATGGGACCCTGCTTCCTTGTGATGTCCAAGAGCTCCCAAAGGACCTCGAGGCCGCTCTGGGCTCGGTTTGCCAACTTCACATCCAGGTATAACTATTTAATTTACTATTGTTGACTCTCCTTCCTCCTTTAGTGCTTTACTTATTTTTGCCTTGTAATTTCCCCTGGGCAGACCACCAAGCATCTCGTGACCGTCTGAGACCATATGACCGACCGCAACAAATACGTGAACGAGCTGATCAAGACGAGCAAGGACTTGAAGACCCAGGCCGACAAGACGAGAGCTGAAACATCTAAATACAATAAGGAAGCTTCTCAAGCCAATATCCCCGGTTCATGAGGGGGTTCTTCAATCAGCTGGTCAATCTTCGGTAGTAGGAAACAATCTTTCGGGCGGCCGTCATTTAGATTAGTTTAATCTACGCATATTTGCCACTTCCCGTTCTTTTTAATGACCACTGTGTTGGCCAACCAAGTAGGGGGTACTGTACCTCTTTATGGTGCCGGCCTCAACTAGTCGATCGACTCCTTCACACACTGTGTCGGCATGAGCGGCCGCCGATCGCCGAGCCCTCTGCAGCTTTACATCCTTGTCGACATTGAGGTGATGACTCATAAACTCGAGGTCTACCCCCGGCATCTCTTGGGGAGTCCACGCAAAAACTTCGATATTCTCTCTACGGTGGGCAACTATTTCCTCCCGTTCCTCATTTGTCAAACTGGTACCAACCAAGAAAAACCGATTTGAGCCTTTGGAAATAGGGACAGAGACAAGGTCCTCTACAGCCTTTTCGGCTGCTGGTTTTCCACTTTCAACCTCCGGTTGTTCAATGATTTGCAACTTAGAGAGCTTTATCTTCCTACGGATGGCCGAGACATAACAGGCTATTGCAGCCACCTGGTTCCCTAACACATCTTCCTGTCCATACCGACAGATGAAACGTAATGGAATGTCGACACCATGGCCTCCATTTTGTGTAGCCAATTATGACCAACTATGGCATTGTAAGGGCTCGGGACTTTAATGACCACAAACTCTGTCAATCGTCCGGGTTCTGGAAGTGATTGGAAGGGTGATTCGGCCGAGGGGCCAGACTGGGCTCAGCTAAAACCAATAAGAGGGACCGTGCAAGGCTGAAGGTCGGTTTCCGCAAGTCCCATATCTTTAAATAGAGAATAGTAAATTATTTCTGTCGAGCTCCCTTTATCCACCAGCATGCGCCAGATCGTGCAATCCTTGAGTTGGAGGCCAACCACAAGTGCATCATTATGGGGAAGCGTAAGGCAATCGAGGTCACTATCGTCCAAAAAGAGATTTGCCTTGTGGGGGTCCGGTGGAACTTCTTGGGAGTTGGAGCGACTGACATGACATCCATGGCGTCGGTTGTACTTCGTAGTTCGGCTTTCAACCATGCCTTTGCTTCGGCGTCAACCATTAACGATACGAGCAGCGGCAGGAGTGCTACTCGGCCATGCTCCAGTCGAGCCCCCTGTGTCTGGCGTCTTCAATTCCCTAGCCTTCTCCCTTGTCTTCTCTTGGTCGATGTACTCAGCAAGATGCCCCTTCCGAACCAACTCTTGTAATTATTCCTTAAACTATGGGCACCAGGTGATTAAGTGCCCACGCTTTGCGTGATAAGAGCACCGACACTTGTTGTCCTTCGGTTTTGGGCATGGAATATTGTTGACGGGGTAGTTGAAATCTATGTAGCACGGACACAGATACGAATACAGACATGGACACGGGACACGGCAATTCTAAAAAAATGGGGATACAGACACGGCGGGGGACACGCCACGTGTATAAATAAATAAATAAATAAATATATATATAAATACATATATACATATATTTTTTCTTTTCTTCCACTGTTGATGAAGACATGTCCTATATGAATGCATAAGATTACCATGGTCCAAATAATGACATAATTATAGTTTAACCCAAGAATTTTTGAATAATTTCATATTAACTCCTCAAAATTAAAAATATATATTACATTTTGACCCTAGCCGTGTCCCCAACTGTGTCCCCCATAAAAAAATAATAAAAATTATTGGACACGCCACATGGCGTTTCCAATACGTATTTGGGCTTGTCCCCGTGTCCAATACGTGGGCACGGCACCCTTTTGGAGTGTCGGTGCTACATAGGCTGAAATACGACTCGTGCTCTATTTTCTTGAGTAGCTCATGCAGAGGGTTTTTGAACACGATGGGACCAGCCTCAAACTCATAAGGCTTCGGTCCCCTTATATACTCTTTGGTATCCACCACCGCCTTGCTCCCCCCACCACTCCTTGCCCTTTCCTTTTTGGATATTGTGGACCGCCTTGCCACCCTTACCTGGTTTGGTTTAACCGTACCCTCCGGTGGATTTCCAACGTGTGGCCATATCTTCAGACATCTGGCGATGTTGATGGATGTGGAGCATCAAGTCGTCCATATGTTTCAGGGGGTGTAGGTAAAAATCCTGGTAAGCCTCCTTGGCCGACTCGTCAAGGCCGTTTTTAAACAAGCTTACAGCCACCTTCTGGTATTGTACACACCCCTCTATCTCATTGAACATCCCAAATGCTAGGTACTAAGAAAAAAGACCCTTAAGTTTGTGTGGGGCCATTCACCCACCTAACTCATTTAATTTTCCTTTTCTTTTCTTTTTTCCCTTCTCAGGCCAGTCCTCATTTCTATTCTCTCTCCTCATCTCCTCCGTCCCCTGCTCCTGCATTGCAAATAGAACCAGACCACTCACTTCAGAGGAAATGCTCAGGAAATCAAAACATCAAAAAAAAAAAAAAACAGTGTAAGTAACTTCAAAGTATAAACCCCTGATATCATGAGCAAATATAATCAAGAAAATAGAACAAAAAGCAGGGGATTGCTCTTCAAAGATTGAAGGTATATTATAATCTATTTCTATTCTCTCTCTCCTCTTCAAGTATATCTTTTCGTATATTACAATCTTGCCGAACCAAACGTCAAAGAATGAATGGATTTCTATCCCAGAAGACAGTTGAATCTTTGTCCATTCATTTCTCCCATTTGGCAAATATCTCATTTCTTCGACTCCAATTCCAGAAGATTGTTGCCGGAGTGATTTTGACGGAACTACTTAGAGATTGTAGAGAATTGGTGTTGATTTTGCAGAGATTTCAGTTTTGGCAGGCTCTAAAATGAAAGAAACCCTTAAAACACATGGTCTTTGCACGAAGCGAAGAGAAGAGAAGAGAGAGAATAGAAATGAGGGTTGGCCCGAGTAGGGGGAAAAAAATAAAATAAAATGAGTTGCGTGGGTGGGTGGGTGGGTGGGCCCCACACCAACTTTAAGGGTCTTTTAAGGGTGTTTTTTCTTAGTACCTAGCATTTCCATTGATCATATCCCAATAGCGGTTCGCATACTACCGAAGAGTCTCTTCAGCGGTCTTTTTCAGAGTCAGGAGCGAGTCAATATCCTTCTCAATCTTCTGGGTTGTGACGAAATGTTGAAGGAATAGTGCTGACAGAGCCTTGTAATTCGGGATAGACCAACTAAGAAGCTTATTGAACCACAAAAGGCCAAGAGTCCCTAGACTAGACGGGAACATCTTGCACATTAAGGGATCGTCGGCGTGGCGAAGAGACGTCATCTGTTGGTAATGGATCAGATGAGCGACCATGTCCCCGATCTTTGGGTCATATTGGTTGAACTTCGGTGCGGTAAAATTCTTTGGAGGCCGAGCATTCTTGATCGCGTCTATGAAAGGTGACGAGACCAATTGCTCCAAAACTAGTTCAACCTTCGTTTGAGGAGCCTTCGGGAGTGCCACTGCAAGATCAGTTGCCCTAGCGGGACGCCCTTGATAGACCTTCTACGACGCTCTCGGTGACCACGAGAAGGGGAATGCTTTCGTCGAAAGTAATGATCTCAGTCATGTTGACAAGCGCGCTCTTCTTGCTCTCGATACCTTCGGTCACGTTGACGTCAACTTCGGCCTCGTGACTCGCCATATACGCCAGATTGTAAGATGAGCAAGAGCTCTCCTTCGGGACCTCATATCGGTGATTTCCCTTGGGGCAGGCAAGCCTATCCTTGATGTCTCCCCGCACTTGAGACCCGTCCGGAGACAAACTCAGTATCCTTTCATCGTAAGGAGCCACCCGTTTCCTAAGGCGGTCCTTAACATGGCCATTCCTCCCTCAACCCATTGTGGAGAAGGCGACCGGTAACGGCCCCTCCTCAGTGACCGAGAACGGAGACGGATTGCTATGGCCACCAATTGTACGTCCTTCCGTAGAGCATTGATCATTTGGTCCTTTTTCGACATTCGGGCATCGAGCTGTCGTAGATACTCCCGGACTTGAGGGTCATTTCTCAAGACCGCTGGTATTTCGTCCAAGACTATAGCCGCAGAACTGTGATCAAGTTCCACTGGCTGCTTGGTTCTGGCTCTCGAGGGGGTGGCACCGTCAAGACCTTCGACGCCTCCACCACCCGCAGCCACAGGCGGCCTCTCACCATCATGGATCTCCACCATTTTGCTAAACCACTGAAAGTCGTGAAAACCGAAGTATAGGTAAGTGCTCCCTGGCAACGGCACCAATTGTGGTGTGGTGGTTTCCGTCAGACTTCTCTGGATCTTTCCTCCTCCGCTCCGCTACATATCTGCACCAAGGTGCGAGGCGGCTAGCTGCATTTCGCCCCTCCAACAAGCAAGTATACAGGAGAGAGAGAATGCCTACCTAGCTTTAGGGTTTATCCCTTCCCTTATATAGGTGAACGTACTAAGAGTGCCCATGACGCATGGCACATGCCTGTGACGTCACAAATAACCGCCTCTCTTCTCAAACTTTTTGGGCCTCTCTGAACCAACAAGAGGAATCTCCACGTGGCCTTCACATGGATCAAACCGACTCGACCAACCAAATCTGGCCCACGAGCCCGACTCAAAGGTTCGGTCCTTGGGCTTATAAACTGGGCCATAAACCGGTGGGTCAGAGCCTTCGGTCCAACCAGCATCTTTTTGGTTTCGCGCTTATTTCTCTAGACTTCAGCCCTAGTGATTCACACGGGGTAGGCCAGCCAAGCCCATTCTTTGGCTCTGCCTGCTTCCCTTCCATAGGCAAACCCAATGGTCAAGTTCGGTTCGGCCCACCACAGGATAATATGGCAAACTAGTACATTCTACTACTCGCACTTAATAGAAGATAACTCTATAGCATTTGACATGAGAAGTTACCACTTACCATTGACATACACTTAATGTTTGTCAAATGTGGCTTCAGATTGATGTCTATAATATTCCGGTAGGATATTCAACTGCCGCTCTATATCCTCGCTCTACGTTCCCACTCTGAATCCTTTCTCTCACAAATTTCGTAACACATAATGTTTTCAAAAGACGCTTTCATGCGTGCTTTTGTTTTTGCTTACCTCTCGCATCATATGGCGGAACATCCAAATCTATAGAACACAAGCATTCCCCAATCTTTTTAGTAAATCTATTCTCTGTTATAGTCGAATTACTAACAATATCTCTAAGATAATCTACCATATGTTATCTATTCTTCCAACTTTCGCACATTGAATACTACTGATTTGGTGCAATGAGACGTGGATTACGAGTTACATCAACTACTCTTTTAGATCAGCCGAATTTGCGGACAAGCATATATTGTGGATCCCCTTTTTCGAACAAAATAAGATGGAAAACTTTTTTCTTTATTGCAACCCACTTTATATGGAAAAAACAGAAAAAAGCCAAGACTCAAAATGTGCGAGACCCAGCTAGAGTCGTGCACTAATTGGAACAACTTTTGTTATATCTCCAAATTTGGTATTGTACTACGATAAGTTCAAAATGGAAGACATATTCTATAAATTAGGACCACATTTTTTTAGAAGTTTGGTCCTACATTTTATTTAATATTTAATATATTTTCTCTTTTCGAAAATGTAATGGAAATAATAAGCTAGTGAAAGAAATCCCAACATTTCCTTGACCTTCCGGCACTGGGCAGGCATCAGCTCTCTACATGGTCTTACGACTTTGCGGAGACTTGTGTTTTTGGTAAACAGTCGCCCGGGCCTGGTCACTGCAACCCCCTAACAAAGTGCTAGGGGGCACCCCTTCTCCCAAAGTTACGGGGCTATTTTGCCGAGTTCCTTAGAGTTGTCTCACGCCCCTAGGTATTCTCTACCTACCCACTTGTGTCAGTTTTAGGTACAAGTATCTTTTTGTTGAAGGTCATTCGAGCTTTTCCAGGGAGTATGGCAAAACAGGTCAAAATCGAATTAAGCTTTCTTATTTCAAACAAATGCTTCAAAAGTCATGGTCAAAAGCATCCTTTGCTGCCTTACATCATCCATTAAAGATAAGCTTTTGTTGTGACCCCAACGGAATCTTCAAACTTCAATATTTTAAGAGTTATTTCGATTTTTGCTACCTTTGGGTGCACACTCCAAAAAATACTTCCAAAAATTTTAGCCACAGTTCGATTTGGTCTTCAACGGTAGCTTCTCGCATGTCAAATTTGAAGGAGAGGAAAAACAATTTGAAAGGCGGCTTAATGTTCGAACTCTCGGTTGAAGTAAAAAATACTACCTTGGCCTAATGTCCTAAAATTTAGCGTCTAAAGGTTACTAAGAAATGGATTAGTGGTTTAATGTTCAAACTATCTGTTAGAGACAACTTAGAGTAACAAAATACTACCTCAACCTAATGTCCTATTATTTCGTGTTTGAAGGTTTTCTTGGAAATGCACTAGTGTTTTAGTGTTCCAACTAAGAAACTCCCATCTCCAGGTTCAACCTTATGTCCTAAAATTTCGTGTTTGAAGATTGTCTTGGAAATGCAGTAATTGCTAATTTGCTATAGATCTGTCATACTAACTACCAACTAATAATGATTCTATGAACTGTTCAAGATATACACAATGGCATACCTTTAATTTGGTCCGCCAAACCCAAAGTCCAAGCCAGCTTTGCGAATTGCCCGATCTGCCTATTCGTTGTGTACTGAACCAACAACTTCCTCAAATACTCCTCCCCAACCATCTCCTTCAATCCAAACCCAATCACAATCTGCAAGAACATCCTAGCCTCACCAGACCCAAACCCGCCTCCGGACCCATACCCGCCTTTCTCCCGTCCCATCACTCCCTTCCACTTCTCCAAAACCCCGACCGCCCTCTGCTTCATCCCCCTCCCCACACCACCCCCGTCTCCCCCACCGCCCGTCTCCACCACCGCCTGAATCAAAACCCCGCATGCCCACCGCCTATCCGCCAACGCCGTGAGCTTCCCTTCCACCCTCGAATCGACAAACTCCTCCACCGCCTCAAGCACCATCCTCATCCCGTCCACCGCCTCCTCCGCCACAGCCGCCGCGATCTCCTCCCTCAGCGCCGTACCCTCCCACCTGTCCCCCACCGCCTCATCCTTCTTCGCCAGCACAAACCCTAACAACCCCTTCCAATCCATAACCCTACAGTACTCCCTCACTACCCTCCTCTCTCCTCTGCCCACCGCGGCCGTGACAGCGGCCTGTTTCCGGCTCTCGATGCGGGCAGCGGCGGCGGCCAGCCTGTCCGCGATGGCATTCTCGCGAGCTTCGAGGGAACTTAGGGTTTCTTCGGTTTGGGAGTCTAGGGCTTGGATTTGGGAGTCTAGGGCTTGGGACCTTTGGGACAGGGATTGGTCCAAGGAGGAGAAGTGGTGGGTTAGAGTTTTGTGGAGGTGAGTGACGGTTGCGAGGAGGGATTGGCGGGTGTCGAGGTGGTTGAAGAAGTTTTTGATTCGGTCTGGGTTGATTGCAATGTCTGTGGACATAATTTTGATCCTTGGGAAAACAGAGGGTTTGGCTGTATGGTTACCGGGAAACGCTGAGAAAATTCAAAACTGGATTGAAAGGAGATGATAGGGCTTTTATTTTGAATTCGATTTTGTCAGTGGGACTGATGAGAAGCAAAATGGGATGCGTGCTGTTATTTGAAAGAGTTCTCACGTTGGTTTGAAAGTTAACGGATATTTATATTAATGAAAAAAAAACAGTTAAGGGAATATGAGCGCTAAATTTTAGAAATTGATTTTAGCATTTCAAAAATTGATGGAGGGGCTCTAAAATGACGTCGGTTTGTATATCAATACAGCGCAGTTTTGAAGCCCCTCTGTCAATTTTTGGAATGCCTAAATCACAATCCCAAAACTTTTTGTTTAAAACTAATTTTGGTATTTTTCTCACTTTTCGTAATTATTTGTTAAGTTTTTCAATGTAATTTTTTTGGGTTAATGCGTCTCGTATGGACCCTTTAAAACACATAATAGTGTGAATGGCTAAAATTTTAGCAAGTGAATGTGCATAAAATAGCTCCAATGAACTAGATAAGTTAGCTCATTAAGCTATCACTCAATAACTCACTCTATAGATTTGGTCACATATTTATGCACTCACTAAATTTTGTGGAACCCATTTTAAAACTAAATGATATTAGTTGTTGACAATTTCAATCTCCCATTTAACCGTTGCTCTTTTTCTTTTCTTTTTTTGTGGTTTTATACAACAAAACTAACTAGTAGTTCATTGGGGGCATCAAGTAACAACCCGAACCAGCTGACCTGCTAACCATTTGCTTAATTCAGTGGCTCAAAAGGTTAACTTCATATTATACAGTAGCCGGTCGAAATTACTTATAAACCATTTCCATTTCTCTTTTTCTGCCAATGTGGGATCACAACCATCCACTCAATAAACTAATGACCACTAATCACTCCATAAATGGGTCTCATTTTTACAAAAAACTTCCATTTAGCCATCTAATTTTATCTATTCCACTGGAGATGCTCAAGGCCCCATTCTGCTAAGGAAAAGTACTCATTTTTTGAAGTGGCTACACGTGACAGACCTCAAATGCGGCTGCACGCGAGGAGGAATGTTAAGGAAATAGAGTCTCATATTGCTTGGGAGTGAAATGAGTGATCACTTAATAACATTTGAGATCTCTCCACTCATTGCCAATTGGTTTTGAGATGGATATAGAGTTTCTACACTAATCACTCCATAAATGGGTCTCATTTTTACAAAAAAAAACCTTCCATTTAGCCAACTGTAGACACCTCAATTTGGGTATCTGAATTAATTTACTTTTGATTTTTGATTCCTCAATGATGAAGCGGATCAAGAACACCCTGAAAATGTCAAATGATTGAGCTTTGAGTGTTTGACACTCTTTTGACCCTAACCAAACCTAACCAGAACCCTACTGTCATGCATTGGTTCAAACCTAGCGTGCGCGAGTTAAAAGAGTGTTTAACACTCTTTTAACTCGCGCGGGCAAGTCCACAACTTGCGAGCGCTAGTCAGACCTCTGGTCAAACCACCTTTATTCAGCATGCAGTCACCATGATTAGGGGTGCACAGCACATAAGAAGCTTCCACTTTGCCAGAAAAAGCAGTCTTCGGATTAAACATGCCACTATCCCCCTTTAACTTATTTTCCCTCTCATCCAATGAAAGGGAGGCTTAAGGGGCAAGTAAACCAGCCATTTAATGGCTGGTTGAAATCCCCCCTCTCTCTCTCTCTCTATATCCCCTTTGCCTAACTTAAAAAGGGTTAGAACTTTTGGTTTAAGAGAAAACAAACTTTGTTGATGACTTTGTTATCAAAAGAGCAAGACAACACTTGTTCTTCATCAACCAACACATCCATCAAGTGCCTCCATTCAACCCTTCAAACCACTTTACAAACTCAAAAATCAAAGGTCAAAACACCTACTGCATTCTGTTCTGATCTCTGAGGGGGGCTAGCAGGGCAAAGTCTGATAATCAATACCACTCCTAACTCTAAAGCTAGTAAGATTTCAAAAACCATGTTACAGGGGACCAGTGCGCGCCAGTCCATAGCTCGCGTGCGCCACTTAGTGGCTTCGCGTGCAGATCTTGCATGGGGACTGGAAATCCTGTTATTTTGTGCTTTTATTTGTATATACATCACTACAAGCATGTTAATAACCAGTTTATTTGTAGAGACACGTAAATTTCTTTGTTTAATTTTAATGTTTGTAGTAGAGGGAAAATGGTGAAAAATGTTGTGAATGTGAATGTGGAGGTTAAATGTGCAAATATTGAAAAAATATGGGTGTTAGTGTAATATGGTATATATATGTGTGTGGTGTGTGCCAGGGGATTTATTTTCCCCTCTCCATCTCTCTCGGTCTCTCATGCTCTCTTTCGGCTCTCTTTCACTGTGTTCGGGAAGCCACTCTGAGTTAAAATCTCAGAAAGTTGTTTTGCAATGCTAAATTTAGTGTGGGGGCCAAAAGAGCAGTGTGGGGGCCAGAAGAGCTTTGAAAAATCGGGCAAGGACGGTAGTCACTGTTGTACAGCAACATGGACCCACCACTGCATATTGGATTTATAGTTTTAAAATCTCAGGAATTGGGATGCTTTTTATAGTTTTATTCACTGGATTTCCCCAGATTTTTCAATGCTGAATTGGGATGCTTTTCAACGTTTAAACAAACTGTTTTGAGGTATTCACTGGATTTCCCCAGATTTTTCCAGGTTTTCACCTGTTACTCATAAACGTTGAAAACAATCTTAGTCTAATAAAAATTGCCATTAGAAAATTCAATTTCAAAAAATGGATTCCATTGAAAAAAATGCAATCTCAATTTCAAGCTTGCCTTCCCATCTTTCTACTCTAGAAGAACAGACATATGTGAAAAGGGAAAAATAAGTTTGTTCAGAATAGACATTTTTTAATCCCGCAATTTGATTCTTGAGAGAGGTAGAGAAGTCGCACTATTGGTACCGACGGGGGTAAGGTGCTTGATTGAAACACCACATTTTCGTATGCCCAACGAGGCCCCAATAGAAGTGAAAATTGAAATTGATACTTTGTAACAATAATTTGGATCCCAATAGTAGAACGTGTCTTAAATTCCATAAGCGTACATCTAAATACATCCACCATTAATAAGTAAAGTTCCAACAGACAACCACAATGAAACAGAGTACATAACAATCCACATTTGGCCAAGTATCAAAATAGGTAAAAGATAACAGTAGCAACAACCACAATGAAACAGAACGTCATATCAAGAATAAGCCACAGCGGAAAGGAAACTCTGCCCGGAGGAGTGTATTCCGATGACGACCCGCCGCATCATGTAAAGACGGGAGAACAGGAGGTGGGATGATCTGCTCTACTTGGCCTATGTAAGCCAACCAAGCATTGTATGCCTCATCCCATGAGGCAAATTTGTTATGCACAGCACCTGGGAACTGAATAACCTAATCACTACAAGCTGCCCAAGAATCGTAGATGCCTGGATTCCTCCCCACGAACACAACATAGAATTTTTCCCCTCTCATGCCTATATCATTACGACGATAAATATGAATATGAATACAGTGTGTCAACGAAAGTGCACTAGATTTGCATACAACTTTGGAAAACAAACCCCTGCACCAGTGTAGCTTAAAAGGTTTCTTTGTTCAAGTTCCACAACTGCAATAGCTTAATAGGTTTCCCAAATACAAATAAAACAAACCAACATAGATTTAGTTTTGGTAACCGTTCCAACATAAACAAAAATATAACACAGTTTTCCAACCATAGTACACTAAAAAACCAGCAGATTCACCATGAATCTAATCACCTCACAAAAATTGGAAATAAGATTGTCTCATAGTAAAACTAGTTTAATTAAGATCAATCATCATAAGACTCCCACATCCATTGAGCCAATTCAATCCGCCTTTGAGCCATCAATTGTGTGTTATGTGGCGACATGTTAAAGGGCTCACCAGACCCACATTTGCCATATTCCCTTCCTCGTTCTCTCCACCCTCCCATTGTCCGTCATCCTCAAAGTCATCAAAAAATTCATCCCTCCCCCTATTCATTATTATCCAATTGTGAATAACACAACATGCTGTTACAATTCCAAGTTGATGGGCTTCATCATAACTCGGCATGTGCTAAAGGATGGGGAACCTTGCTTTCAGGACTCCAAAGCATCACTCTATCACATTCCTCAACGACGAATGCTTGTAATTGAACAACTCCATGGGCGTGTGGAACTCCGTATTATGCCCATTAAATTCCTCTATGTGATAACGTCTTCCTCAATAAGGAGCTAAATACCCCGGCATGTTTGTATATCTAGCATCCACCAAATAGTACTTATCTAAAATGGTACAGGTTAGATTTAATGGGGTGCGATATTGATTGATTACAATTGAAAAGCTAATTACTGTTACGTACTGAGTGGGGGATGCGGAAAGTTATAGCCCGGGGTCGTTACTGCTAATTGGAATACACGTCCATCATGAGCACTTCCTTCCCAACCAGGCAACACAAAAGTGAACTTCATATCGAAAGAACAAGCAGCCATAACATTCTACGTGATTGTGGACTTCCTCCCTCGATACGCAACTTGTCTTTGACGGGGTACCCAAGCTTCTATGTGGGTTCCATCTATAGCTCCAACACAATCCTTAACAAAATTCCAAATACAAAATAAGGCCTAATTTTGTCACGGGAATTATCTAGCGAAGGAAGTAATTGAAGTCTATTTGTTTAACTAACCTGGAACCACGGGTAATATCTACCGTCATTTAATATTTCGGGCGGCGTGACATTAAGGTTAGGTGGTTGAATGATGTGTGGTGCCAAGTTGCAAAGAGCACGACGCATCCACTTGAAGTGGTCGCTAATGGTCGACGTGGATCGTTGGAACCGATCAGCAGCCACTCGATGGCGTTGGGAATGGCCACATATGTATAAGAAAATAGCCAACGACTCCTCTAGGCAAACACGTTTATGATCCCATTGTAGTTGGCCTCTAGCAACAAGTTCAGCCACCAACCCTCTAAACGTATAAGCATGGACACGGAGAACGTCTTTTATGGTTTGAGGGTGTCTTTCCAACAAAAAATTTGTGTACGCTTGACCGGTTAATTCACAAGTCCGTTGTGGCATTTTTTCTTTTTCTTCTTCCATAAAGTCCAAAAATTCAAGATCAAGTAAGTCGTCGTCATCGCTACTAACAGCTTCATCCTCATTATGCCATGGATGAGTGCTGGATGACATGGGTGTAGGCTGGATGTGTACAACAGTTAGATAAATGCAATTCAACTTCTTATCAATGAACCTCAAACAGTTAGTTTGTGTCTTTTGTGGCACAAAGAAACGTAAATCGTATTGTATAATGTGACTTTCTGTTATAGGTTATTTTCCCTGCAACTTTAGTACAATCAAGCAGTTATGGGTTATTTTCCCCACCTTGCAATCAACATTTTCAGTACAAATGGACCGTTTCACTGTTATAAGTTCTCACTTCAGCATAACACATGGGGAATGCAGACCAGTTGTATCAAAAGATAAGTCGCACACACCAGGCATCACCCTCAGCAAAACAGAAAATTCAAAAGAAAAAATTGGACCAAATAATTATCTTCTGTAAATGTTTATTGGCTCTATGAATGTTTCTAGAATAGATTACCAGTAATCGTCCCTTCTTCCCATCGATGAAAAACTTTGACAATCATACACCTAAAACTTCATAACTTAAACTTCATATCCTAACCTTAATATCCGCCTGTTATAATGAATTCGAGAAATGGAGATTGGAGATTTTCGGTTCTGTGAGGAAATGACAAAGATCTCTGTTCTGCAGACTTCTCGTGTCCAAACCCTCATACTTGATACTACCTACTGTGACCCCCAAGTAAATTTATGACAATAGTTTATTAAAGAGTTGATTCCCATTTTTGTGTGTGAAGTAGCTTATTTGCTGCTCACTAAACATGGAGGTGTCCTTGGATAAAACTTGTTTCAAAGTCCATCTACCACCATTCAAACCTCATTCCGTTTTTTTGTTTTTGTGCTGAGTAGCCCAAACCTTACTTGGAGAGATGACATTGCAGCATAAACTAGTAGCTGTTTCTCCAGTGACTTAAGTTTTCCAAGTATCGCAGATCTAAATGTTATGAGCTTTTTCTGGGATGTGACCACTGTCCATAGAGATCTGTTTGGGGCTGGCATTACAAAATTTTCTTGACTATTGAGTTGTGCTCAGTTAATGGCAATTTTGCAATTGACTGAGACTTCGGGTTTTATAGTGAACATGTTCTCTACTGAGGTATGGGTTTTGGCCTTTTGGGTGGGTAACCAAATTAAGGTCAATAGTCTCAATAGTTCATGCGCTAAGGAACTTGTACAATAAACTATGGCATACTCTATTCTGATCCATACATATCTCAAATTTGAGACCTGCTAATATGAGAGTTTATGTTCAGCCTAGTTTGTATTTGCCACAGCATGAGTAATTCAACTAATGGGCAGCCATGTGTTTCCCCTTTATAGTTTTATTATTTATGCTTCCTATCCTTTCCATTATGTTAATTTCAATCAATTGTCCAAAAAATTTAGGTAGTTGAAACTTCAAAGAATGAAATGACTTTTTATTGGTATTCTGCTCTTTGCATGTACAGAAAACAAGACTTTTTATTTTGAAGTAACAGGAAAGAAAATGCATATGAAGCATATGAAGCACCTCCAAAAGGTGCCTTTACCAGAAAGGAGTGATGAGATTCGACTTGCCACGTGCATTCCAAATGTGTCAACTACTTATCAAAGAACTTTAAGCTACTACACAGGCAAACGGAGTTTGAAGTAGCAGGAAACACACAGCATATGAAGCACGCACCATATGATCATGACTCAACATTCGCAAAAAGCAACAAACTAAAGTGTCGCATAACATGAAATTAGAAGTTCATCATAAAAAACATAAAAAACAATGGCCACTAATGGCCTTCTTACACAACCACCTAATTGTCTAGCCTTCCTAATTGGTCAATCCAGCTGTGAGACCCAACCAATCCTGTTATGCGGCTGGTGATTCATGAACCCTTCCATCCAAGAATGTCCTTCAGGACCCATCATAAGGGCATATGCTTTCCAGTATTGTGTATCTCCAACAATCCCCTGAATGTCATCCAGGGCAGCAATGGTTTCTTTTTTGGTAAATTGTGGGATTGCAGATGGTTGACGGTTGATAGTTAAAGCCTCGTAGTACCCTGCCTTTCTTTCATTAGCAAGTGCCATGCTCTCATAAGCATGTAGTTGCCCACCCCTACCTTGTTTCATAACACTCCCACCACTCCCATCAGATTTTCGCTTTCGCGAGTTAGTATCCATGCTATCGCCCCCCCAAATGGACTTTGTTTGGCTCGCTTTTCATCGGAAGTGGCTGCACCACGGGTACCGGGTTGTGCAAAGGCACCGGTCGCCATAGAGTTGTGGAGAAGCTCATCCAACAACTCAAAATGGTCAATGCCTTTATTGCGAAGTTTCTCATACTTACTGTTGGCCTACATGGAATATAGGTAATGGGAAATGTTTGTTAGTATATTCGGGCAAAAGGGGATTTATCTAATATTAGTAACCATTAAATAAAATACTTAGGTTTTGATACCTTAATTATTTCATCCCATACTCCATCAGGAGCTGTGACAGTTTGAAGCTCTGCATCCCAACCCAATCCGGTATGAACTTTTTTTAATTGACAGAATAACCTGTAAGGTGCTTTGAGGCGTTCAAACTTTTGTTGCATTTTGGTGATGCTATACCCGACCCGAGGAACCTGGCGTGTGAATTCTTTGTGGATGGAAGTCCATTGGTGTTGATTGAATGTTTTTGTCTTACGTGTGTTCACACTTTGTTCTTTGCTTGATTCGTCAAGGAGTATTTTGAGAAATATCTCCTCATTGGCATAACTCCACATGTCTACATCAATTTTTGTGCGGTCCATGGTGGCCTAACAGGTGGGACAAATGATTTGCAACGTAAACAACTACAAAACATATATGATGGGAAGAAAATATGCTACCTAGGGCCATACACATAGGGGACAGAGATTTGTAAATTCTTTACCAATTGAACGTTGTTCTCGCCGGTACAAGAGTTGGCTGAAGAAGTAGGAGAGGGGGAACTTCGCTTCCTCTTCAATGGTTGCCTCCCAGGTGGTTTACCTTCAGAGGGCTTGTCCCCTAAAATGAACACCAACATTAATAAGAAAAATTTACAACAAAGTTAATAAGAAAAATTAGTACTAACAAAAAAAAAAAAACAACCTATAGAGGTAATTTCTGGTGTACTAACAGCCAAAGGGGATTTTTGAAACCCCAAGATTATGCATTTGGGCGAAGGCCGTAGGAGATTTTTCACATGATTTTCGGACTTTAGAAAAAAACATTCGGATGCAAACCGCTTGGAAAATAGCCTATTGAAAATTTTCTGGTGTAAAATTTCCAGTGTAAACCGATTGAAAACTTTTTAGTTAATCGCACATTCCATTGGAGTTCCATTTACTTCAACTCTGTAGGAGTATCGACAATACTACAGAAAAGTGTTTTGAGGAGCAGGGGATCTACAGGGAAGAAAGTGGGAGTAAGGAAAGATGAATTTCTGCCAAATGAATTTGGGACTTTACAAAAAAAACTGGCTCGTGTAAACCGATTGGAAAACAGCCGATTGAAGAATGTGCGATTGGAAAACAGCCTATTGAAGAATTTTCTGCTGTAAAATAGCTCGTGTATTTACCTCTAGAAAAATTCAGAAGATAGCTCGTGTAAACCGATTCAGAATAGCTCTCGTATTTTAGACGAGCTATTCAAAAATTTCTGATTCAGAAAATAACCGATTGAAAACAGTCAAAAAATTCTTCAGTCTATGCTGTAAACCGATTGACAATTTTCTGCCGTAAACCGATTCGAAAATTTCTGATTTTGGGACAAAAATAGCCGATTGGAAACCCGAACCTAGGGTTATCGACCCAATCGAAACAACCAAAATTGGAAAAACCGTTTGATTTTCTGGTGTATTTACCTCTAGATTTTCGAATCTTTGTTGACCAGAGAAGCCATTTGCCACATCTCAAGGAGGAATTCGTCGGGTCTTCCGTGGTGGCTGGATTTGGTGTTGGTTTCGGCTCCCCTTGGAATGCAGTCCACCTCCTCATTTATACAACCAAACCCTTCAAATGAGGTCTTCCAGCTGGTTTGAGAAGATGTTTGAGAAGATGGGTCTTCAATTTTACAGCTACAGATTTGCAGCTTCGAGACCTGGGAAGAGGCCTACGCGTGAGATTCGTTCTCTGCGCCAGATTCGTTCTCTGTAGACTTTACAAAATAGGCTTGTGGAGGTTGGGATGAATTAACGTTGGCTGGGTTGAGAGAGAGAGAGAGAGAGAGAGAGAGAGAGAGAGGGCAGAGATTCTTCTCTGTATCCCAGCTAGAAACGAGAAGTTGGACTCCGGAGATGACTTTGCAGAGAGAGATGAGTGGTTGGGAGTAATGAGTTGTCCAACTTGTCCACCTTTAACCGTTCTTTTTTTCTTTTCTTTTTTTCTCCTTTTTTTTCCCTTTTCTGGCAACAGTCTTAGTCAGAGAGGGGTTCCTTTTTTCTTTTTTTTCTTTTCTGGCTACTCATTTTCAGGGGTCCCACTCATTTTCAAAATAACTCATCCAATCACACATTTTTACATTTTAACTCAAAATTTTCAATTCAAAAACGTGAACCAAACAGAGTGTCTGTCTCTCACTCTCTCACCAAAAAACTCACCTCCAAATTCAAAACTCACAACAATCAACCTCCACTCCATCTTCCACTTGCGTATTGGAGCTCGTATCTCGTTGGATAGAGCTTGGTTCAGTGTATTTTATTCGGTTTGGATTCCGGAAGCTAGCGCTTGCTCAATCCCTTTGGTTTCGACTTGGATACTCGAGGTAGAGAATTTTATCTCTCTTTATATCTTATTTGAGTGTTCTTGTGCCATCTTTGAACTTGTATTGGTTGTTATTGACAAATGAGAAATTTTTCATAACCAGCTCACACGTACTGCAATAGCTCAAAAGCTGCTCAAAATCTCCATATCCCACTGGTAGGAACTTTCCTTCTACCGGTAGGCCAAGTGCAAGATTCTTGCGTTCAAAATGTTGGCTCTTCTGCTTCCAGTTTCTACCGGTAGGAACTTTCACCTACCGGTAGGACTCATTCACCTACCGGTAGGCACAGTGTCTGTGAGCTGTTTTTCCTATGTTTTCCCAAATCACCTTTTGGAGCTTCCCATCGACTCTAATGGGTTCGTTTATGCATTTTTTCAAGTGTTTTGGAGCGTACTACTTGTTCCACACAAGAGTGGTATCTGATGGACTTAAATGATTTCGTTGAGTCTAGAAATATGAAAAGTAAGTTATTGCACGTTGAAATATGAGTGATATACATGAGTATGTGAATGTTGTGCGAACACTCAAGGTCCATCGACGGGTGAGTGCCTAATAGGGGGTATCGGGATCCCATAATTGGCTCGACAGGAGCTAATACTCATATTAAACACTCAAGGCCTAACCCACAAGGTGGGCGCTTGGCTGGGGGTATCGGGATCCCAAAATTGGCCTGGCAGGAGTTTCAGCTTAGACACATAAAGGATACGAGATGATGAGACACGAATCGAAGGAAAATGACTTGTGGGTATAACGAGAAGAAGGATTAGTGATAGTTGGACACTTTGATCATGTTAAGTTGTGCTTACATCCGTTGTCGTTTGGTTTCTATCATTTATTCTTCCGTATAGCTCATTTGCATATAGAGTTTGCGTAGACTTTTCTATTGGGCTAGTATAGCTCAAGCCTTATATCATTTTTAGGTGACAACCCGGATTAGTAGCTTGCATGACTGGAATGCTTGGAGTGTGGACACACCTTTTTTGAAGCTAACCAAAGAAGTTGCTTATCCATCTTTGTAAATTTATTTTGAAAGATGTATTCGTAATTTAAGTTGTAATTCTTTTGACTAAGGAATATTTGTAAACTCTTAACTCTCTTGACTCTTGAAACTTATGTCAATTTGGGGCCGTTGAGCCAATAATGTAATATTTGGGAACAGTTGGACTTTGAAATGCAATTACGAAAATGGAAATATTGAACTATTTTGGGTATCGTACGGATTAATGTGAGGATTCTTATTGCGAAAATCATATATATTTATGTTGAAAATCGAGGGAGTGACATTATTGCTTTTCTATGTTAAAACTACCAGTTGTATTTCAATATGCATTTCTATTTCAATGGAATACCCTTGGGGTCTTTCTGGACATGTCCCAAAACCCACGACTTGCAAAACCAAACACTGGTAAGATTGCTCAAACCTGCGTGCGACAGTGGTATACTTGCGCGCGCTAGTTCGTCACTGACCAGTGAGTGGCCTTTACATGAGTAACTTGGTTCTATGCCTCATTTTTATCCTCACACTGTTTATGGGGTGTTTTATTCTTTTAGTGGCTTCCAAGCCTATTAGATTGTCTGTAACTGTATATTATTCTGTTATTTGACTGCGTGATTTGTTTAGAGTATGCACTGGTTCTTCCAGAGCCCAGAGGGATGAAAGTAAGAGTTAAGGGTTTTAAACCTATTTGCGCGCAGGTTTGATCTGCATGTGGTGACTTGACCAATGTATGCTGATTTCTTTCTGTGCACGTCATTCCAAAATAGTGGCCTCCAATCTGTTTAAATCTCATACGAATCTGCTTTTATCCTATTCTAACTGTTTCAATAAAAGCAAGCATGCCATTTTGTCATATCCTGCAAAAGTGCTACAGTTTTAATCCCCTTAAACCATTCCCCCGCCATAACTGGCTAAAAAATGATTAATGAAATAGAATCGCAAACGCTTTTACAAATGCTTGAGTAGAGACTGATCTCCGGATTGGGCGAGAGAGGTGCCTTAAAAACCTTTCTCCCTCGTAACCTGGCTCCTGAATCTAAGATATTCTTGTTACAACAGACCAGAAACAAGCCTTTTTCAAATCAAACACGTAGCATTATGTTTCAAGTTCGGTTCCTTGTGTAGCGAACCTTCAAACCCAAGTGGCGACTCTGAATAAGCGTTCTATCACTCTCTTTCAAAAGGGAGGCGCACCTATCTGTCCTTGGAATCAATTTTTGGGGCTTGGGGTGCACACCATATAATTTTACCTATTCCATTGGAGATGCTCAAGGCCCCATTCTGCTAAGGAAAAGAAGTACTAATTTTTTGAATTAAAGGTAATGTATTGTGATGTGAGAGAATGACTTGTTTCGTAAAGAGAAAAATAAATACTTAAAAGGTGAAACGGGGCCTAATTCGTCTTAATGAGAGAAATAAAAAAAGTACAAAATTGTGGGCCGATGTTGAAAAAAATTCATGTAAGACAACACATTAGACAAAAAGGACAACTCTTTTGATATTTTTTCGTCCATAGTGATTTTTTTTGTTTTGTTTTTGGTTATGATTTTATACTTTTAAAACTCCTCTCGTTGAGATGGATAATTAATTCAAAAAATATGATCGAATCAAACAAAATTTCAGAAAAGATGAACAAAATACATAAAATGAAAGAGACAAAAACGTTAAGGAGAACAGAGCGGTCCAATTCCCGCGCCTGGGAATCCAACGAAGCCTAAAGGGGTTGAAGCAGAAGGAATATGATAAAAAACAAAAATAAAGTAAAGGATCGAAATAAGGGTCATCATTGGTCCAACCCGCCAAGTCACCATCCAAGCGCAGCCACGGATTGAGTCAAATGGGCCTTTTCTTTTTACAGGCCAGACGGGCCGGATTAGGTACCTAAAATTGAAGTCCAGGCGCAGCCCACTTGGCGGGCTAGAATTGTAAAGGGATACAGGTTGGATTTTAATTGCTCTATTTTGTGTATGGGGCTAAAATTGTATTGGGCTTATTGAAGCTCTGTTTTTAAATTGTGTATGGGGCTAAAATTGTATTGGGCTTATTAAAGCTCTGTTTTTAATTGAAGCTCTGTTTTTTTTTCTTTTTTCTTCAGCTTATTAACTTATCACACGACAAAGATTCTTTGAATTGTGCAACTTAAAGGAAACCACCATTCATTTTTTGGGAAAATAACGGCTCAAGATGTGTTTTGATAATTAATACGTAACCGCCAAGGATATGTTGTAAACATTTATTAATAGTAAAAATGTCCTTAGTGGATATTAATTATCAAAACATATCATTGGCCGTCATTTTCCCTTCATTACCAAAAGATGAAAATATATAATCCTTGAATGGAATGTTTTGGATTTTGTGTGATTAATGGGCAGAAATGCGGCATGCCATGTGTATGTGTGCTGGGTTTTGTGCGATTAATGGGCTATTTGGGCGGGCTATCGGGCAGGGCTCGCAGGCGGGCCAAGCTTAAATATCGAAGCCCAAGCTTGGCCCATGAAGATTTCGGGTGGGCTAGCCCTCCCATTGGACGGGTTCGGGCCGAACATAAGCTCGACGGGCTGCGCGGGTTACAGGCCGACGAGCTAAATGATGACCTTTAGATTGAAGCAAAAGGAAGGGAATATGATGAAAACAAAAATAAAAGTAAAAGGAATGTAATTAAAAATTGCCTAATTCTAGTTTATTCATGCAAAACACATTTTATAGAGCATTTTGACAAATATTCTGCTATTATGTTTTTCTTGTTAAAACTTTATTTTCCGAAGTGGGTGAGGGTATATGTGGTGGTGAATTCGATATTAAGCTTCGTTAACAGAAAACAGTGAATCACATCACTTTCTCTTTGTGGTCCAACCATAATGCTCCCAAACTGATGCTCCCAATTTGTACTAACATAATCCTCACCATTGAATTTAAAAAAGAAAAATTTTCCACCGTTCATTTCTAAATAGGCTAACAGGTAAAACAAGCATCTAAAAATGTGCAGGCTGTTGGCAAGATCCCTATTAGCCTTACTAGAGCCGGTCCTAACTTTCGTTTGGCTTGATAGCGTAAATTAAAAACGAGACACTTATGTTGGAATATGATAAGGGGTAAAAAATTAGGAAGGCCTCTTGAAATTCAATTTTTTTTGAAGACCTAAAGCGGCCGTAACACAAGTTTTAGCTCAGGGTCAATTCTTAGCCTTATAAACAGGGGTGAAGCTATGTTGGGGCCAGGGGGCCCCAACTCTCCGAGCGTCCGACTTTTAAAAAATTTCTTTTGTTTATACTTGATTTTGAATATTATTTATAATTATTCATGGATAACTATTTATAATCTTAATAACTTTGGTTTGATTTGATAAAAAACTAGTTATTTTACATTCTTATTTTTCAATTTCTTTCATAAATAAAAAATAAGCACGTGATTATTGGAGTAGCCTAAAGAATCATGGAAAAATGACGGTTAATGACATATTTTGATAATTAATACCACCAAGAATATTTTCAGCATTAACAAATGTTCTCAGTATGTTCTTGGCGGGTATTAAATATCAAAACATGTCCTGGGCCATCATTTTTCCAAGAATCATTTCAATTACATTTCATGATACAGTAAGTATACGTTCCGATAAAAAATATATATCTATTAAACCGGCCCTTCTGGGATCAATATCCTGGCTCTGCCATCGCTTAGAAAGTCCCCGGGTAAACTTATTGGGAAAATTTCAAAATACCCCCCAACCTTTACTCTAAATTTTAATTAGACTCCCAAACTTTCAAAAAAATCAATTTTACTTCCAACGTTATCTTCCGTTAATCAAAACAACCGGCCTCTTCCGTCCAAATGACTAACAAATTTTGTTAAAGGCTTCGTTAAATAGTGTGCCAATCGAATTTTGATGATCCGAGCCGTTCAATGTGTTTAGAATATGATTTTAAGAAAACCCTCAAGAAATTTGAAAAAAAAAAAGATAGGAAAGGGCTTGATTTGAACAGTTTTTTATTGAATAGTTCAATAAAAAACTGTTCAGATGAAGCCTTTTGGGTCAATTTTTTTGATGATTTCTAGCGAGTATCCATAAAATCACATTCTAAACACATTGAACGGCTTTGATCATCAAAATTCGATCGGAAAAGGAGAGGTGCAGAATGATCTGGATTTTGTTCAAGTTAGGGCGTCTGGATTTTGTTTTAGTCCGCGCCTCTCCTTTCCTGATTGAATTTCAAGGATCCAAGCCATTCAATGTATTTAGAATGTGATTTTAAGGGTATTCGCGAGAAATCAGCAAAAAAATGAACGAAAAGGACTTCATCCGAACAGTTTTTTATTGAACTGTTCAATAAAAAACTACTCAAATCAAACCCTTCCCAATCTTTTTTTTTTTTGATTTCTCAAGGGTACCCTTAAAATCACATATTGAACACATTGGGTGGCTCAAATCATTGAAATTCGATCGGAAAAGAGGAGGTGTGGACCGAAGTAAAATCCGGACGCCCTAACTTGAACAAAATCCAGATCGGTCCATACCTCCCCTTTCCCAACCAAATTTCGATGATCCAAGCCATTCAATGTGTCTAGAACGTGATTTTAAGGATATTTGCAAGAAATCAGCAAAAAAAATGACTGGGAAGAGCTTCATCCAAACAGTTTTCTCGGTCATTTTTTTTGCTGATTTCTTGAGGATACCATTAAAATCATGTTTTGATCATATTGAGCAACTTAGATCATCGAAATTTGATTGGGACGCTACTTAACGGGGCCTTTAACGAAATTTGTTAGTCATTTTGATTAACGGAAGATAACGTTAGGAGTAAAATTGAATTTTTTGAAAGTTTGAGAGTCCAATTAAAATTTAGAGTAAAGGTTGGGGGATATTTTAAATTTTTCCCAAACTTATTTGGCTGTCATACAAGTTCAGGGGAAATACTCGGTGAAGTCAAGACATTCTCAACGCGTGGGCCATGGGGGCTATTCCGAGATCTGTCATGGCTAAACAAAATACCTCACGCCACTCCTGCTAGTCACTTGTAGCCAACTAAGTACAACATGGCAAATGGTATGGCAGGATTACTTACTGCTCCCTCCTCTTTTTAATTTATTACGGCTCTTTTAGAGCTCTTATATGAGAGCCTTATAATCAAAAATTAACTACAACTCTTTTGGATAAAATGATTACAAATTTATGATCTTCGCACCGGTTCAAATGTATTGAAAATTGGAGCACTTAATTTTTTTTTCAAATTAACTGTTCTAATTTTCAATCCGTTTGAATCGGTGTGAATATCTTATTTTTTTTGATCATTTTATCCTAAAGAGTCATAATTAATATTTGTCTTTAGGACTCTATATCTTTTCTTTATTTGGTTTTACAACTCTCTTAGGGCGCCAGAGCCAAAAATTAATTATGATTCTTAAAGATAAAATGATTTAAAAAATAAGATATTTGCATTGTTTCAAACAGATTGAAAATTAGAGCACTTAATTTTTTAACCGTACAAATGTTTACTGTTTTAGTCAGAAAATGAAATACAAAATTAGGCATTGGATATGGATAATTTTTATTTGAACTTGAACAATTTGAAAAACCAAACTATAGGTAAAATAGAGAGTGAGGTTGGAATACATTGATGGAAAAGTGAATAGGTAAAATAACGATTGTCCTTCTTTGGTACTTTTTATTAGGTAAAATAAAGAGTGGGGTTGGAGATGCTCTAAGAGCATCCACATCAAAGGAGGCAAAATCCCTTGTGCGCTACTTTAAAGAGGAAATAGCTAAAAAGTCAGCAACATCATAATCACTTCTATCATTGCTACTTTGCAAAATTTTCATTTTTGCTACAATTGCTCACAACTTTGCACGCCATTGTTCACAAGTTACACAATACTTTATTATTTTGTTTGTGATGTTGTCCCTACCTTACCTTCTTTTATTGGTTTGTTGCCTATCTTTTTTTTTCCTAAGAATAAAGAAACAATATTTTTAATGGGATAATTTTAATATAAAGAATCTGATGCAGTAGACATTTTAAAAATTAGTAGTTAAAATAATAAAGTAACTTTTTGAGTTGTAATTTGATCCAAAATGTAAGGAGTATGATGTGGATGCTCTAAGGCCCACTTGGCAAATAACGATTATTTCCAAGCTCTGTTTTCAAGGATTCATAGGGTATATGCTTGTGTAGTTCGAGAGGTGAGGTGGCTTCCTCCTTGTCAAGAGAACTCATTAAAACTGCTGCGGTTGGAGTTAGTTAGGATTAATTAGCTGGTGTATTAGTGTGTTGGT
>BPLS01000673.1:148157-177888 GCA_019656275.1 Rhododendron kiyosumense
AAAAAGCAACTGTTAGCAAGTTCAAAACCTTAACGTACTAGTTGTTTAAGTTTTTTTTTTCCTTTTAAATAAATAGAATTTGACATAAGGGTTGGAGAGGAAGTTTT
This sequence comes from Rhododendron kiyosumense, assembly GCA_019656275.1. Classification (NCBI taxonomy): domain Eukaryota; kingdom Viridiplantae; phylum Streptophyta; class Magnoliopsida; order Ericales; family Ericaceae; genus Rhododendron; species Rhododendron kiyosumense. The sequence goes on from BPLS01000673.1 coordinate 148,265, forward strand.
GATGTCAAATTGGAGATACCAAAATAACACATAAGCCTTAAAAAAATATTGACATCTCCAATTTGAAGTAAAGTATTGGAGGGTATCTTATTTAGTAGTAATAATTATGAGATGTCAATTTTTTAGTGTTTCATATTGAGAAGTATTTTATTAGTAGTAATTATGAGATGTCAATTAATTTCACTCCACTAGATTTAAAGCTTTGGGCTTGTAAGCTAGTGTTTCTTATTTTTTTTCCGATAAATGTACTCTTCCATATAAGCCCCAAACAAGAAACATCATGGTTTAAACAGGACTCAAAAAACTATAGGAGTTTGGAAAATCCGGAGGAGGTAAAAGATGAAATTTTGGGATACCCTAAGGGGTTGCTTGGTACTTCTTGTGGGGAGAAATGGGAAGCTAGAAATGTTCTGTTTGGCGCTATTAAAACCAAGGTGAAAGATGTGGATAAAGAAAGCCTTGTTCTCTATCAATGGAGACAAAGCTCCAGGGCCCTGATGGTTATGGATTTGCTTTTTATTAGCATAATTGGGATATTATAGGTCTCGAGCTTACTCAAGCTGTCCAATATTTCTTCTCCAATGGTTATATGTTAGAGGCTTGGAATGCTACAGCAATATCTTTGATTCCAAAGGTGAATATGCCAGTGAATATTAAGGAATATCGACCCATCTTTTGTTGCAACATTCACTATAAATGCATAACTAAAGTTCTTGCCAATCATCTTCAAGGGGTGCTCACCTATCTTATTGAATAAGAACCAGTCTGCCTTTATAAAAGGAAGATCTATTATTGACAATGTCTTGTTGATGCAAGTTGTTAGAGGATATCATAAAGAGTCTGGTCCTCCTCGTTGTACAATCGAGGTTGATTTAATGAAGGCTTACAATTCAGTTGACTGGGGTTTCTTGTTTGACACAATGGCTGTCATGGGCTTTCCCTCTATTTTCATTCATTGGGTTCTCAGTCTGTGTCTACTGCATGTTACTCAGTGGTTATTAATGGCAGTTTAGAGGGTTTCTTTCTTGGTAAGAGGGGTTTCTTTCTTGGTAAGAGGGGTTTGGGGCAAGGGGATCCATATCCCCTTATCTCTTTTTAATTGTCATGGAAGCCTTCTCAACTATCTTTCATCAGAGAGTGGTTTCATCTGTTTTTTGTTATCATCCTAAGTATCAAGCTATTCAACTTTCTCAACTTGCTTTTGTTGATGATCTTTTCATCATATGTGGGGCATCTTGAGGCTCTTTGGTGACTGTTGGAGATATGCTTGACGATTTCTATCACTTTTCTGGTTTGAGGCCTAACCTTAACAAATGCTCTATCTTCTTCTCTGGGGTTAATGAAGGGCAAATTCAGTCGCTTAGGGAGATTATGCCTATTCCTGTGGGGACTCTCCCAATGAAATACTTAGGGGTACCTCTTATCACTACTAGGCTCAAGGCAAGTGATTGCTTAGTGTTGGAGGAGAAGATTCTGGGTTGTTTTCAGAGCTGGTCCAATAAAGTTCTTACATATGGTGGAAGAGCTCAGCTTATTTTGTCTGTCCTTAGCAATATTCAAAGCTACTGGAGTCAAATTTTTGTTATCCCCTAGAAAATACTAAAGGGAATTGAAAGCAAGCTTATGGCTTTTTTGTGGTCTGGGTGTGATCTAAATCATAAATGTGCTCGAGTGAAGTAGAGTCAGGTTTGTTCTCCAAAAGATGAAGGAGGGTTGGGTTTTAGGAAATTAAGAGAAGGTAATGTGGTTGCTATTCTCAAGCTGTTGTGGGCTCTTAGTAGAAAGGCTGATTCTCTTTGGGTGAAATGGGTTCATACGTACGCCATAAAAGAGCATATCTTTGGACTATAGGGCTGCCTTATGATGTCTCCTGGACTATTAGGAAGATCTTCCAGCTCAGGGAGGTTTGTCAACCTTTAATTCAATATCAAATTGGGAATGGGGCTTCCACTTTCTTATGGCTTGACAATTGGCACCCTTTGGGGCCCTTGTATAAAGGGTTTGGGGAGAATGTGTGCTCTAAGATTGGAAGATCGTTGCAAGCTAAGGTTTCCACAACTATTAAAGTTGGGGACTGGCCTTGGCTTAGACCAAGGAATAGATATATTCACGAAATCAATACCAGCACCCCTTCTAGTTTTACTCCTAATATTTTAAATGAGGATGGGGTGGTATGGCTTCCTTCTCATAATGGTATTTACCTCTTTGAGATCTGCTTGGGAAGCAATTAGAGTGTCAAATGGTCAGCTAGACTAGTGTAGCATTGTGCGGTTTCCTAAAAATGATAGACTGCTAAAATGGAGTGTGGTGGATAATGCACTTGTGTTTTGTGTAGAAATGGGGCTCTTGAATCTCATAATCATTTATTTTTCGATTGCACATTTTCTAGAGCTCTCTGGAAGGAGATATTGCGAAGGAACCACATTCACAGAGGCCCACTTATGTGGGAAGATGAAAAGAAATGGTTCTTGCTGCATTCTAAGGGGAAGACAATTAGGAAATCTATTCTCAAATTATCACTAGCTGCTACTGTTTATGGAGTTTGGTGTGAGCGGAACATGAGGATCTTTCAGCAAAAGATGATGGAGGCTGATGTATTGGGCTCCAAGATTTACAACAACATCAGAGATGCCAAGATGGCTTGGCAAAATATGAATTCCATGTAGGAGAACAAGGTCTTATTTAGGGCTTGGGGAGTTCCTTTCCCACGGTTGATTTCTACAATAGCAGTTTAAATTTTGTTAGTTTTTTTCTTTGGTTTATAGGTGTCTGGTTGTATAGTTTTTTATTGCTTAGTGTTTTTTATCTTATTACTTCCTCCGTCCATTTTGTTGATCTTCTATGAAAATACGAGCAAAACGCACAACCCAATTTAAAAAAAAGAAGTATTTTATCCCCCATTTTCCATGTACAAAGCAATTCACCATTTTAGCGAACCGAACTTGAAAAAATTAGACATTGACCAAAAATCAAATCTTTTCACTAGAAGAATCACCCAAACCATCTTAATTCCATCTCTTATTTCTTTCCCTATTATTACCGACCTAAAAACCTAACGCAATGCTCCAATAACTTAATCTTCATAAATCCACAATGTTCCCCTATTTCAGAGCTTAATCTCACTCTTTTACTTCTTGATCAATGCAATTCGAACGGAATGGGAGATTTAGTGATAGGTCCATAGACATTTCATAAGCTCACAAGTCCACCTAATAGTTTTGTAAAGCCACAAGTCTACACAACCTAAACTCTAGGGTATCCTATGAAAATGCCTAAATACTAAACCCTAAAATAGGAAAATGTTCTCTAAAACCTTATAAAAGTGCCTAAACCCTAGGGTACCCTATTCTATAATAAGAAGGGCACCCTAAAATCTTATGAAAGTGTCTAAACCCTAAGGTACCCTACCCTACTCTAGGGTATCCTAAAATGGACTTGAGACCTTAAAAAAATTAATAGATAGATTTGTGGGCTTATAAAGTTCACGTAATGGATCTAAGACTAATTTTCTAAATCAAAATTTTCACCATTTGTTTCATGTACATCACAATTCACCATATTGCAAACCCCACTTAAAGATAATTCTTCTATGGGCTACAACATTGCAAAGTGAAAATGTGATTGTCACGGCCTACGTTCATTATATTTGAGCTCCAGCTCCCTAACATAGCTATTAACACGGCACCCTTTGAGAATAATATTGCACCAGAATGATGACGAATGAGTGGCCAGTGTGTTGTCTTAATGCAATTTTTATTTTTATTTTTGGAAAAAATTACTATTGGTCCTTTTATGAAACAATCTTGCACCTTGGGTGAATTAGAGCATCTCCAAGAGGAGATGCAAAAGTTGAGGTGGACAAGTTAACAGTTACTTTTGCCATCAACTCGCAATCCAACTCATATACCTTCACTCATGCAGTCATGCCAAAATTGACGTGGCTTTGACACCACCTACCACCTGCCAATTTTAACATCCCCCAGTTCCTATGCCAATATTTTCAAATTCTAACCGTTTAAAGTACGAAACTTACCGTTTGAGTTTTTTCCTTTTCAAAAACTTGCCTTTTGAGTTCAAGCATTGTGCACGTTTGAGTTTTTTTTTTTCCTTTAAGTTTTTGAGCTCTATTTTTTTTGGCATAAGGGTTGGAGAGGAGGCTTAGATGTCAAATTGAAGATGCCAAAATGCTACATAAGGCTTAAAAAAAATTTGACATCTCCAATTTGAAGTTAAGTGTTTGAGGATAACATTACACTCGAACGAGGAAGATTTAGTTAGCAATGTGATGTCTAAATACAACTTTTTGCTCTGAGAAAAATAACAATTGTTCCTTAACTGAAACAAAGTTGCACCTTGAGTGAATTAACATGGCACCTTTCGAAAGTAACATTGCACGCGAATATTACCTCCCAAGTTTTGCTCATGTTTACAAAACATAACTTAGAAATAGCTCTAATCTTCACAAAAGAGAACTCAAAAATTTTGAAGGGTTCACAGCGTGCGTGTGTGCATGTGTGTGAGAGAGAGAGTGTGTGTGTTTCATAGCGTAACAATGGGGAAGACGAGAGTTGGGGAGAGGGGAAGATTGATTTGGCGGGACAACAAGAGTGAGGGGAATGTGGGAAATCGAATAGGGAGCAATAGGGCCGGGGGAGTGTGAACTGATATTGAAGAAGAGGGTATTTTTGTCTGTATAAATTTGTTATTCCATGTTATTGTCATTACTCTTCCTCTTTCCATGATTCTATGATTCCCAAAAGTATACCATGAATCTAGCATTAGTTGCCCCAATTGCCCCATTAGCCACTGAAACGCAATTCCCCCAAAATAAATTGTCTTTTTGACCCAACATAAAATTACAACGTAAAATTTTCAAATTACCTTTGTGTAAATTAGGACTGGAAACCAACTGGGACTAGCTCAACTGGCCAGGACTCTTACATCTCATTAGGAGGTTAGGAGTTCGAGTCTCTCCATCTGCGTGTTAGTGTTCTTCTCTTAGAGGACTTTTCTTTTCTTTCTTCATATCGAGCCAACTGGTCAGGTGTTCTTTCTTGTAGTGTCTCGGCTTTGTACTCTGTACTTCATATCTGATGTAAAAATGATCTCTTCTATCGATTGACAAAAAAAAAAAGAAGGGCTGTAAATGAGCTAAGCTTTGTCGAGCTCGGCTTGTTCACTAACGAGCCAAAAATTCGAGCATGAGCGTTAACGAGCTGAGCCATTATCGAGCCAAGCTGAATCATTTACTAAACAAGCATCTTTAATTAAGCCATGCCACCCTTAACGAGCCGAGCTCATTTACTAAATGAGCCGAAAATTTGAGCTCGAGACTCGGCTCAGTAAAGCTCGTTCGAGCTCGACTAGAGACATAAATAAACAAGTTCAAGCTCAAATTCTAGGCTCTTTTCGTTATCAAGCCGTACACAAGCCAGTAGAGACTCGGCTTGAGATGACTCACAAGCCAAGACTTAGTAGACTTTTTACGTTAATTATTACAATTAGCATTTTGATACCCTGATGCAGAATCCTTACAAAAACATATTATATGTTATTATTATTCTAAAATTGAGATTATTTTCTTGTAGAGTATAAAAAAATGAAAGATATATACCTTCACAATCAAAATATTTTTAATTGTATTAGGCCTATGAGAGGATATATATACATTTTTTGTTGGTCTGTTAAGGCTCGTGAATAAGCTCAAGCTCGACCTCGGGTTTGTTAAAAACTTAATAAATAAGCTTGAGCACGGTAAAGCTCGGCTTGTTTGCAGTCCTACCTACAGTTGTGTTTGACAAAGGAGTTAGACGAAGTTAATTATGAGGACCATTGAAACATTTTTTTGAATGTCGGAGGCCAAATGGACAAAATGTTTATGCCAGAGTTGCTAATGTTATGAAAGAAGACCAGTTGTGAAAGGAAAATGATATTAACATTCTAAAAATTAAAAATTAATGGAGGCACTTAAAAAAAATAAAGGAAAGTGACTTTAGAATTATACTAATTTTGGAATGTTTGCATTAATTTTGGGAAATGATATTGGCACTCCAAAAATTGATGCAGGCACTCCAAAATCAGTATAATTCCAAAGTCATTTTCTTTTGTTTTTTGGAGTGCTTGTATCAATTTTTGGAATGCTAATGTCATTTTCCTTAATTTTTTGAGTGCCAATATTATTTACCGTTTTGAAATTAGGCCTAATTTTCCAAAAGTGGTAAAAGTACTTTCTTTTTTTTTACTTATGGTACTTTTGGGAAACTATAGTACTTCTTAAGCCCCTCCTAATAATTTAGGCTTTGTTTGGATTGAAATTTGAAATTTTTTAAAAAAAATTGTAGGAATAATAAGTGGAAAGAGATAGAAAGAGAAATGTTGAAAGTAGAAATCTAGGTAAAATCTAGAGAAAATTTTTTGAAAATTCTTTTTGAGTTGCAAAGAGAACAAAGTATTACTTACTTCGAAAGCAAGTTGCCGACAGTTAAAACAATGTAGGACATCATGGGACCTCGACTAACCCATCCTACGACTTGATCTTGAACAACGGAGGACAAAGGGGGTGGCGGGCGCCCGGTCCCGTTCAACTCCAAATATTCACACTAATTGTACTTGTTTTTCAGGTTAATTTGAAAAGATTGTAGGAGATTGAATGTAAGTTTCTTGAGTGCATCAAAACATAGCATTAAAACCTGATCCATGAATTTGTAAATAAAAGGGTGCACATTTTTCCATTATGGCAACCAAAATTAGCTCCCCTTGTAAGGCTTCCAATTCCAAAACCTACAACTCATATGCCCCATTCAGCACCATGCTCCATTTTATCTGTCTTTCTATTTGCCTAATGTTGCTGCTATCTACAAGAGCACAAACACTACTATACAACAAGGCCACCTTACCATCAACAACATACTACATTTTAAAGGTGAGAATACCCATCCCGTGGTCTGTCAACAAACAGACTGGGAGATGCTGCCAAACAGACAGGGAGATGCTGCCAAGCATCCCGTGCCAAGCGGGGACCTACTTGGCAGGGTCTCTGGATCCCTGTCTAACATTATTCCCCGTTCATGACATATTCTCGAAGAAGGGGTGGTTGAGGGCGTCCCGCGCTGTGATACGTTCCAAGGGATCAAACTTCAGTAATCCATGCAACAAGTCAATCAGCGAGTATCTAGAGGCTCCAATAACATGTTGCGACACCAGATTCTGCATTTCACAGATTGTGCATCAAAAATTAATCTGGGGTCAAAATGAACTTTTACGAATAGTGGTTGAAGGCATAACAAATATACTTCTAGGACTTATCAATGGGAAAGAGGAACAGGAGAGGGCAGCTGTCAAGACCTTAAGACGGTCCATCTTATTCACTGCTCTGATACTCTCCCTAGAGATTGCTCCTTCTGGCCAGTTCAGACGTGATCCTCGCCTGAAATATTTCTCAGCACCACGACTACAGAAAATGTCACAATAAGCCAATGAAATCAACTTCGCAAGACATGTGGATTGCCATAATCTAAATCCACAATCACTTACTCGGCTTTTCGAACCATATGCTCTGGAAGAGGTCCCAAAACCCTCTCCATCATTGCCAAATGCTCCAAGTTCTCGTGTGTTTGAAACAATGCTTCACCCTGGAATAAAATATTCCATGGCTTCAGAAATTTTGAGAATTTTCATGGCCCGAGTTCCAAGTGAGGCCTAAAACTTTGACAAAGAGAGAGAAAAAAACCAACCGAGCAAAGTTCGACAAGTATACAGCCAATGCTCCACAAATCACATGGATAAGTCCATCCTAGTCCTGCAGCAAATATTTATCAGTTGAGTGAGAACTAGTGAACCAAGAAGTCCTAAACCACTAAAGCCATTCAATGTGAAGTCTCAAAGCTATTTTCCAACCAACTCCTCTGATGATCATTATGAAGATTGTATACTTTATGTGGATACTACAAATTCAGCTTCCACTAACTTATCACCATGACAATATGATAAATTCAACAGCCTCTCATAGACTAATGAAAAGTAAAAGATCTACATCCTGAAATTGCCCACAATACAAAAAGATCATAAGAGGAATAGAGCCATTTACGGAGGCAAACAAATGGAGGAGGCAAGACATAATTGTTTTAAGAGGTGATTGACGATACTCGACACATTGAGCCAGTTACAGCCACAGGGATTGCTGGGCTCAATGCTTTGTAGGAACAAGTATTCGGTTTCCAACTTAAAATACAACACCCATCCCAAACCAAAATGAACACAGATAATGCAAAATGGTCAATCATAAGAACACAGAACAAATCTAATCTCACAGAATGGGAGGGAGTCCAAGTTTTCATTTAACAAAGACATCCATGAAATTGCAGGCATATGTGATAACCAAGAGGATATAAATATGTTACTTGATTCCCCGGTCAGTAGCACATCTTAAATAATTAAAGTCCGCTATCTATTGTACAGTGTTTAGCATCTTGTATTTAAGCACCCATCATAAGACTTCAAATTTTCATTTTGGCATCACTCTAGCGTCTTACCAATGTATGGTGTTTCCATAGGTGAAGAAAATGAAGTCAGATAGGGGAATACAAGCTAATTTTAGGCACCAATTCGGAATTCTTTCTCTAGTCCCACACGGACAAAAGAAAGAAGGACAGGACTCGCATGAACATAAACAAACAGAAGCATTTCATTTCTGCTTGACAACTAGTTACCTAGAATAACCTCAGGTGCTCTGTAATGCCTTGTGGAAACAATCGAGCTATGGTTCTGATTATCAAATGCAGTACTACCAAAATCAATCAGCTTAATGGCACTTGACTTTGGCAAGCACCTGAAATGTGTTTCATCTGAAGCCTTCCTCTGTACCAGTATCCAAAAAAGTTCATATGATATTATAACAGAGCCTATACGCAACTATAAAATTGCAAGATCTTCTGTGTGGAGAGGGCCAGATACCTTGCAGCCAGGGAGCTTCACATACTCGGAAGAAACAAGTAGTATATTTTCTGGCTTCAGATCAGTGTGGATCAAGCTTAAATCATGCATATCTGTCGAATATAATAAAACAAGTATAGAAGATGTGTTAAAAACAAAAAGATGCAATCAGGTAGATGGCGCTACACTCCTGAACAAAGAAACAAAGAGAGAACTTGGGTAACTGGTTAGAAAAGGGAAAACATATAGGAAGTCTTGAGATAAAGCAACGGCAAGAACAATCTACACACATGCTACTGATTCCAAAAGCTGACGTCCAAATTCCCGAACAAGATCCACAGGAAATGGGCAGTATTTATTTCTCTTTAGAAAATCAAATAAACTTGGTCCAAGCTTCTCAAACACCTGATGACAACATTGAAATGCATCCAAAGCAAGGTTTTGTTTAGTTCAAGAGTCATCAATGCAGCTCATATTCATAAATCAATTCAAAGAACCACAAGCAATTTTACAACCCATATCGGTTTTTAGGGGATTTAGCACACCAGAAACTTCTAAACAGAATAACGAGCAATAACTAACGACAGCAATTGGCGAAAGCAACCCAAAAGGGCCAGAATCAAGGTTGCTATAATCCTAGAGGGAGATAAACCTTATGCCCTCATCAGCACTACCCATTTATGACGTCCAAAGAAATGTACAGCAGTTCCTTTAGGTCAAAGGGGAAGCTTGATGGCGATTGAATACTAGAGGAAGATAAAGCTTATGCCAACATTAGCACCATCTGTTTCCACAGATGTACTGGATTTTCTTTACAAAGTCCTCAGGGAAACTAGATGGCAATATGCAATGCAACTTCCTGAGGAAATTAGCAACAAAAAGAAAGGAAAAACAAAAAACAGACAAACTGATAGAGCAAAGTCCACTGGATTACTCACAATGCATATATGATTACGGTAGTCAAACCAATTTCGGATTTGCACGCAGCTGCCCAAGGAAATATGGACAGAAGTTAAAAATCCCAACACAACCACAAACCCTTCTTATTTAATCGAAATTTAGTACAAAACATACCGTGAACCGCCTCCCTCATTCTTTGCAAGATTTTGAAGTACATCAATCTCAATCATCGCTGCTTCACGGTATTTGCGTATGCTTCGAACTACCTTGATTGCCACATATTCTCGTGTTTGACGATCCCAACATTCCAAAACTCGACCAAATGTGCCTACACGACTAGCAATTCGCTGATATGACACAAGCACAAGCACAATCACAAAAATATAAGATCTTGTAGACAGCAGAGCACTTCACAGCTAACCTTCACCCATCTTGGTAAGAATTTTATCTGTGTGAATAACAAACAGACCAGTCAGTTATACAACAGAAAACAATGTTGAAGCATACAACTTCATCACATACCAACATGTATCCCTATAAATTTACAACTCGAAAATTGTTTGCAGCTTTGTAACTTGTACACAAGGACACAATGAGCAGGTTTCTAACAAGAACAATTTGAGTAGTCCCGTCAAAGTTAAATACTTTTGACAATAATGTGGCTTGTTATTAAACATGTAATTTTCTACGTCACGTAATACGATCCTGGTCCTGCAGACATTTTGTGAAATTCTTAAAATCTTCCATCTGATTTACGCATCAACAAAGAAGCAGATATAGGAAACAGGAACACACAACAATATCATGAAACTTAAAAAGTCACTGGAGAACATTAACGCCACGATGGTGCAGACCCATTCGTTTGTAACACGAGTACAATAAACAGGCCAACTTGCTGGAAAGTGAATTCCGAAAGATACATGAGCATAGGACGCATGTGCTCCATTTTATTCCTTCTTATTTCACTGGTTTTGTTTTTCTTTTTTCTTGTACTCCAAGACAGAAGTTTCCGTGCTTCTACATTGTAGGTGATCCTTAATATAATCTTTTACTTATAAAAAAAAACTAAATTGTAGATGATCCTAAAATTCCAATCATTCTAATTCATAGATGCCCAAATTCAAAACCATGGGCACTTGGGCAGCTCTATTTCAGTAATTTTAATCAAGTATACCGCATTTATTATTCAACTGCAAACCAAGAGAAACCCTTACATCTTGGAGTGAGATTATCCCCAAAGCTAAACACGTAATGCCCTTCACGATCGTCCTCCCTCCTCGGCGGTGAGACATGTCGACGAAACGCCTCATCACGCAGCATCACCAGAGCCGGAACATCCTCCTTCAAAAACATAATCAGCCAATAACCAATTCGTAAAAACTCGACACCCGGTTAACCCTAGCTTTAATTTCGTCTTTTACAATATTCCGATCCCTTCTCTTGTTGAAGGAAACAAAAACTCTTACCCTAAAATTCATAGAAACTCGACACCCAACTAAAAAGCCTAGCTTAATTCTTGGTCTTTTAAAGTATTCCAATTGCTTCTCTCATTTTACAAAATAAACCCTTACCCGAAAATTCGTAAAAACTCGACACCCAATAAAAACCCTAGCTTTAATTCTTTGTCTTTTACAGTATTCAAATCGCATCTCTTACTGAAGAAAAAACCCTTACCCTGAAAAAACCCTTACCTTAAAATTCGTAAAAACTCGACACCCAAATAAAAACCCTAGCTTTAATTTCGTCTTTTACAATATTCCGATGAGTACTTCTCTCGTTGAAGGAAAAAACCCTTCCCTAAAATTCATAGAAACTCGACACCCAATTAAAAACCGTAGCTTTAATTCTTGGTCTTCTACTGTATTACAGTATTCCAATCGCTTCTCTCGTTGAAGGAAAAAACCCTTACCCTAAAACTCGTAGAAACTCAACACCCAATTAAAAACCCTAGCTTTAATTCTCGGTCTTTTACAGTATTCCGATCCCTTCTCTCATTGAAGGAAAAAACCCTCATCCTAAAATTCGTAAAAAATCGACCGAATCAAATCCTCCGGTGCATAAAAAATTTAAAACATAGAAAAAAATTCACACAGCCTAACGACCCAAAACATCTCCGTACAGAGGTACATCAATTTCTCAGTACAGAGGATCTAAATAAAAACCCTAGCTTCAATTTCCAAATCGCTTCAACTGTGGGGGGGGGGGGGGGGGTTGGTGTGTGGGGTCGTGGGAAACTAACCCTAAAATTTTAAACAGAGGACGAACCGAACCAACCTCTGGTTGCTTGGAAGGCGGTACGTCCCAGGCGAGACGACGGCGTTTCCTGACGTGTTCTTTCTCTGTCATATCGTCGGATAAAACATTTCTCACCCTATATAGATGTGTATGCATGTATAGTATATGGATTCTATGGCTCTTCCTCTGCAACCACGAAGGGAAATTGATTTAAATTACATCGAATTTATTGAAATTAGGGTTAGATTTTGGTGCTGAGAGATTGAAACAGGGGAAGAGAGAGAAAATGGACCAGAAAAAGATTAGGGTTTTGATTTATACGGATCTGGTTTCGACCCGGATTTGGCTCTGTGTTCAGATGATGACGTGTAAGGCCGTTATCGGGGCGGGCTTTAGTGAGGCCCGCGAAGACACTGCTCGGGCTCCCCCCGCGGGCTTAAGTTAGCGGGCTTTTTTATTTGACGGGCCGGGCTCTATCAGTCCATGGACTACGGCTAGGCGGGCGGGCTTGTGGACAAGAATCAAGAATTGTTTTTTTTGGTTTCCAACTTTCCACGGGGTGGCGGAAACTATGAGTTTCTACCGTCGCCGTTGTGGGTCCTATCGCGAGTTTATTTTTACAATCTGAATCGTTTATTTTGTGGAGCTCACAGATTAGTGTATCCATACAAAAAATCAACTTAATCGGAGATCGATATTTATTTTATAGAATGGACAAGTGATTCTACCAAGTTAATTGTCCAGGACTTTCTATTTTATAAACCAAAATTCAAAATTTGGTACACCTAGCGATGTCCAATAAAGCTAATTTTTGAAATGAATGTACTAGGTTGGAAGCCCTACAAGTTGAATGGTGGAGTTCATAATAACAGTGGTGGAAAACTCATAATTTCCGTCGTCTGCGGAAGGAATTTAGTTTCTCTCTTTTTTGGTACACCACAAAAAGCATTAAAACTCATTTTTTGCGAGATAAATGTGTTCTAAAAATATCTCAAACGATACGTGCTAAATACGATTTTTGAGGTGACTGAAATTCTCGACGATGTCAATATAGTGAATGTTTTCAATTGCCGAAACAAACTCAAAAAATAGCAGAAAACGGGTTAGACATGATCGTCTTGTCTGTCTAATCCCTCGAAGGGATTGGAAAGGATTCATATCCTAACCTTTTTTTATGGTTACAAATTAGAGAAATGGTTTTGGCCCTAACAAAAATAAATTTGACATTATGATCACTACCAAAAATTAACTTGTTTGGATAATCATAACAGTTTTTTTCCCGTGTGGCAATATGGAGGGTCACCAATTCGATTTTAAAAATGATAAACAAAATCCAGTAAGTATGCGTTCTTATAAACTTATGTTATTGTAAACTTATGATTTTGAAACTTATTTCGATATTTTTTTATTTTCGTAACTTTTTGTTTAGTCTTTTGATGTAATTTTTGGGCTAGTTCGTCTCGACAAGACGAACAGAAAAAGTATAAAAATATAAATCGATATTAAAAAAATTCAAATAAGAGGGCACTTTAGTCTTTAGACAAATAAAACAGCTGTTTGATTAATTTTTTCGTCTTTAGCTAGTAAACCCTTACTTTCTGTCATAATTATGTACTAATTTTTAGAATTCTCTCGTCTAGATCGATGATAAATCCGAAAAAATGAGCAAATCTAATTTTTTTTTTAAAAAGCCAACAAAACACACAAAACAATAAAAAGAAAGAAGGCGCGAAAGATCTAATGACAACATAGTAACCACATTATGTCTCTAACGAACTAAAACTGCTGAAACTAGGACCACAGTTTTGAGATGTAGAGAGCCCACAGTTTTCGCCTCCAATCACTTGGACCCACAAGATTAATGGAGTAAATGTTACCATGAACTCACCCTCATGGTTCTTCCCATGAGCTATTCTTCTCAAATTGGTTTTCCAAACTTATTCAAAGTCCATATGATAAAAGGTAATTTTTTACAGTGTATTCCAACTGTTTCCCATGGATGTTGGTTTCCTGCGACCGGACCGCTCCAGGTGAATTGTCTTATTCTGTTTGGGTATGGAGATACCTCCTATGTCGTCATAAAAAAGAAAGAAAAAGAAATAGTACGCATTTGAAGAATAAATAAATAGAAAGAAAAAGAAGTGTTGTACCACGAGAATGTAGTAAGCCTCGGTACACTTTATCGAGATCTCATGGTTATAAAGAACGTGGATTACTTTTTCTTATTGGTAAAGAGAAAATGAAAGGAAATTACTATTCCGTTAAGAGAAATAAGTATTTATTTTTTGAATTAAAAATATTATATTATAAGAGAAAAACTTACTGTATCTCGTAAAGAAATGAATAAATATTTAAAAAATAAAAACTTTAGTAAAATGAAGCCTTAAAAGAGAGAAATTTTTCAGTGCCGAGCAGACACCGGCCACGTGGTGTCGAGTACGCATCTCGGCCGTCCAAACAAATTTCGGACGGTCCAGATCTGTTTGGGCTTGAAGGGGAGTTTTATAGTAATTTTATACTTAAAAATTATTCAAACAGATTTGAACCGTCCTAAACACGTTAAGATGGCCGAGATGGTGCTCGGCACCACGTGGCTGGTGCCCACCCGGCCAGGGACGGAGCCTGGAATTTCACCATGTATGGGCGAGCTTATATACTTTCATAGAAATTTTTTTTTTACATATAATAATAGTTTTTCTTTTTTTTTCTTGCAGGGGCGACTGCCCCTACTGACTTTCTCCCTGACTCCATCCCTGCACCTGGCACTGAAAAACTTCTCCTCAAAAGAGTTCCTTAGGTAAACAATTTTCTTCTGTTAGGCTTCAAGAGGGAAATTTTACGTCTCTTCCCTCCAAACCTGTTGTGGAGTAGATCGTTGTCGCAGCATATTTTACACGTCTCCCCTTCCACACTTGGAAAAGCGTGGGAAATTTTTTTAGTGCCGGGTGTGTATCACGTGGCGTTTGTTCGGCCATCCGAACCGTCTATTATTTTTTTGAATGGCTCGGTTCTAGAGAGAAAAAGAGTTGGAATGAGAGAAGAAAGAGAGTTTCAATCATAACTGTTCAAAAGTGTGCCATCCACGTCGGATATACCCACCAAACATCGAACAATTTCTCAGAAGCGTGCCATCCACGCGACTACCACATCTTCCCCCATTGGGACTCCCACTGCACGCTAGTATAGTCACACACTCCTTCTCGTTCTCTAGAGAGAGAGAGAGAGAGAGAGAGAGAGAGAATCGGAGAGAATGCAATCGCTGCAGCAGAAGGCGTCCGAGTGGAGCGGGGTGGAACAGAGCGATGCCTTCGCCATTGACTCCACCAATCTCTTCGACAAGCTCGGAGGATTACAAACCTTCGTTAATCTCTCCACCAATTTCTACAACAGGTCCTTCTCTCGCTCTCTCTCTCTCTCGCTCTCTCTCTCTCTCTCTCGCTCTCTATCTCTCTCTCTCTAGTATTTTTCTACCTAAATTGATTCATTATATATGTGCTCCTATTATCCGATTTCATTGATTCCGAGAAAATACTGGCAAGTCATTTGATATGGATCAGTCCAATAGGCAAGCTCTAATAAATACTCTCTTTTTCCCATTAAAAGCTTAATTAATATTACCTCAGTCTCAAATTAATTGTCCAAACCGCAAAAACGAGAACTTAAAAATAATACATTTTTAAGATGAGAAAATAGCATCCTAAAATTTGAGTCTCCTTTGATTTGAGTAAAACTCAATTTGGGATAGCTTTCAGAGAAAAAGTGCGGTGACTTTTGAGGTGGGGCTTTTACTCAAAATAATGCATTTTTATCGACAAAAATTCAAACTTTTTGCCATTAGTTATTAATGTCAGAGAGTTCTTTTCGTTTATAAAAAAAAATGTTCGATTTTTTTTTTTTGACGAAAATATATTTTTTCGGGACGTTGGGGGTAGCAGAATTGTGAATTTGAGGAAGAAAAAAGAGCATTCTAAAATTTGAGTCTTCGTTAATTTGTAGTAAAACTCAATTTGGGATAGTTTTGAGAGAAAAAGAGTCGACTTTTGAGGTGGGGTTTTTACTCAAAATCTAAATTTGAGTAAAAAAAGGGTAAGGGCTTAAGATGCTCTAGGGGCATCTCCAACCCTACAACACACCTTTCACCATATTTAAAAAATTTGATGAAAAAGGGGGGCAAAAACATGCGTTAAAATCGTTTCATTATAATGTTATCAATTTGAGAAAGAACTTCAATTTTCAGCAAGTCAAGCAGGAGGGCTCCACTATGTTCTCAATGGCTTCAAATCAACTTCCCAATATGTAATGGAGAATCAGATATAATTTCACTGTAAAGAAGTGTTGGCAAGGTACTAAACTAAAATGTCAAATGAACCCCTAAATTGGTATGCATCGTATTTGATGGGCTATTCTTTGGTCACATATCTTGAGACATATAAGATTACTAGAATGAGCCTATTAGCCAACAATTGTCGATGGAAACTTATTGAGGATATTTTTTTTCTTTTCATGACAGCATATTGAAGTTCTCTTTCACATGGGTCTTGAGAGAATTATTTGATGTATGCCGGCTAATCTGAAAAATGGAAATTGACGACTAATGTCATTCAGTGTGATTTATTTATACTATTGGCTATATATGTCACCACTAACTGAAATTTCTGGAGCGTCTTGAATTCAATAAAGCGAGACAAAAGTTTTCCACTAAATATGGGGGGAGCTTTTGGGGATAATCTTGGGATTTTATAAAAAGTTTAGGTGGAACTCCCAAAAGATTAAGGATTGGAGCGTCACAATTTCATTAAGACGGGCTAAAATGGGTCATATCAACTTATGCTTTTAACCAAAATTGAAACTGAAACTTGGATTAAAAAAAGAGAGAATAAGCGTCGATTGTATTTGTGGCCTAATCTATTTAGTAGCTGAAAGAATTTTTTTGAAAACTTCACCTCAATCAAGTATTTTGTTCTTTTAATACTTCCCCGGTCGCATCTTGCTTGTCCATCTTCCCAATTTGTGATGTCCCAAAAAGATTGTCCACTTTTGGAAAGTCAAAGAATTAAATTCAAAACTATCCTGAGCGACGGTCATTAGTATAGATGGAAGTGGGAGATAAAGGAGGCAATGTGATTTTTTTTTAATCCGATGCATTTTTGTCCCATTAGGAATCTAGAACTCTTGAGGACAAACAAAATGGGACAAGGGAGTATATATGTTCTGAAGTTTTTTCGATGCCAAACAGAGCAATTGGCTCTTGTTCTAACTTGTTTCATATTCGGAGGAGATTTATGTTTTTAAATAAAAAAACTTTCGTTTTCTCCTCGCCTTGCCCTTATTTTGTTGGCTTCCAAAGAGGGAAGTGAATAAGGTAATGAGGTAACTATTTTGCCCCTGGTTGGTTCTAGTTTCTGCTGAATCTAAAGGTATCAAGGCGTTGTTTCTGAATGGAGATTAGGGTTTATGACGATGATGAAGAGTGGTTTCGGTCAATTTTTGCTAATTCAAAGAAAGAAGAGGCGATTCAGAATCAATACGAGTTCTTTGTGCAAAGGATGGGAGGGCCGCCCCTTTACTCACAAAGAAAGGGTAAGAATTTCTTACTTAATATGGGTTTCTAGTTTAATATTGTTTTCCAATGTTCATAGTAGATCAATGTGTTAGTTTTCCAGTGCTGTATGTTCAGACACTAATTCTATGGTGAATGCTTAATCATAGTTTGTGGTCAATGGTACACATACATTACTACTTGATTGGTCGATGGCAACAAATTCAGTCACCCTCAAGGTGGTTTCATGAAACTTAAAAAGACCCGGAAAACATTGGACACGTTATTATCAAGTCCGAAAGCCATTGATAAACAGTCTTCCATTCAATAGAAAATCTGTGGTGGAGCTAGAAATCGAGAACGATAAACAACAAAATCACACGGATTATGTGCTTCCACGAATATTCGGGATTTGGATAGTCCACGAATATTTGAAAGAATCAACTCACGTGTCAATTAAAAAGAAAAGAGAGGAGAAAACGAAGAGGAATAAGAACTGAATTGGTTGATTGAGAGGATGTATGATCCTCCCATCCAAGGTTTGCTTTACTGCATAATCAGCTTGCACCATAAACTTTGCAAGTTGCTTTACTGCATAATCAACTTGCACCATAAACTTTGGAGTGCTCATCTAGTCTAGAATATTAACACTTGTTCAACATTGCAAGTTGTATTCTATTGGAATAACCGCAATTTTTCTCTCTTCGCTTACGATATTTGCTTTCGGATGAAATCCTTACTGGTATTCAGGTGACAAATTTCATTCAACTAATTCTCGACTAAAAAAATGCCTTTCACCTAGGCGCGGTGTTTAGGGGAAAAAAAATAAGACATGGTGCTGCTTCATGTTCCTTTTTCAGTGGTTTTAATCCCATCTCGAATCAAATCATTTTAATTGCCTTTGGAATTAAGATCCAACTCATTCTATTGCCGTAGTTAAGTGCATATTGCAATTTGGCATCATGGTCATCATTGTCACCTCAAGTTCTACTCTCAGCTTTCCCCTTGAACTCAGTGTCGTGTCGAATATGGTGAGAAACAGTGTCAATATCTATCATGGTGTATCATTCCTGATTCTTTAACAGTTGTCATTGAACTGCATTTTTGTGTTAGTGGTTTCAAGTAGTAGATTGGAAAAGCCAATGTGGTAATTACATTTGATAGTCCATTTTGTCTGCAGAAGGGAACTTAACGAATTTCTAAATTCATGACCTGCTCTAAGCTGATTAATAAACAGTACTTGCACCATATGCTGTTTATTCAATGCAACAAAGTTTTTCCAATTGCTCTTTTCATGCAACTTTACGAAGCAGACTCCTGATTTTGCTCTATCATCTATGTTCAGGCATCTAAATTCTCTATATCGACCCTTCCCGTAATTACTCTGATTAGTTTGTTAAACGTATAATAAACGGGAGGAATCTTGGTTATTGGACTCATCTTTTCATACATCTGCCTCTTTTGCATGAATGCATAATTTTTTCTATTTGTATATGAAGTATCTTGATTTGCTGCAGGACATCCTGCTCTGATTGGACGACACCGCCCATTTCCTGTTTCTCATCAGGCTGCTGAGAGGTGGTTACACCACATGCAACAAGCATTGGATGGCATGAGCGATATTGACGCAGACTCAAAAATCAAAATGATGAACTTTTTTAGGTATTTCCAACAGCTCATGTATTTGGCTTCACGATCCATCCATTTATCCTTGTCTATGGAAATATAAAGAGCATTGAAGGCCCTATGTATTGTAACGGCCCCTGTTTCTCCAAGTATCGCAACCGAACCCTGCCCTAATTCTTTAGCAGTCAAACTTTAAAACACATGGCATTTTTTTGTTATTTTGCAGGCACACTGCATTCTTTCTTGTTGCTGGAGACGAATTGAAAAAACAAAATAAAGAAGTTCCTTGTAAGCACAGCACCAGCAAACCAGCTGCAGTGTAATTTCTCAGACGATTTGGCACTTGATTTCATATGGAAAGAAATTAACGCTTTGATTCTATACTGTTGTGTAAGGAATATTATCATTATCAAATAAAGTGTAAGCAAGTTAACATTCACGTATATGTTCAATGAGTTAGTTAAGTTACTACCTTGTTACCTTCTCTGCTTTCTTATGAACTTTCTCATTACTTTGGTTGACATTGTGATTGCCGGCATGTCTAATATTATACTCATCAAAATGCAACAGATTTTGATTTTCCAAAATCGTCGATGCTGATGAGGATTATAGAACAATATAGTTTAAACATAAAAAAATAGCATATTTGGCTTTTGATATTTTGATAATATAGTTATTTTGTTAGTAATCATGCCATCCTAGAAATATGTAGTATAGAATTTAAGTTTCCCGATTTTGGTTGATTTGATTTTTCTTGTTTCATATTTACTTGGTCTACAAAAAGTAGTAGTTTCTATAATTCTTTATGGGTCATAGTACTACTGATTAGGTCTAGGACATATCTTCTATATTAGGCAATTTGTGAGATACAACTTCATGTTTTGCTCATCTCTTTCCGATTAGATAATTTCTTTAGTTTAGACTTGATTGGCAAGTGTTTTTCTTTCTCTTTTGTCATTTTATTTCTTAGTTTGTTTATGGTCTCCTAGGCCATAAATAAGCATTGTAAGCCTTGTGGCAATTTGGTTGAGTTTCAATAGGAAGAAAATAGAGGTTTCTCTATATTGTCAGTTGTGAGATTTTTTTGTGTTGTTCTTGCTTTACAACACGTTTCTTTGCATCAGTTGATATCAGAGCCTGCGTTCCAATCCTTAGGAATGGTTCGAGGAGATAGAACTGCATGTAAAGAAGGTAATGAATGATGCTACTGTTGAAGACGTGCATGCACAGGGAGATGTTGCACAGGTGGAGGAGAGGTATCAACGGATGGAGGTAGGCCAGATGGCAATACAGGCATGGGTTGCTGCATTGTTTAGGGCTGGTGGCTTTTCTAGTCCCTATAACTTGACTTAACCATTGTTCTCCTAACCAACATCCTGAGGAGGAGGAGGTTACGGAGACGGAGGTGCTGCATTGTTAGGGCTGGTGGCTACTCTAGTCCCTGGAACTCAGCCTAACCATTTTTATCCTAACCGATGTTCTGAGGTGGAGGAGGAGGAGGTTACGGATAAGGGTTCGGTTGCCCTTACTCATCCCATGGTCCTCTAAGTGTTGTATGTGTTTGTCATCTTACTTGGTAGGTCTTAAATCAAAGTCTTCCACCTGTTTTACATGTAGATACAGATGTGTGTGTATGTGTACAGATCCGTAGCTCGAATATATAAGTACCACCTTTGAGTTTAGAATAGACCGTACAAGATTTTTCTATCTTGACTAGTTTTTGTTGGTCAAATTTATTTTAGGCTAGTTGGAGCAATTGAGTTTTCAACCTCGTGTAAGTAGAGGCTGAACCTGAACTTGGAAATTCCATCATTACT
The DNA here is from genome assembly GCA_019656275.1 of Rhododendron kiyosumense. NCBI lineage: Eukaryota > Viridiplantae > Streptophyta > Magnoliopsida > Ericales > Ericaceae > Rhododendron > Rhododendron kiyosumense. Next base: position 169,313 of record BPLS01000673.1, read on the forward strand.
GGGTTGGGGCCTAGATTTCCTTATTTTGCATTTCGATTGTATTCTTGAAAGAGTAACTACACGTACGCACCTTCCAGACACACCCTTCTCATAAGAGGCATGGATTCTACCATGAGCCCACATTTTGTTAAAATTTGTTCTTATCAGAGGAGTTATTGTATAAGTTCGATGAATTATGCAGACACAAGGGGTGGCGGAGCGGGACAACCACCCGAAACTTTAGCAAATCTCCAGTAGGCATTTAGCATTTTAACCATTAATTTTAACAGCGTAAGGATTTACTTTACTCTCCCGAAAATCTGCATGGCTTTACTACAATCCCTTCAAAATATGAAAAAATTCCTGAGTCTACCACAAGGTGTGACAACAATGCACGCTGTCTACAGCTACTCTTAATGTTTTGTGATGCAAGATTAATTCGAGTCACGGGAATTAGTTCCACATTTGCCCCATGCACTATGGCGGTGGCACTCCTCATTTCCCGTCTGGGAAAAAACAAGTTCATACCCGCTGTACAAAGTAGTTTTCTCCTACTCATAGACTATTTTCCCTGACCCGAATCCATGCCTCAGAGAGTGCATAAAGCTTGTTATCACTCGTAAACAAATATTGAACTACTCCCTCTGTCCCAATTTAAATGCTCCCTACGGGAGACTATGTAATTTTGACCTCGAAAAATAAAGTGCTTTCGGAATTAATTTGTAACTTTGTTTTGTATAGTTCAAAAGATTTCGATGAGTACTTTATAACGGTGCAAAAAAAGTTCCCAAAAAAATTATGAAAAATACGATTTTTTTTGAAAGTCAAAATGACACGATTTTACGTATGGAACATTTAAAATGGGACGGAGGGAGTATAAAAAAAGAATCAAGAACCTAAATGTGACCTTGTACAAACACATAAATATCAGGCCATTTATCGTTTTTCTTGGCATTGAGCTTATAGATGTGGGGAGAATAAAAAAAGTAGTCACATAAGTAATATGGGTTTTTGGGTATTGGAGTATGGCTTTCGAAGTGTTGCTATCAAAAAAAAAACCCCCTAAAGGACGGCAACATATTTTAATCTACTGACTAATACAGATTCATTACTAAATGACAATTGACAACAGGGTTGCTATTTTCACTCTCCTTTCTATAACCACATCCATTTTTAGTCTTTTTGTAATGTGAATTTACAATGTTGCTCTTTCAAGTGTAAAAGAGTATACAAATGAAATGTTAATTTTCACAAGAGAATAAAAAGGAAAGTGTAAAAATCAATTACCTTGAAGGAAAGAGGCTGATAACTTTTTACCATTTTAAATACAGATTTATTTCCTAATCCCAGCAGCACAAACACCACTCATAATGTGGAGGACCCTTCCAAAGCATGATAAACCAAACAAATATTTTAAGGGGCTTAAAGAATCGTCCTTTGCAGCCACCTAATGTAGCTTTCCGTCCTTCAAGTTTTTCACCATTATGTTTTCATCCGCTTACATTTTTATTGCCAGGAACACCCCCAGATACAAGACCGTCCATAGATATATAGACATCCACATCTATGTATATATAGCAACGAAAAATGGGATTACAACATAACTCCTCCCATCCTCGCGCTCAAACCGCGATTAGTCCCTCGTCTGTTTCGGAATCCCATCCCAAGATTCTCGCCCGAGATTTTGTTCGTCATCTAGAATTGTAGTCCTGTAACGGAACTCCATTCCATTTGAAATTTTGGCTCCCAAATGTCCTAAAACCCTAAACGCCATAGCAATCCGGCTGTCCGGAGGATCCGTACAATCTGATTAGCGTATGCAGTCCCCCATTCAACCAGAACTTGGGCTCTTCCAGAGGATCACAAAAAGACACAAATTGAACCGGTTATTTTATGCAGAAACAAGCTACGCAGAAGGAGGGGAAGCAACCGACATGGCTAGATTTTGTAAGTCCTCTTGTCATTTTTTCTGCATCATTGTTTGGTTTTGCGTAACAGAGCAAGATTACAGGTATACATGATGGACGAACATAGACAATCTCTTTCTAATTTAATTTTTCCCGAAGACATGCCATGAATATCAAGACCATTTGTTGTCAGTTTGTTTGAATGTATAAAATATGTCATCTTTGTATGGAGGGGATGAAGGTTGATCGTATTTTTTTGGTTGGAATTATGTCTTATAGTGGGTAGGCCTTGTTTTCATGGAATAGATGTTTGGAGCAGACAAAACATGGGGAAAATCATTTGGCAAACGTCCGATTTGAATTAGGTTATTAGTTTGGTGGTGGTCATGTTTTTTTGTTGACAGTCATGGGGATGATTTTGGTGTTGGTCATGTTTTTTTTTTTATCATCAGTACAATGGATTAGAGCTCATTTAATTGACTACTATAGCACGATGAAATAAACCAGAGTGTGTGATTTGTGTTAATGGTCGATTCATTCCGTTAGTCAGTTCCGCAAATGCCAACAAGATTATATAACCAAGAACCATGACAAGATTGGTCATGTTTTGTTGGAAATACGACATATTCTATAAGTAATGGTCAAGTTTTTTATGGATCAGCTGTTAGGAGTATATGAAACATGGACAATTTAATTTGGTTTATTGTTTCAAATCGTAGTAGGTAATTAAATTGATTTATTGTTTTGAGTCCTGTTTGAATTTTTTGGCTGACCCTCATTGCAGGAGTTATGCCTCATGATGTGGAAGGGAGTGCTACATTGAAGCAGAGAGATATGAATTTAGATGATGCTATAGTTGATGACACACCACCATCGAAGCTTGACTACGAAACTAGTAGTGGTAATAGAACACCAATGAGATAAGTCATGTTTGCACAGTTTAGTCTTTCATGTACGGTCATGTAATTGAAATAAACCATGTTCTTAATTATGGAAAATGTAGGATGTTTAGCTACTTGGTATGGAAAATAACCATACTTGGTATGGAAAATAACCATGTTTGCATAGTTTAGTGTGAATCCTGTTTTAATGGTTGGTTTCTCATCCTCGCAGGAGTTACACATCATAATGTGGAAGGGAGTGGTAGATTGAAGCAGAGAGTTTTGAGCATGAACAATGATACGCCACCATCAATGCAAGTTCATGAAACTAGTAAAGGTAATAGAACCACAACGTAATTTAGCCATGTTTGCAAAGTTAATTATTTTTGAAAATGTCAATTTTAATGAAATAAACCATGTTTTGTAAGAGTTAACTGTTTCGGACAATGTCATATTAATGAAATAAACCATGGTTTTAAAGTTAGTTCTTCCTGGAGACTGTAGGAAATGGTTATGTATTTAATGTGTTGCGATTGTCATTGTAAAATTATCCATGCTATAGGAACGATCAATTGGTCAATGTGTCAAAATTGCAGGAAGGACAAAAAATGAAGCAAGACGGGGTAGCTGTGTTGCATCCAAGGATGGTGGAAAGTCCACAAAAAGACGCTCAAAACCTTGAAGTGTAAAGCAGGCGATTAAGACCAAACATGTCCGTTCAAGGAAACCTCCCGGTGGAAATAATGGAGAGATACGTCAAACAGCATATAGGTCAAGCTTAAATGGCATAAGGACGCTGTTCGAGGAGTTGGATTTGAGTAAAGGATATAAGAAAATTATGAAGAAAACTCCATTCTGGCGGATTTTTTATGCCCAACTTCAATGGTATCATTAGCAAAATCTTTTGCTCCGTCTTTTACATTAACCATTATATCTTCGAGTCCACGGCTCTGGGCAAGCCCGAACATGGTCACCATGTCGTCGTCGTTGTCCAATATCATGTCTTCTTCACCCACTAGAGAGTAGTTCATGATAACCGATTCCGGGTCAAGATCAGACCACTGTTCATAAATTTTTTTAACCAATGTGCCGAAATCTTGCCCGCGTGTTATCCGGATTGCTGCAAACTTGTCAGAATGTCGACACATCATGATCAGTTCACTTGCCATTTCGGATGTGAATCAAAAGCCTACACAAAATATAAAACGTCATACTCGTGGCAAGAGATAATACAAATATGCTATGAAATATGTAACATATACATATACATGGTTAACGGTACGATAAATATTTCATTATTTGAATGAACAGGTAGGTATTTGGGTAAAAAGTAATCTCATGATAGTAATATTCATTTCATGGTAAACGAATAATTTCCCATGAAATGGTAAGAATAGACAAACATAATTCATGGTAAATGAAACAAATAATTGACCGTGAAAACTAAAACGGCATACAATATGATTCGCCAAACAATTATTGTGTAAACGGTTGGCACCTTCTGCAAATGATTATGATTGGGCGTGATACACCATGATTTGATGAGATATTATGCATGCAAATGGTGAGCATTCTCTGCAACTTATTTGGAGTTTTTACCTATTCACAGACATACCTTGTTAGGATGACAATGATGGATGGAGAATTACGAAGATCGATGAAAGAAACGAAAATGCCAAAGTTCAAATGTTTGTGAAAGGACTAAAACTCCATCCCGGGGACCTTATATATCCGTTCGAAATTTCAAACGGGGTCCGTAGTAGATGGTAACAGAAATCAGTGGGATTTGGTAATCTTCACATTAGAAATTTTGAACTTCGAAATCCTCCTGTTAATTGCAGGGCTATTATGGCTCCATTCTAATCCCTTTAATTTAGGAATTTCAAATTTTCGAACTTTGGAATCCTCCTGTTAATTGCAGGACTATGATGGCTGCATCCTAATCCTTTAATTTAGGAATCACAGGGATTTGAAACGGAAATTAAAGGTGTTAATTGCAGGACTATAATGGCTGCATCCTAATCCCTTTAATTTAGGAATCACAGGGATTTGAAACGGAAATTAGAAGGTATTTAAATCCTCCTACTATTACTCACGAAATTGCAAGACTGCCATCTCTATATATATGTATGTATCTCTGTATACATTGTATATCTTACTAGAAGGGTAATAAGGATATTTCACACATCGAAAGGATGAATACATAACGGTTCAAAAAGGCCTGGATGGTTACTTACATGAGGTGGGGAAAGAGGATGGTTATTTAAAAACTCCTTATTAGTTTGCTACAGGGACGAACCGAAGCAGGGGCATGTGCTCCCACTTGAATGCGTGTCCCGTTCAAAATTAAAATATATTTTTTGTATAAATTAACATAATTATGAAAGTGTGCTACTCCATATGTAAACATACACACTTGCATATATCTCGAAAAAACACATACAAAATTAGTTTTATGTATGAATTTCACCACATGGTGTATTTTATACTTGTTGCTTTACGAGCTGTTTGTCTATTTGAAGCTATTCTTCCTTGTTTCTTTTTATTTTTAACCATCTGGAAAAAATATTGTAAACCAAAATCATTAACAAAATTAGCTCGGTCATTCTAAAACTTATTGATGTTCATTTAAAATATACTTTAAAAATTTTGTATGAGATTTTGTGCTCATTTTTGCCTAATTTAACTTAAAGTACGCGTTATAAACTTTTATAGTTAGTAATACATCCCTTAATTTTGTACGATCTTATTGTAGTTGACTTCCAAAAATAAATTTTTGCCATTATGATTAATAAGTGCCTCCACTATACTAAATTCCTGAATCCGTCCCTGGTTTGCTACCTTTATTAATTTAGGGGATCACTAATCTCTTAACAACGTACTATTCAGATCTCCCCCTCTTACTGCTTGCCTTAGATTTTGGAGTTTGTTTGCTCTTCTGCAACACCAATTCGTCCTCCGATCCAATCTCGGTTCCCGGATCATCGCCATAACACAGAGCTGAAACAAAATTCCACATCAAAAAAATATGCAACTGAAAAAACTGTGAGGCGGCCGAAATTGGTCAAAGCTCACCTAGTGTTTGACTATCTAATGGTTGGCCTTTTGACATTTGTTCCTTTGCTCTTTTAGCCTGATTTGATTTAGATAAGAACCCACGTATAGTTGTTGGGGCATTACTCCACTCATTCAATGATTGTTTTCATGGAAAATGGAGTATCTGGCAACGGAGTATTTATTGTCAGAGTTGATTCTTCCTCGGTCGATGATCCACATAGAAAATGTTGTTCTATGTGGTGCCCGATTTCTCAGAAGGTCCTTCTCCACTGCTCTGGCTGTAAGGTGTTCACAGAATGCAATATGGTGGTGATGCAGTTCCTAAAACTATTTTTGAAGCTTTTGCAACAGTCAATACATCTAGCCTTTTGGTAACTGGGGACAAGAACTGCTCCATATGGATAAAAAAGAAACCAGCTCCTCTGCCCTTATCGAAGGGAGTAACTATTTTACATAGTGTTTTGTGTACATTATGTTTACACATTTTCATCACCATTGAGCTTAAATCCTTCGGCCACCCGATAGGAGTTGAGAACACTAGAGACAGAGACGGAGAGAGGTGTGGGCATATGGGGGCCAAGGCCCCCATATGGTTTCGGGTTTTTTTTTTTTTTTTTTGTAAATATTAATTTTTTTTTTGTTTGAGAACATCTAGATATTATATTTTGTATTGGGTGTTATTTAAACATAAAAATGTGTTCGGTTTTTGTCCCAAAATCCAATTTCTTCTCCCATATGTTTTTCCTTCGATTATTGATCTCATTTCTTTTTCTATTTCTCTCTACTTACTACCCAGAAAAAACCTCCCTCTAAATCTAAACCAAACAAACTATTAGATTCCCAAACCTTCAAATTTCAAAATCTTGTTCATAGGTCGGCCCCCGTGTTTACAAAATCCTGGTTCCGTCCCTGACTAGAGACATTAAACTTAAAAAACACAACACATGAAATAGAAGTTAGCATACATATATTTTTATTTTTAAGTGTTTAGTGGGGGAAGATTATTTTTGAATGGAATAGTCAAGCAACAAATAGAAGATAATAAATGTGGGATGTGGATTTTAGGTTGTGGGACGTGGGTTTTTCTCAATTTTTGTAGATTTTTATGAAGAAAAGAGAGGACAGCATATGGACTAACCAAGCTTAGTATAGGATATAGACAGATAGATTAGCTCCTAAACTCACTCAACATTCCAAGCTATCAAGGGCCATGAGTTCAGTTAAACAAATGAGTTAGTTAATCTTGGTATTCGTTGTTGCGCACATGGCACTATCCTCTCAATTCATGAGGATTGTGTTTGCTTTCGGTCTCTAGACTCAAATCCCCTCTCTCTGTGCATGGTCCCCAATAAATTTTCTATTAATTATTACTCTTCTCTCTCTCTCTCTCTCTCTCTCTCTCTCTCTCTCTCTCTCTCCACTCATTACCCCTAAACCTCCCTCAAAAACCCAAACCAAACAGGCTCGAGATGTTGATCCTAAGTTGCAAGTCTAACAAACGATCCCATTAACATTTCGACGATCTCGTAGTTCAACCAATCTCTCCCCCTACTGACGGATAATTAAGCCTATAAAGCAACCAAATATAGATGCTACCCAAGTATTGTAGGGTAGCATCCCCGTTCAGACCCAATCGCCCACGTCCATGATCCGTACCTGAGATAAGCTCATGAACACTCTCACTACCCAACAAATTTTATCTCAATCATCAACATTCAAAATCACGAGGCAAAAATTAATAGATGATAACACTTCAGATTATTACAATAGCAAACTGACTAAAGAGAGAAAGTTCGAATGGCGATTTGGCGGCAAAAGCCATCTTGATTATCCATCATATCTGCAGAGCCTTCTTGTGCTGTGCTGTGGTCACATGGGGAATGAAGATGTTGGTAAGGGCATTCACTTGGAAGACACTAAAGTCCTTTCTTATTTCTGATGATATTATGTGTGATAAGTCTCCAAATCATTTTGCTGCTCTCAATAGTGCGTGATAAGTCTCCTAGTGGTTTTGCTGCTCTCAATAAGAAAGGAGTGCCAAGCCTAAGAGTGGAAGCAAGCGTAAGGGGTTGGAGTCTGCAGCTAAGGTGAGCAAATCTGCCGTTTGGTATCTGAGTCTTAATACTTTTGCTATCTAGGACTCCACTTTGTCTAGGGAGGGTTAGGATTTGGAAGATGATGATGGGCCTCTTCGTCCAGCTTTAGTTGCCTCTACTAGTTAGGAGAATGCAGTGAGCTCTGCTTATCTCCAAGAAAGTTCCAGATGCTATGAAGAGTGGTCTCGTAGGCATGGTTATTGAGGAGGAACTTGCTCTTGGGTCGATCAAGAGGGATAAGGCCCCTGGGCCAGATGGTTATAATTCTGCTTTCTACATGGATAATTGGGAAATTGTTGGCCCTGACTTCATCCAAGCAGTGCAGCAGTTTTTTTCTATAAGATACATGACAAGGCAATGGAATTCTACAGCCATTTCCCTCATCCCTACGACCAATGCTCCATCTACTGTAAGGGATTACAGACCAATAGCACGCTGCAACGTTCCTTTTAAATTCGTTAGTAAGATTTTGGTTAATATAATGCTTTCAGTTTTGCCCTGCCAATCAGCTTTTATAAAGGGTCGATATATAATGGATAACATTCTCCTCATGCAAGAAATGGTTAAGATTTATCACAAGAGTGGAGGTGCTCCTAGATGTGCTATGAAGCAAGAAATGGTTAAGATTTATCACAAGAGTGGAGGTGCTCCTAGAT
>BPLS01000673.1:186744-209643 GCA_019656275.1 Rhododendron kiyosumense
TTTAGCTATAACAATTTCCTTTAAAGATTAGCTTATTATTTTGGTACGGAAAGGTATAGGAAATATGTATGCCTGATGATTTAGAATTGCCTGGTTGGTTTAGAGCATCCACAATGTTATAATCAAAACCAAAAAGTTGCTAAAATTAACAATGTGTACTCAAAAAAGTGCTTACATCGTAATAATCAAACTTAGCAACCCATCATGGGAAAGTGAAACTCAATCTCCATAATTTGCTTTATGGGTTGGTGAAACTCACTCTCCACTTTGGCGAGTGGTTGTGTATTTAACAATATTGATCACTTTATGAATTTTAACAAATGTTCTCCACTTTCACTTATTTTATTAGAATGTCATTCAATGTAGACCATTAGATTGAGAAGAAAAAAACTGACCGTTAGATTTGAAATTTTGCCAACTCCTTTTGATTATGGGCAAAATACTATGTGGGATTTGACATTGCTAACTTTAACAATCTCTAAATGGATAATCAAAATCTGATGCGGCAAGTTTTGATTATTACATTGTGGATGCTCTTAATGTGAATATGTGATATCATGTCATATTGAGAAACTACTGGGATCACTAAGAAGGAAAAGGAGGAGTTGTTGTTAATGATTCTTAGAGGTTAGATTTACTCTCTTGACACGTTGTAAATATCACATTTTGAAATTGAGAAATTGAGACTCGAGTAATCAAGTGTTAAGAAACTGAATGGTACATTAGTGAGGGCTTTGTGAAAAGGAAAAGGCTAGGAGGAGTTTGCTTTGAAAAAAAAGATAAGAAAGGAAAACCGTACTTGCTTGTTTATTGTAATTGAGAGTCTCTTGACTTGAATTTTTTTTTTTTTTTTTGTGTGATCGTCATCTCATTGTGTTTTCGGGGTTGTTGTTAGATGATTTGCATACCTTAGTTGTTGCGTAATGTTATTGCTTTGACTTATCAAATTTCGAGGATAAAATTTCTTTAAGTAGGGTAGAATGTAGACACCTGTGTCTTAATTTTAACAACTGAAATGTTTTATAAATGCATGTGTGGAAAATATGACGTGGGTGTGTATTTTTGGAGTTCAATGTGTGGAGACTTGTTAGTTTGGGAGTTAATTTGGTGCAAGTACGTGTGGAGGGGAGTTGGTGTAATAAGGGTGTGTGTGTGTATGTATGTATATATATATATAGATATAGTACAATGGAAGATTCATTACACACCACTTTTTCTCTCTCCCTCACACACGTCATCTCCCCCCCCCCCCCCCCCCCCCCCCCCCCCCCCCCTCTTCGCTCTTCTCACGTCTCTCAACTTCTCTTCTTGATTTCATCTCCTTAAAATGACATTTTGGAAAAATCTCAAGTATTAAAGTTGTTCTATGGAGTAAGAGTATCCATCCAAGAAAAATCAACAAATCACTTTGGAATTTCCTACATTTTCAGTTTGCTTGGTTAAGCAATCTAGAACTTGTGTAATGACTTGATCAAGTTTGGAGGGGGATTGTTCTCAGTAGAAATTTCGTGATGAACCTCGGAGGAAGCTTTCCTTGGTGGGTTTCAAGTAAATCAAGTTTGGAAGCTTCGGGTTTGTTTAGATCTTTGGGTTTTGCTCAAAACCCTTGAGGTAGGGATTTCTCACTCTCTTTATGTGTTATTGAGTTGATTTCGTGCTCAAAAGTTGCTTTGGATCATCCTTATTGTGCTTGGTTGAAACCCTTGCAAAGTTGAAAAATCGCAGAAAAATACCCAATTGCTACTAGTAGCACATTTTTGCCACCACCAGTAGCCAACTTTCTGATTTTGTTAAGTTATGGGTACAATGTGCATTTATAATTACTCTCTCATGTAAATAGATTAGTAGTTAAGGGTGTAGCGTGTAATTAATTCTTTACTCTTGTATAACTTAACGTAATGAGAAAACAACCCATAACTTTTTGGGGTCTCAATCTATCGCCTACTTTCACATGGTATCAGAGCACTCAATACTTGGTAGCTACCTTTAAAATCATCGATCAACATCGACCATCTATTTTTTCCGACGCCGACGAGCTCGACTTGAGCCATTCCCGACGTTGACCCAATTCCTTTTTCACATCAAATCTAGGTTGTCACTCACCAACAACCATTGTCAGCCATCTCTGGACCTCTGAAAGCCATCGCCGACCCCCACAAAACCTTTTGTGACCACCACAAAGTCATCGCCAACTACCACGGCCACTGGTATTCTTTTCCGACCGGTAGCCCCCTCCGTGCGCTCTACGATCGCCAGAATCTCTCTCCGACCTCAAGTGATCATTGTATGAACACGGATAGGATTGTCTCTTTGATCCAATAGCACTCGTTTGACTGGATTTGCTTCTTACTATTTGAGGTTTTTTTTATTGTTGGTTTTGTTTCGTGGGTCAACTATTGGCATTATTGGAGACTTTATTTGGTTTTAGTCGGTGATTGTTTGTCTGTTGAGATGTCGGATGATTCAAAAAGGCTTTCGCTAGTACAAAGGATGAGTTGAGTTGTGTAAGGACTCTGGATAACTGTCCTCTGGATATTTGCCATATTAAGTTGGATGGTACCAACTATTTAATTTGGCCACGTACTTTTACTTTGGCTATTGAGGCCAAAGGTATGTCAGAGTTCATTGAGGGCCCCTCCACCTATTGAGGCTATCGAACTCAAGAAATTTAAATCTCAAAAAATCGTTAGTCATGACCTGGTTGTTTTAACTCTATGAGAGATGATATTCACCATACTTTCTTGCTTCTTGATACTCCACATAAGATTTGGATTATTGCGGCCCAAACCTATTCTCAGCAGGGTAATGATGTACAATGTTTTGAGTTGAGGAAGGGACTCCGTACATTGGAACAAGATCATCGATCCATCGCTCTGCAATTTGCTGACTTGAGTGGAGCATGGGAGGAATTTGATTATTTTCAGGAGTTTCAGGCTGTTTGTTCTGTTGATGTTGCTAATTGGCTAAAGAGGATAGAGAAAGAGACTGTACTTTTTTGTTGGCCTTGATATGGAATATGATCCGATTAGAGTGCAGGTGTTGGGTCGTGTTCCGTTTCCATCTTTGGAAGAGGCCTATGCCATTGTTCAACATGAGAGTAGGAGGGGTGCTATGGTGCATACTCCTACTTCTGATCGTTCTGCCTTGGTTGCCATTCCTTAGGGTGAGTTTGCCATTGTTCAATATGGAATATGACGCTCTACTTCTGGCTACTATACTTTCCTTGGGGGAAATTTGGTTACTTGGCTAAGTAAGAAGCAGTCAGTGGTCGCCAAGTCTAGTGCAGAAGCTGAAGTATAGAGCTATGGCACCTGGTATTTATGAGCTCTTGTGGCTCCAAACCTTATTACGTGATTTGAGACTTTCTAACAATAGTCCTATGAAACTATAATGTGACAATAAAGCTACCATAAACATTGCTCATAATCCTGTTCAACATGACATAACAAAGCATATAGAGATTGACAGACACTTCATCAAGGAAAAGCTGAGCAAGGGTTTGATATGTATGGCTTTTGTGAGATCGGAAGATCAATTAGTTGACATATTCACAGAAAAACTTGGTAGCAAGAGTTTCCACCCCATTGTGTTCAAGTTGGGCTTGATTGAAATTTATGTACCAACTTGACTGGGAGTGTTAAGTTACGGGTGTAGTGCATTATTAGTTTATAATTAATCTCTTATGTAAATAGATTAGTAGATAAGTGTGTCGTGAGTAATTAATTCTTACGTAATGAGAAAACAACCCTAATTTTTTGGGGTCTCAATCTATCGTCTACTTTCACAGATTTGAAAATTCAGCATTTTTGCTACCAATAGCACCTTTTATCCCCTACCAGTAGCCTGTTTAGAAATTCTAGTGATTTATGCATTGTTTGGATGATGTTTGGAAAAATTTTGAGTTTGATTTTTGAGTAATGAGTGGAGAGAGAAAATAGGGTAATGAATGGAGATAGGGATAATGAGTAGAGAGAGATAGGGAGAGAAATGAGAATAATGATTGGAGAGAAGAAAGAGAAATGAGAGTAATGATTGGAAGTAAGAGAAATGAGTATTTTTTGAGTTGGAATTCTATTTTTCAAGATGGCATCCAAACAAGGAATTAGCTACCAGTAGCACATGCAGAATTCTGTGAAATTTTCTACTCACCTGTTCTAAGTCCAAGGTTCATTCATATTGCCTTGTTTTGATGTCTTGGCTTGAAGTTGATATTACAAAGGAATATTTGATTCACCATGATATAAGTTGAGCGAGGTTATTTCTATAACTTAAAATGATACTAAGAACAAATTGTGGAATTGAGAAAGTAAATGGCATTAGTTTAAGTATTCAATACCTAAAATTATAATGGGGACTCTTTACATGTGATTGAGCTCTTAAATGCATCTTTGATGTGTGGTGATGGGTTACGTTGATTTAAGGATGGTTTTCGAAAAGAAAAAAAAAAATTGGAATGTGAACCCGTTTCTAGCGGTATGCAGGAGAGAGAGTTCTTGATTGATTAGTTGACAAATCGTTATACAATCGATAGATTGATGACGAAGTTAATAATGAAATAAGAACATGTGTTGTGAAAGTGATGGTTCTCTTAGAATTGAACTCTTTTAATTACAGCCATGGGTTTGAGCTTTTAAAGGCATATTTGACGTAATGCGTGCGTTAAAGTGATGATAGATAGTATTGGCATCTAGATTGAAGTGGATACGAAATTTTAGGGGACATTGGGATCCTTTAATTAGCCCGGTAGAAGCAACCGCTCGTAACTTATTCTAGACCCACCAACGGGTGAGGTGCTAGGCAAGGGATATCGGGATCCTTTAATTGGCCCGGCAAGAGCAATCGCTCATAGCTTATTCTAGACCCACCAACGGATCAGGTGCTAGGCAATCGATAGCGGGATCCTTTAATTGGCCTGGTAGGAGCAATCACTCATAGCTTATTCTGGACCCACCAACGAGTGGGGTGCTAGGCAGGGGATATCAAGATTCTTTATTGGCCTAGCAGGAGGAACCGCTCATGGTTCCTGATGAAATGAGGATAATTGTGGAACTCTGATAATCTTAATTGTGCTACGTGTTACCTGGTATTTGAAAATTGGTTGGGTTTAAAGGATGCTTAGAAAATGGTTGAATTTACTCGATGTGTTGGAAAAAGGATATTTTAAAAAAAAGAAAAAATCCTCTGGTATTCTTGAGCGAATCCACAGACTCCGGTATTTGGGCAAAAATCAATGAACTCTAGTATTCAAGCTCGAATCAACGGAGCTTGACTTGTACTAGTTTTGTGTTTCCCCTACACGATTTTGCAATCAAAAAGGAAAGTTCTATAGGAAAGGGTTTTGATAACCGAAAATGTGACATTGAGACAAAATGGAGTATTCATAGGAGAAAAAATGATTTTTGAATTTGTGCCAGCATCTTAGATCTTCTGAAATGTAGATACTTGTTTTCTTTCTCATACATCGCAATCATTGGGGCTCGTTATCCTGATATCGGTTTGAATGAAAGATGTGCGTGCGTATGATTGTGAGTTACTCATGTTAAGTTGATGTTGAAATGAAAAGTATGATAATAGGGTAATGAGGAGGAATAAGATAGATAGTAACATGATATTTTAAGAAGTGAAGTAGTTGTGTGTAAGTTCCTTGATGCCATTATATAAGATTGAGTCCTTGGGCGTTTGTTTGATTCTAATAGCGCGATAAATAGAATTTGGTAACTTGTTTGGTATGAAAGCATATTTGATACTTTGTGGTGTGATACATTGTGATAGGTTTATGAAGGGTATTTGCATGTTATACTTATAAAGGAAAATTTAATGTAAAAGAATTTTGGTAGATGATAATTTGAGACTAGAATATATGTCGTGGGCGAGAAAATGGATAAAATAGTGATATATCAACATTCACAAGATGATGTGATAAATGGGATACGATGGAGGATACGATAGATATGGGTGCATGTGCGTGTGGAGGTGAAAGGGTTGGTGTGAGTAAAGAAGAGTTCTATGAATGTTTTTTTTTTAAGTAAGGATAGCGTTGTAAGTTCTACCTTTAGTTAAAACGCTTTGCTCATATTAAAAATTTTCTTGGCACTTATCACCTCATGAGCATATAGAGTTAGCAGAGATTTTTCTACTAGGCAAGTGTGTGATCAACCCTTCATTTTCAGGTACGAACGAGAGGTGGTAGCATGGTGCGCTTGGTGCGTGTTCAGACATTCTTTGAAAGATAGGTTGATGGAGTTGTTTTATCACCATTGTAAACCCTATTTTTGGTAGATGTACTTGTAACTTTATTATCATTTTTCGTTGACATTTGAAGAACTATAATAGACTTAACTTTTTCACTAATCTTTTCCTTGTAGAATTTTGGGCTGAAGTCGTTGTATTCTAGTATTTGATCTGTGTATGATTTAGTGAAAGGAGAATGGAAAATCTTTTGCAGGAGGTATGTACGATATTACGAGGATTTTATTTATGAAAATTAATTAATAATTAGGTCTAAAATCGAGCGTATGACAAAACTCTAGAGAAGAACAAATACCTAAAGAAGAGCAGAACATAACATTGGTGGCCAAGATGCCGATACGCCTAACCTACAGAGGTTTTCTTGATAGAAAAGGAGACAGCCTACATGTGCGATGCCACTTTGCCAATCATTATCGCTTACTCCAGCCTCAATTTTAGTTTCTGATACTTCGGCTGACTCATCTCGTAATGAAACATCCCTTCTTGTTTTTGATGATTTTGATGCTCTTGTTGCTCTTAGAAAAGGAGTTAGAACATGTAATCAACATCCCATCTCACAGTTTATTTCATATGATTGCTTGTCTCCTTCGTATCGTATGCTTGTTTCTTCTCTCTCTTCCATATCTATCCCACAAAGTTGGAAGGAAGCACTTACAATACCTAATTGCAAAAAGAAGCTATGGTAGAGGAGAGGACAACTTTGAAAAAGAATGACACTTGGGAACTAGTGTCTCCCCCGGAGGGAAAGAAATCAGTGGGTTGTAAATGGGTCTTCATAGTAAAACATAAGGTGGATGGAAAGGTTGAGAGATACAAGGTGAGACTTGTTGCCAAAGGCGTTACTCAGACATACGGTATTGACTACGATGAAACCTTTTCTCCGGTAGCAAAGATGAACCCTATCCGGACTTTGCTCTCTTGTGCTACCATTTTGAATTGGCCTCTTCAACAATTAAATGTTAAAAATGCATTTTCTCACGGTGACTTAGAAGAAGTGTACATGATATACCACCAGGTTTCTCTTCCTTTCTTACTTAAGGGAAGGTATGTAAACTGAAAAAGGCTCTCTATGGATTAAAGCAGTCACCTAGAGCTTGGTTTGACAGATTGCTCAAAACTATGTTGAGATTTGAATACAGGCAGAGTCATGCAGATCATACTATGTTCATCAAGGGAAATAATGATAAGATTGCTATTCTTATTGTCTAGGTGGATGACATAATAATGACAACAATGATGTTGATAAAATACTCAGTCTTAAAGCTCGTCTTGCTTGAGAGTGCGAGATTAAAGACTTGGGATCATTGAGATACTTTCTTGAGATGGAGGTTGCCCGATCTGATAAAGGCATTATTATCTCCCAAAGGAAGTATATTCTTGATCTTTTGGAAGAAATGGGTACGTTGGGATGCAAACTTGCATACTCTCCCATTGAGGCTAATCATCATCTTAGTGGAGATGTTAGAGAGCATACAGATAAAGAGAGATATCAGAGACTTGTGGGCATCTGATATACTTATCTCACACTAGACCAAATATTACATATGCCGTTGGAGTTGTCAGCCAATTTATGCATGTTATGTCATTGGAGTGTCAACCAGTTTATGCATGAGCCACGTTCAGTGCACCTGGATGCAGTTTATTGTATTTTGAGATATCTCAAATCGGCTCCAGGTAAAGGAATTTTGTTTTCCAATCATGGTCACGTAAGGTTGGAAGCCTTTATTGATGCAGACTGGGCTGGTTCAGTGGATGATAGGCGCCCTACTTCTAGCTATTACACCTTTTTTTGTTGGAAACTTGGTTATTTGGCGAAGTAACATGCAGTCAATGCTAGCTAGATCAAGTGCAGAAGCTGAATATCGGGCTATGGCTCATGGTGTGTGTGAGCTTTTGTGACGCCAAACCTTGTTCAAGGACTTGGGGATCTCTGATGGTGGTCCTATGAAGCTTTATCGTGATAACAAAGTGACTATAACTATTGCTCATAACCCTGTGTAGCATGATAGAACAAAACATATAAAAATTGATAGGCATTTCATAAAAGAGAAGCTGGGTAATGGTTTGATATGTATGCCGTTTGCAAGGTCTAAGGACCGATAGCTGATATATTTACGAAGGGACTTAGCAGTAAGATTTTTCACCCCATTGCGTTCAAGTTGGGCTTGATAGATATCTTCGCACCAACTTGAGGGGGAGTGTTAAGTTAGGGTTTATTTTGTTATCTTCGCACCAACTTGAGGGGGAGTATTTGTTACATAGGGGTATTTTTGTACTTGTACCATTGTCCATATAAATAAAATGTCCAAGAGAGAAAAACCTAATTTGGGTTCAACTTATGCCACAACTGTACAACATTTGAAACATCCTCCCCATTGGTAAATGGGGAATCATCTTTTGTAGGATGAACATCGATAATAAACTTCAGTAGAAGTTTCCCTCAAAAGACAATGTGACCCAGGACAAATAGTTGTCCATCAAGTTCTTAGATGAATGCAACATAAAAGACTGTTCAGTGCTAAACAATAGCCAAACAGGTGCACAAATCAAGCCAACACGAACAGAACCAAAAAAACTGAACTAGAGGAGGGAAAAACAGGCCGCCGACTAAAAAATAAGGCTAAAAACTTCAAAAAAAAAAAAAAAACACAAAACCAGCAAAGGGATGCTAGATCGCGGCTCCATAGGTATTTTAATATTTTTGCTTCCATAAGACAAGTTCCAAGTATAACAACGTCGGGTAATAGCTTGAGTTGCAAATTGAAAAAATAGAGAAAAAATAGCCAAAAATCCGTCATAAATAGAAACGGACAAGCAGATGGACTCTATAAACACTAGGAAAAACACCATAATAATCATGACTTCGATACGAATCAGTAGGTGTAATTGCCTCACCACACCGTTCGTACAACGATGACATCACACTAACGATGTCGTACAGAGGATTACATTAGTGCACTATAATCACCTTGTCTCAACTCCAGAACTCAGATGTGCGTTAGGGTTAGATCGGTATACTCTGATACCAAGTTAACCAAGGAAATATGAAGTTAGGGTTTCAGAGAAGAAGAGGATGATGACAGAAAAGATGAGGAATATGGTGAAAGAAAATAAGAGCATAGTTCACCCTATGGGTGTGCACGGGGCGACGTGGTTTTGACCCGACCCCGGAACCCAACCCGATCATATCGGGTAAGAATATTTAGGTCCGCAACCAAACTGCATAGGTGGTAAGAACCGTCCGCAAGCCCGATTCTTTACTTCGGGTCTGGTCTGGTCGGGTGGGTCTGACGGGTTGCATGAAAACTTAAGCAGAATCCAGAACCTGAATGGTGATCACAAAATAAATCAAAACTTAGAAATCTACACACGTTGCATAAACATGCAGAACACATAAATGAAAACTCAACTGAAAACCCATGACCCAAAGAAATCAAAACCCCCCAAAAATCAAAACGCTTTGTTAAAATCAATTTTATTACGAGTGAGCGAGAGAGAGAGAGACATTTACAGATTGGGAAGGTCTGGAGTCTCTGGAGTTTGGACTATGGATGATGGCGAAGTTGAACAGCGAGACGCTGGACGAGAGAGAGAGACGGTGACCGGCAGAGGGTCCCGGTGGAGGCGAGGGAGTGGGCTCAGTGGGGTGCGGCATTTTCGTTTGGGGTAGGGTAGGGTTTTGGTTTGGGGCGTCTGGGGAATGGGGGGAAAGTGGGAAAGTGGGAAACCTTTTTCCTTTTATATGAAGGGCCTGCCTAGGGTTGATTATTATATGTAATATTATATATATATATATATATATTATAGATTAGAAGAACCAAAATTTGATTTTTAACAGAAAGTAAATCCGCACCCGTCCGAACCACATGTTCTACCCCACCCAAGACCCTTCAGGTCGGGTTCACGGACCCACGGTTTTTTTTTTTTTTTGCACAGGCCTAGTTCACCCCTCTACCAGCACATGTTTATGTTATAATTAAGTCATAAAATAGGCGAATAATCATAGTAACTTGGCAAACGATTGTCTAGAAGTGACCTCAAAGGAACTACCAAACCAGTTACCGCTAGAGAGCATTGATGAGTTCAACTTTGAGGAACCAATTGTACTTTCCCACCTCTCCAAACCTCTGCCCTTGTTTGTGATCTCAATGAATTGGAACTCGATACATGTCACTTGATATTTCATGGAATAAAGGTATACATCTTAGTTTTCTTGGGGAAAATGTATATACCTGAGGCATTGTTTAACCTTGTTTGGTCCCCATAGATGTCCAAACAGGTGTGATTTTGCCTCTTGTAGCATCGATAGACATTTCTCCACAATTTTATTCATACTGCATGGTTCAAATTTGGAATTCTTCAAGCTAAACTACACTTCTAACAAGCCGGAGTCGAGTTCCTCTAAAAGGGAAAAATGATGGGGAACAGGAGGGATCACCACCACATTGTCCGCACAGTTCCCCAGGTCAACCCAAGGTGCACCTTTTAAATAATGAATCCACGTACACCTCTGTTCGGCCGTCCAGGCGCTTGGAGGTGCCCTACGGCCACGCCAATAGCTCTTGGTGTTTGATTTGGCACCCAAGGAGGTTTGGCGGCCACCTAGGCGGGCTTGGCGGCGGCGTCAGCGCTTTTGAAGGCCTTTGGCGGCCTAGAAAAAAATATATAAAACATAATACGAGTGAGGTGAGCAAAGCCCTACTACTTATTGACTTATTCAACTTATTTGCTAGTTGCTACTACTTAATTTCATTTGGGTTTGTACTTTGAAGTTTGAACTTGCATTATGGATACATGGAATATAGTTTGATTGGATAATGGTTTGTTAAAAAAAAAATTTTAAAAAATCCGCCGAATTGCTTGGCGCCGCCTAGGCGGCTTGGCGCTTGGAGGTCGGTCTCCGCCTGACTATTGACTACCGCCAAGCGCCATTTAGAACATTGACGTATACATAGTTACATAGATATAGACCAGCACCATATGTACTGAACGGTGGGTGATTCCTATTATCGCTCTAAATGTTAGTCTAATGAAGGATAGCAGAAAGTACTTAAAGGGGCTATGGCATATAAGTTGGTTTCTATATTGATGATGAAAATTATTCTCCTTAGCAAATATTTTAAATAATGTATCCACGTATACATAGTTACATAGATATAGACCAGCGTCATGTGTACAGTTACATAGATATAGACCAGCGTCATGTGTACTGAATGGTGGGCGATTCCTCTTACGGCTCTATGTTATTCTGATGATGTAAGGATCGCAGAAAATACTTAAGGGGCTATGGCATGTAAGCTGGTTTCCATATTGAATCATTGATGATGGAAATTATTCTCCTTAGCAAACATTTTAATCACTTCTGTACTACCAAATTACAAAAACACATATTTACCAGAAAAACATTTCATGATGAAACAAAAGAGCCTAAAAGGGTTGAAGCTTTGGAGAGATAAATAATATAGTGCTTCTTAAACAGTGAGCAAAAAACAAAAATGCGATGGATGCATACCATCCTCTCATTCTCCTCCTCATAGTATCGTTCCATTGGTATGTATACACCATTTTTCTCATGTGCATCATAGACCTCTGTATGATGAGAAATCAATAAACAATTGAACTAATCAGATTAGCTCAACACTGCTAAAAGTATCTCTTTGCCAACAACAGAAGTCCCAAAAGTTTTACCTGCCTTGAGTCGTTCAATTTCACCATAAAGATCCTTAATAAGAGTTGATTTCATCATTTTCTGATTTACCTATGGAAAAGGGAAAAACAGATTACAATTTACGCCCAAAATTAATATAAGCTAAAACGTACCTACATAAAGCAGCTCACAAATCTAGACCATCAGGTTGAACAAACAAAAATGTAATCAATGACGAGTCGACGGCAGAAAGATGGCAAATGCATATTGGACCAATGCAACCCCAAAATTTTCTTCCTAATTTGTATTTTCAACGTTAAAACAGTTAAAGAACTTTCATTCACAGAACTAGTTGCAACTGGAACCAAGTACATGAACACATTGCCACTTAGTGACAATGCCACAGTGACATGCAAAATAAAGCTCAAAATTTCCTTAAACCATTTTTCTATTTGCATATGCTGCATACACTTGATGAGTTTAACAGTTGTCGAAAAGATAAAACTTCCATTACTCATTCGCAGGATAAGAAGCCATTCACTACTACTGAAAGCATACAAAGCAGTATGTCATTCTTAAAGTGTACATATTTCTTGACATATTTAGTAGATCTCTCTCACTAAGACAAGATGCTAACTCCTCCACGAGAAACTCAATTAAATAAACATGAAAGAATGAGACCCAATAGTTGCAAAGAAATTGAATAAAAGAAAATAACCCAGATTGATTGCAAATTCAAGCATGATAAAATTTCTGGTCATATACACTCTGCCATGCGTAAGAGTTTACTGAAAGAGGAGATAATTTCGATCAAATGTACTCAAATCACAAAAAAAAAATATTGAACGCAATGAAAATTTTAACCTCAGGCTTATTTTTGATATTCTTTGCCATGTGTACATAATACAGCATACTCAAGGTATCCATGAGACAATGGACAGCTGGTGATACTGAGGCAATAATGCACGTCTTGGTTCTTCCTCCCAGAGAATCACGAAGCAGACGTGTGAGCTTGCTATCCCTAAAGTTCAAGTTAAACTAGTAAGAAGAAGATTGGGTAGAGGAAAAACAGAATTTGAATGGCATAAAAGGACAAGCTAAAGATCTCAAGAAAATTATTTTAACCTGTAAGGAACATGCCCAAGATACTCAACATGAGCGTAATAACTCGTCCAAGGGTTAGCAAACTTTTGTTTATCTCTCTCGCTTCTTTTGCACGGCCTTGGGAAATGTAAGCATGAATATTTAGCGAATGCATCAAATTATAGAAATAATTTTCAAGTTCCCTTCGCCCAAAGGAAAATAATAAAAGATCAGAAGTAGCAGTTTACTCAAAAAGGTAAAGTTCTTTGCCCAAATTGAAGCACATATGATAGGCTCCCAACCAAGGCTGCAGGAGGCCTCAATACCTGCATGCCCATAAGGATGGCTAGTAATCCACCAGGCTAAGCTTGCAGTTACTTGGAAACATATGAGGGAAGCTAATTTAAGGACCAAAATCTTCTGCTAAACTTTTATATGCTGATATAAATTTGCAAGTACCTTTCTACTCTCTAGCACCAAAACGGGAAATATTCTCTGAACCCGCTAAATCAACCAAATTTAGCTTGCCACACTTGATAACCTAACCCAAAATAATAATGAACTTGCCCCTAAAAATCAAAGACAGAGAGCATCGGAAAATAGTCAATGAAGAGGTGAGATATTTGACCAAACGGAGTAATTAAAAAGAATAAATTCCAATGTCGAACGTAAAAGAAAAATATGGCTAGAAGTATACTTCATCTATTGATATTCATAGTCCTAACAACACCGTAGGAAATGAGATCTAGAAAGCAAAACAGAGGAATAAAATCTTCATTCTTTGATACCACATCAAATCAAATTTCTACTAAAATAATGTTCCATCAATAACTTTTAGCCAAGAACCAATGAAAACGTAGAAAAAAGGAAAAGCTAAAGCATTTTGTTTGCAGCTTATGTAGCTAAAAATCATATTCGCTAAAGCATGTGTATTTCAATAAGGTGTCTGGTACATGCTTATTGATTTTGACCATTCCGCTTAAAAGTCTCACTCTTTAAATTTATGAGTTCTAGATGCCTTTTTGTGAGCTAAATTCAAACTTTCTTGTTTCAAGTTAAAGTAAACGTTAACACAAATGCAGTAAAACTTTCTAAGGAAAACTTTCATCAAACAGTTGGAATTCAGGAAGAACTAAGGAAGTATAAACCAAAAGGACTCTAGTGAATGTGCACCCCAGAGAGAGAGAGAGAGAGAGAGAGAGAGAGAGTAGTTACCTCAGATTATCACAGAGGCGAACCTAGATTTAGGCCAAAACTCTCTTCACAAATGCAAACCATATAGCTATTCGAGAACTGCAATCAGAACTTCGAAAGTGAAATCAAAACTTCGAAAACTCCTTTCAATTTCAGAAATTTATATCCAATTCAAAGATGGGTTTCACCGGTAATGGTTGCTGAGACAAATGTTAATGTAAAAGTCGGAGAGGAGGAACTTACCAGGCAGCTCTCACTGAAGAAGAAGAAGAAGAAGAAGAAGAAGACAAAAGAGGAGTGCGTGTGTGTGAGGAGGGGTGGGTTGATTTGATTTCAAATTTTGAAATTCAAATTCCGGTGTGAAAGAGAGAGTTTCAGAGGTGGTTTGGTGAAATTCGAACGGAATGGAAGCGTGTAATTCATGTGAATGTGGGGAACTGCCATCCATCCATCAGATTGTAGGATGATGGTGAGCAATTGGATTTACGAGTATTAATCCAATCCAATGGTGCAAAATATGGCTCAGCTACCAAAGCTGAGCTCCATTGTTATATAGATTGTATATCCTACTTGAGTGAAGCATTTTATTGAATGCTAGGAATTACCCGTGCCTAAAAGCACGCCGCAACACATTCGGAACAAACTAAATGAAGTATCATTCCCCGCTACTAACCATTCTCCTTCCCATTTGGAATCCAATGACCATAGTGAGTAGTAATTAAAACTCTTAATAAGTACAGTTCAAAGGGAACATTTATAGGGGAGATGACCAAAAGTCTATTATTTTTTGGTATGTTGAAAAATCAACCAGCAAAAATGACAGGAATCAAAAAAACAAGGCCCCATGGCCTCTCAAATACAACCGCTACACTGTTAGTTGCAAACAGATTTCCTTTTTGGATATCACAGTTGGATGATTAAAAGGACACCATTGAGTCTTGCCGTTCCACTTAAATATTTTCCAGGAAATCAATCACTTTGTTGCCTTCTCGTGGAGTGCGAGATTCATAGAGCTGTTACTACAATCCTTCATGATGGCAATCCTCAATCAGATTCCTACGAGGGTGATGAGGAGCTGGAATTTCTTTGGTTAGACTCACCACTTCCAGTGAATCCACCTCTATTTCTACTTGAGTCAATCCTCGTCCGATGATGTATCTAAGTCTTGGGAGCATCCCAAAAACTCCTGAAATCCATGCTCCTTTGCCATCCGCTGCACTCTACCCTAGCAGCTTCTTGATTAACCCTTGGAGCATCCAAAGTACTCAATTTCACGTTGAACCACCATATGAAATTAAAATCAAAAGGCAATGCTTGGATGTAGAATCACCAGCTTTTCAAAGAGCATTTTTTAAGTGCCATTGAAAAGGCTAACCTCAACTCAACCCAACCCAAACCAATGCCATAAGACATAAAGGGTCACAAAAGGGCAGCCGTGTTGCCAATATACCCATACATGCCTTTTGCAAACTGGAAAATGGAACTACAATATGCAATTAAGTTCAAAGGGCATAGCAATTTCAAAAGTAGGATAACCAATTTCGAAAGTGTCATTTTTAAGTGCCATTAAAAAGGCTAACCAATACCATAACGCATAGGGTGACAAAAAAAAGGGCAGCCTCGTTGCCAATATACCCATACATGCCTCCTGCAAAATGAAAAACGTTGAACGAACTAAAGTATGCAATTAAGTTCACTAGGCAATGCAACTTTTCAAAAGTAGGATAACCAGCTGTTCAAAAAGTCATTTTTAAGTGTCATTAAAAAGGCTAAACTCAATACAACCCTAACCTCTACCATAAAGCATAGGGTGAATTTTGCAATCTCGATGATTGCATAAGGTGAAAAAGTTGCCTATGGGATAGCAACTGGGGGAAAAAGAAACAAAGTGATGGGAGAAACAACATGAATGACTGAATATAATGACCAACGAACGATCTTAAATATTAGAACAAATACCACACACAAAGATACCCATTTAAAATAAAGAATTCGGAAGCCATTTAAAAATAATTGAAATCCATAATGGTTGCCAATCAAATGATTGACGTGACATTCATTGCTCTAGAAGTTGTGCTGTAACTAAAGTGAGAGTGTCGTGGCAAGCCCTATTTGAGGAGAGTGAAATCTAGTGGAGAAAATTGCACAATTATAGCACTATGGATTTTATAACATGAAGTGATGTTAGAAGTAGTGGCCGTTCCGAATGTTTTCTTTATTGACTTGAAAATATTGTCACGTGGAAATTAGAACCCCATATAGATTTATATAGGGTTCTTTAATCAGAAATTAAAACCCCATAGATATTTATCACGGAACTTCCAGAAGAACATTCTACTTCTCCCAAAAAGGAACTTTGATAGGACACTCCTGAAACTTAAACGATACTTTGAATATAAAAAAATCATCAATCAACCCTTAATCACCAATTGGAGTTCTGACTAACTTCAGTTTTCTATAACAGCCAACTATGTTTTGCCGAACACTGAACCAGAGCTTGCACTTTGTTAAGAAAAAGCTTGCATGTTAAATCGCTGATGCCAAAACAGCATACTCAAAGATAGCATAAACCAAGTTACCCAACATAAACCAAGCTAGACAACAACATACTTAAAAACCAATTCAATCTCTCAAAGGATTCATTAGTACACCAATATATATGTATTTAGACTTTAGAGTAGGCTTGATAAACAATAAAGAAGAAAGTAAGCACAGACTGGAACACCTATAATCAAGGAATACAACATCAGTAGAATGCTTGGTCGTGTGAACAGGAAATCGGAGACTCGCCCAAGCGGTGTTAGTCAAACCCCTTATTAGCTTCAATCTTTCATCTTTACCTTTACATCGACAAAAACACAACTAATTTGAGCATGTATTTTCAGGGTGAGAGAAAGGCCAACGGAGGTAAAACGAAGGCAGTACCATAACATCCTCACATGAAAAAAGAAAAAATAGCTAGAGTATTTTCCTATCAGCGATAATAGCCACATATCATTTGCCCTAGAGCTACATTTGAAGCCATTCATACAAAGTAAAACAAATTTGCTTACCCAGGCAACCCTTCGGCTAGCAATTCCTACAGTTTTGCTTCTTTCGTGACCACCTTGAAGAAAACGATAAGGTCTGCAATGAAGATGAGGGAAACAACAAAATGAAGCAAATACAGAGAAACTATGGAAAAAATAATAATAAGTTTGAACTTATTTTACCTTAATTGGGGCAGTTAGAGTCTTCAAGATCGGAAAATTAAAGAACTTGTACCTGCAAAATAAAAGAAAAAAGATGAAAGGATGATATTCACTGTAGAGATGGTGAGATATGGA
Organism: Rhododendron kiyosumense; assembly: GCA_019656275.1. Lineage (NCBI taxonomy): Eukaryota > Viridiplantae > Streptophyta > Magnoliopsida > Ericales > Ericaceae > Rhododendron > Rhododendron kiyosumense. The sequence goes on from BPLS01000673.1 coordinate 204,244, forward strand.
AGGTCTCCAATGGGGAAGGGGTGTGGGGGGTTAGGGAGCTAGGGTTTCAAGATCTGTACCTTGCTTGTGAGGATTGGATGTAGATTGATTTCAGCCATACTGTTGTATCCAAGATTATTTCATCATGACGGCCATAAGTCATGGTGGAAGAAAAGGAATGCTAGAGAGCTGTGTGTGGAGAGAGAGAGAGAGAGATCTGGTGTGGTGGATTGCTCCCTTCAACCTCATAGCAGAGAGCCAGTTTTAGGATACCCAAATTGATATACAGCTGATATGTTGACAGCAAAGAGAAAGCTATGGTCGATTGCTCCCTTCAACCCAATGGTAGAGAGCCATTTTTAACCGTTAGATTTCTGTCTAAATTCATCCCTACCATTAAAACCTTTCAACATCAATCTTGAACATTGTATCAAGATCCGACGGTCCAAAATATAGGATTTTTACAAGAAACCCATAGCTTCCTTATTATAGAGACTAGAAAGTATGCACATAAAAAGTGTCAAGCTGCTACAAAAGAAGAGCGTAACAAAATGAGTATCATACATGCAACAAAAAATGCATAACATTTTCATTACACACAAAGTGTACCATAGCATTCTCCTTGTATGGATATAATAGATCTTCTAATCAATAACTTACTCCTGCCCCTTCTTTCAGTTCTCTGATTACAGTCATACAGATGTCGTCGACCTATGAGAAATAACACAATTGCTGATAAAATAATAGAAATAGGATATCTCTGTGTTAAACCAAAGCCATCAAACCAATAACATACTGAAAAGAAAAGCTCACACTTTATTGAAGACACCAGTAGGAAACATACACACGCCTATGCCTTTGGAATGCCAATATTTTCTTCGACTACCATAACTAAAGCTCATTCCAACATCGGAGACAAAGCTTCAACCTATGGCCCCAAAGACACTCAAACCAAATGGGAGAATACGGATTAGATCAATGTAAACCTTAGAGAGATCCAATACAATTACATCCAGTTAGGCACTATTTCTATTTCTAAAATGGTTTTTGGTTACCAAAAAACCCACCAACTTCCTCTACCATTGATTGAGTAGAAGTAGGTCAGCCAAACTTCATGATCTTAGGGCCGACCAACTCCTGATCTCACGTGTTAATACCAACCCACACAAGAACGAAGTCCACAACCATATCATTATCATACACCAAAACGTATTGATAATTTGGCAGGAATTTTCTATTTAAGCTAATATACAGGAAATTACTTTTATAATATAGCCCCAAAGGAGGTAAACCTACATTAATGGCCGATTAAGCAAAGAAATTGTTGGGATTTGTTCCACATTGGTTAATTATCTCCTCCAAAACTAGTATATGAGCCTGGAAGGCCTCTCCACTCTTTGCCAATTGGTTTGGAGTTGGATGCTTTCACATCGTATCACCGCTAGGGTTTCAGAGAATTTGTTCTCCCTTGTTTGTGCTATAAGTGCACCGTTGTTTGTTGTGATCCAAGTGTTATGGATCCTTTGTTTACCTCTCCACGTGCGAGTTAAGGGTCGCACGTGCGGGGGAGCGTTGGGATTTGTCTCACATCGGTTAATTATCTCCTCCAAAATTAGTATATGAGCCTAGAAGGTCTCTCCACTCTTTGCCAATTGGTTTGGAGTTGGATTCTTTAACAGAAATAAATACAATGTGCAAGGCAGTCCGTGCTCATCATATCATAGTGTAAAAATAATACGTTTAAAACTGGTTGAACTTTATGATAGTGAAAAATAGTACACGGTGAAACAACCAACCAACATATATCCACAAAATCATATTCACAAAAAACTACAGCATTAGCTTGTTAGATTACTAGGGCTCAAAAATTTTAGAAAATGACTTCTATCCATGGAAAGGTGTAAGCATAAAACAATGGCACACCCTAACATTTTCTAGCACATGCCCGTGCCAAAAGGCCTGACTAAATGGAGTATGATCTCAAGTTAAATCAACATTAGTTGCCCTATCCAACGAATCCTTTCTTTTATTTCCAAAGTAATCGTTGTATATGTCGTTGATGAATGATAAAACACTATCTCTCTACACCAAGCCGATCCACCCAAAGCCCAAAACCACAACTTAGAACACACTACAAGAAAACCTGAGCTTGTAGTAAATAAGATTCTACAACAAAGCAATACCTGAGCTTCATTTTCAAGTTTCAACATGACATACTCTTAAGGAAAATACAAATCTTACCGTGTAAACTAATACTCCACATAACAAGAAAACCTGGGGGCCCATCCAAGGATTCTATATGAAAGACATGAACCACATGGCATTTATATATGAGTGACATTAACCACATGACATTTATAGGCTGAAGTTTTTACACCTCATAGGGTCATCCCCCAACTAAGGATAGTTTGGCATTTTTTCCGAACCTCTAACACTTGGTTGAAAAAAGATCCCAAAAAACACACCTCTCAAAAGGAAAACTGTGCTACCAATGTCTGTTTTCCAATGGAGGCATGCTTACATAACACTCTTTCAAACGAAAGCACCATTCAAACAAGCTTTTGGTGAGCTGTAACATCAAAAAAATTAGTCGCATGATTTCATTCAAACTCGTGATTAGAAAACATGTGAATGTTGAACTATATAGGGCTTAGGAATATGTTCGAAAAGCACTCAGATTTAGTTAAATAGTCTCTATACATGGACGCTCAATTTTTTAGCTCCAGCTATGTGCAAATAAGAAGGAAACTTGTACGCTGAAATAAATGGGTTTGGAAAATAAGGAGAGCAATGAGATGGGAACATGATACCTTTGTACCCACACCCATAAAATAGTCCACAAGGACGCTTTAAAACCCAAATATCTATCTCCCATAACTGACGAAGGATAGGAGTAAGTTCTAAGAAAACATATAAAAGAGCTGTTTGGGCACATCATAAGTTGAAAGTTGCCTAAAATAAATATAACTTAACCAATGACATGGCATAATGCAAAGGAAAGCATTACATAGTTAAGGAAGGGAACCTACTTGTGACCGAAAAAGTAAGAGACATCAACAATCATCTTTAAGACCCCATCATTATCAATGCCAGCAATTACTTGACGAAAACAAGAAAAACTAAACTTCATTCACACCTCATGATGATATCAAATAACCATATTCAATGAAGAGCTCCATCTTCAAATACACTTACAGTAGTGCACAAGATGTGTGCGTCGATGTCCACACAGTTTACCACAGTTAGATGAGCTTCCGTCCACTCCTCATCTCCCCACAAGTATTCGTCCACATGGTCATCATAATCATAATTTTACTCATCAGCCAGCTCCTCGCTATCTCGGAATAACTCAAAAGAAGAATCAGCATCCACCTCCAAACCTTGATCATTCTCCACATGAGCATCTCCGCTGTCATTAGCTTTGGAATTACAACCACCCACCTCTTAACAATCTGACCCTTTTGAGGCACCATCTTCAAGAAGGCGACGAACACACAAACTGTAAAGAGCAACAAATATTCATAGCTGGAAAACAATTAACGTACAATGATGTTGCCTATACTGCTCGATAACCTAAGGAGGAAAGATGATAAATAAATGGAGACAAGTTCAAGCAATTGACCTCAACGTGTGTTGCTCAATGCTAACTTGGAAATGAAACCAAAACAGTTACACCACAAGCTATTCCCTAAGGCTCCGTTCAGTTGCCAGGAAAGTACAGGAAAGGATGGGAAAATAAATTTTCCCATAACTTTCCTAGTGTTCAGTTGGTAGGAAAATTCTAGGACTTACCAATTTAGTTTTCCTGCAGGAATTACTTTCCTGCAAAAGTGATCCTGCAAAAAACACAGGATTTTGCGTCACGGGAAAAGGAAAATGAGTGAACACTCACAAAATTTTCCGAAAGTTTCTTTTTCCTGACAAATGAACAACTAAACCTTAATTTTTCTTGCAAAATTCTTTTGTCAAATGAACACTCACAGGAAAATAATTTTCTTTTTCTTTTACTTCACCTCACTTCACTTTTTCTGGGAATCAATTTCCCACACAACTTTCTCGACAACTGAACGGAGCCTAAGTACAAGTTTTCCGGATCAAGAAGAGAAGAGGAAAAAGAACTAAACTAAGGAAAGAGGACAAAAAATGTTACAGTCACATCTATCTGCACAAATCCCGTAAGATCACCAACTACGTAGGGCACATTTCCAGGTCAAGTGACCCGGACCTACTACCTACCTCTTTCCAAGTGAAAGAACAAGGGTGGTTCACACATATATAGGTCAGCAGCATTCGATTCCATTTGCACAGGTATTTTCCTGGCTCTCTGGAATTCAAAACCATTTAACACATATTGCACTCAGCCAATTGATACTTGTGAAACAAACTTAAAAATATAACTGAGCTACATTTTTTTTGGCCAAACAAATGATGGAATCACAGATAGCTTCATAGAACAAGCTGTGCCCGAAATGTTCATGTAGAAACTTATGAGAGCTGCATTAGGTAACCATACCATAAATATGTTACATGGATACGGGTACTTGAATTGGGTGCGGGTACATACCTAAGGGTCAAACACCTCAAAGCTGAAAATAGAAGATTCGGGGATATGTATTCGAATTTGGATACAGGTGCGAGGATCTGCTGAATATTTGTATATGTATAAAAAAATTATGTTATTTATAGGAATATATAATATTATTTTCCAAATTATCATTATTTAATTTGAATTTTTATTAATTCCAACACAAATATTAAAAAAAGTATGAAATAATAAAAGGTAAACAAATGTCTTTATGGCCCATTATTAAAGAAAATATCTTTATGGCCAACTAATTGAAAAATACAAAGTACAAGCCTTACATAAATGGCACAAACATAAATGTAATAACCCAACTATTTAAATGGCTCAAACCAAATAAAGCAATAGCCCATGTCTTACACATCTAAAATATATCTGCAATCAGCGATTACCATATGGATCAATCCCAGCAGCCATTGGTGCTTCGTTGGAGATGACAAAGAGCTTCAGGCATCTCTCTCTCTCTCTCTCTCTCTCTCTCTCTCTCTCTCTCTCTCTCTCTCCTCCTCCTCCTCTTTTTCTTCTACTAAGTTCGTCATCCTCTTCCAGTCTTGCTCATGCCAACGTGTCCAATTTTCTTTTGGAGAATCCGGTACAGATCCTGTACCCGTGTCATGTCATGTCGACACTCTCTCCTCCTCCTCTTTTTCTTCTACTAAGTTCGTCATCCTCTTCCAGTCTTGCTCATGCCAACGTGTCCAATTTTCTTTTGGAGAATCCGGTACAAATCCTGTACCCGTGTCATGTCATGTCGACACGGGTACTTCCTCCAAAATGGGGGATCTGTGTATAATATATAATGCTAGATGAATCGTTTGTGCAATTTTGCAAGATCCAGG
>BPLS01000673.1:209653-222209 GCA_019656275.1 Rhododendron kiyosumense
CCTAAATTTTATCCGTCAGTCATTTTATGAACTTGACAAAAAAGAAAATACTAAAGGCAATGATAAGCATTATCTCAAAAGAGGCTAAGGAAAAAAATAAGCATAACCTACCATAGGCAACTCACACAAAACAAACCCTAAGCATTACCCAAAAAGAGAACATTCATCATTTTCGCACATGTACACATCCAGTTGGAAATACCAACAGTTTTCTGCCCACATTCAAGAACCATAGAACTGGAATCTACTTTAATTTTATGAATCATTTCTACGAACATTTTAGAGTCAAATATTAATCCATCAAAGCCAAAGACAATAATGTGGGAACAAATTACCAGATTATATCAGCACACAATGCAAAAGCCATAAACTCTCCTTAACATTCAAACAAATTGCAAGATTTGTTACTAAATAGATGGAAGCAAACCCCCCATATTCGAACAAATTTCATTGAATCTAACGTGTTTAGAACTATGATCTGTAAAAATCAGTACACAAGCAAAAGAAAACACTCTATTTTGATCCATGCAAATTATGATATCTGTCCAGATGAAGAGGAATAATGAAGAAATATAAGAAATCGAATAACCTCATCCTAGTTCTACTTAGTCCCAAAAGTAAATAGGTGAATGGAGGAAAGCAAAAAAATAGTAAATTTGTTATAAAAAAAAAAAAAAGGAAAATGAACTCCAAAACAAAGATCAAACGTCAGATGTACTCAAATACCTAGACGAAATAGTCCAATGTCTCGCGATCGATTGGGACTCGAAAACCAGGCCGCACTCCAACCACACGCCGTCGCCTCCCGTTTACAGACCGAGAAGTAGACGTCGACCATTGATTTGTAGGTCTTTTTCCCTGTTTGTTTGGGAGATGAGATGGAGAACAAATGATCGGAGATTTTGTGAGGGCTTCTTGTGATGTGTAAGTAATTTGTTTTAGCTCTTGTTTTTCTCGTAGAGAGAGAGAGAGAGAAAAAGGACTGTGCAGAACGCAAAAACTCTGCATAAAGGTGAACCCCACCACGCAAAGGGCTGGATAATTTTACCTAAAAGCCCCCACATAATGTCACGTCCCAAAACCTGTGTGGGCTGTGTGACCGGCTGGAGACAAAGTCTACAAGGCCTAACTTCTCATTCTACAATTTAAAGCAAAATTAAGTTAACATCTCAAAGAAAGATGCGGAAGCGTTAAAACATACATTCTCCAGAGTTGACTACGGGTAATTATTTACAAACGTTTTACCACTCTTAAATTTGTACACTGTTCCAGAGAAGACAAAAGCACACTAAACTTTATAGATGCTTTAGCTATCCACAAAACTATACCTACAGCCACGCCGACTTACATTAACCTGTAAAAAATAAGGAATGGTTCATAAGCGAAAGCTAGTATGAGATACGTAATACCAAGGTAACAAGTTTGACCATGGAAACGTTTTTACATCATATAATGTTACACTTTCAATACGAGCAATGTACAAAAAATTCATCAAAAAGCAACATTGATAAAAGATACTTTCAACTCGTTCATAATAGTACAAGTAGAAGGACACCTTGTGGTTTTATTGATAGGATTCAAATAGTACTATCATTCGACGGCTTTGCCAGAACATAAGGGGAGCAACCCCAAGGTCAGAGAGAGCGACCTTATGATAACAATACCACTTAGGGTGCCTGGACTACACCCCTCCGTTACTTCCGCATGCCACTAGTCTCTTTACCGTCCCCTAGGACCCAGGACACCATACGAACATACATAGAAACATAAGTTTTGAGCAATTCATAGCATTCAAGTACCAAAATCACATTCCATGGTCTACATCCAGCCATAACAAAACACACTTGAATAGGCCACTTTCCGATAATTCACGGTTTGCTAAAAATATCAGGTTTCACAAATAAACACATGATTCACATTTTCTAGCATTTGAAAGCAAATACCATTTCGCACCAAAACACTTATATACAATGCATGTAACCAAGGTATTGCTTAACTAACCAAAAAGATTGCGTCTAACTTGCCGTGTACCGAGCTAGTCCAATGTACTGGTACCTATACAAAATGTATCACAAATTACTACTTGCCACAGTTGTTGGACTTGATGTAGTAATTGACTATAATTTCTTCATTAGGCTGTCGGATCAGCATATGTATTTTTTTTTTTTATAGTTCTAATATAGAGGAAGTATATAATTAACCTATTATCATTCCCAAAAGCTGTGGGTACAAAAATAACGTATAAGTTTGAAAAAGAATTCATCAGTTAGGATAGGTACGAAGGATTGATGGAGTCTTTAATTAGCTTAATCAAATTCCTATATTAATCTCCTAAATTTAGGAGAGAGAGATGTACGGTGTAGATCGAGGTGAGAGAGAATGGCTGAAGTGGTTTTGAGCCGGCAACCATGGCTGCCATTTCTTGGTGATACAAGTGTTGTCCGTGAGTGTGGGGGCATTGTATGGAGTTTGCCCCAATTCTACTTCTTCTGAGATCTAAGTAGTGTACCTATTATAATACAAATTGCAATTAAATTAGTGAGTGAGAGGGAGATTACCTAAAAGGCAATAGAATTTCCTCAATGAATATGAGCGGAATGGCAATCGGTGATTCACGGATGGAAGTAGATACAGGAGTCTCTCTCTCTCCCTTTCCTATTCGCTTTCTATTTTTTTTCACTTGGTTTTGTCTTTTAAATTAATCAATCCAAGTGGGTATATATATTTCGGTGGACAAAGAGGTGAAACAGGTAAAGAGTTACTTACACCTATCAACTTCTCTTAATGACACATGTCCGAACACATTCAGATTTCAATCTCCGAAAAATCCCAAAAATTCAACATAGACTAATAAAAATACAGGAATTACCATGGCAGTGATGGATTATTAAGTAAAATTTTATAAATATTGAGGGAATTAAGAAATGCTCAAATTGAAACCATCACACATCTCCCTTCTCTGCATTTGGATATGCATACACTCGTGCTTTGCACGTTTCTGTGTACTCATTGGTTTAATTGTAGTCAAAACTTAATAGATATATATATATATGTGTGTGTGTGTGTTTTTTTCCCTGTGGTGATGATAGATTGATAGTAGAGAAAGAATACGAACAATGGACGTATCTACTGCTGTGTGTCTATGAATACTGAGAGTCACAGGTACCCTCGTTGCCTCTAACTGTGCACATGTAATAAAACCAACTTTAGCCATGGAGCAAGCATCAGTGCTTCACGAGTAGCAAGACTCTCCAAAACTAGGGCAAATCTATGCACGAGCCAATGCAAACAGGGTTAAAAGCGGGGGACAGCCTGGTTCCTAGTTCCATTTTTCGAGTGGTTTCTTTAGTGATCAATGCGGTTTATGCCTCCCAAGGTAAGATGTGTCATCGAGAGCCTGCATGGCCCAACGATCTTTTATATATTTTTCCAGTAGTCATTCTAGGTACTATTGCGGAATCCTATCTATTCTATTGAAATGAAATAAAATAGATAGTAGGCAGGGATCACCGGGAAGGTCACCAAAAAGCATCCGGCATAGATAATGAGCCCTACTAAATACTTCTGTTGCACTTTTCTGTTTCTCTTTCAGGCACAATCTGTGATCTCAGTGCAAGAAACAAACCAAGGTAAAACAAGGTATCTCAATAAGCAGCAACTCAATTTTGTCAACAGGGGATGAGTAATGGCCACAAAGTTAAACCAAGCATAATGTCCCACCTGTTTTGCACTCCCACTTCTTTTTAATGAATAGCCTGAAAGAAAAGGGGCTAAATCAGTTACCAAAAAGATCAAAACATACATTTTGATTATTATGTATATCTAAGTTGGCGTTGTTCTCTTACAATCAACATCTATGGCACACACCCACACACAACTATGCACTCGCACACGGACACGGACACAGAGACAGACTACATAGACTCTACTGCACATTTGACAAAAGAGAATAGTTCATGGAACATAGCTTGACAATGAATTACTACAAAACAATAATTCCTATTTCAGAGATGAGTTTTTCCAGCCTCCATAAATCTATAACCTGGAACAGGTTGTGGGTTATCCTTTCTTGACCTTGAACAAGTCTGAGGTTGGGATAATGACAGTCTCGACAATTAAACTCTTTCTTTCTTGTCTAATCGTACAATTTTCTAGCCCTTCAACAAGGATGGCCAAACCAAATGGGCATTCTCGTCAAAATTAGATGGTTTGGCTTGCTCGAATAGTCCAAAGTCCAAACACAAGCTGGCCTACTTTGGTAATCAATTAGTATGCCTAAATGTAGTCTTTGAGGTACTGACATATGAATAGAAAACAGGCATTCACCTGCCCAAAATGGAGGTACTCCGCTAAGAAACATGTATAGAATGACTCATGCATCCTTCCCATAACTCCGCATCAACACTTCCAGAGCAACGTGATAAGCACTCCCAACAATATTCCAATAAACTTTTCCTTGAGAAACAATTTGAAGCTCTATGTTAACTCACCAAGATTTTATTGATCATCAATCGATGAAAATGAACAGTCAAACAGCAACTTACAAAAATTCATGGGCAGAGAGGACAAAATTAGGGAGGACAAAATTTTGATAAAATGTCCTCATATTGGTATGATAGAACAATACCAATTCAACCATTGGAAGCAACTCTAATTAAAGTTCCTTTGCGGTCTTTATATATTCACGGCTATGATTTTAGCAAGATTATCAGGTTCAAGATGTGAAAGAGCTTCAAGTTCATCGGTCCAAGGCCAAGAATGATCATGCAATATTAAGGAGCAGTAGGACACAGCCTGCTCATGAGGCTGTTGAAACTTGATAGTCTACTCAGGAGACAGTTTCCTACTATATGCCAAAAAGATGTGTAGGACCTATCAATCAATCAGTCAGTCATCCATTAGTAGAAACGGCACCAAAAGGACTAATGTGGTGCTGAGTTTAAGCCTTTTGCTTAACTTATTGACAATTATTAAATTCTGACACAATATGTTCGTTCTTCTTTTACTTCTCTATTCTCGGTTTTTCATTCCGTTGCCTTCAAAAACTGCATTATTTCATTTATTCACTTCCAATATCTATGCCATTATCTTGAGGCCCCATTCCAGAAACCTTCTTCAAAAATAAGCAGCTTATTTCACATTTTCAAACTCAAAAATAATGTAATTGAAAAATAATTTTTCAATTTTTTTTGGCACCGTTCAAAAGATCTCAATGAGATCTATCAAACAAGATCCATATTGCTAGGAAAATTATTTGCATAAACACATGATTTAGGAGCTTAAAATTGACTTCTTAAAGATAAGGACTTATTTGTGTTTCTAGAACGGGGCTTGACAGTGACTAAGTCATATATTATACAAGCACTGTTCTTTTCACAAGCCTAACTACATATTGTTCATAAATAGCAATGGAAAGAAAATGGAGAAGTAACTTATCAGAAGAGAAGCGCAATTTATAAGAGTGGCAACCAAAATACTAGGGGCCTCAAAGCAGGGAAAACAAGAGTTCCAATGTGGATAACGGGGACACCTACATATACAATTTTTGTGTCAGTTCAAGTATATTGAATATATAGTCAATAAAAGTAGAGATATTCCAACCTTCGTCTCTTGCTCTTTCTTAGAATTTTGCTCCCTCCTACCCCTATGGGCTCTGCCATCGTCCACCACTTTATCTGACACTAGTAATATTGCTACGTGCTACGCACGATTATAATGCCCATTGATTTGATAAATTTGAAAATATAGTGCTTATTAGAATAATGCTGATACGTAGATTTTATATAAACATATTATTGTTTGCACATATTTAGTTCAATATGGTTGACATAAATCGTGTTCCTGGAAAATATACACATACATACCTCAATTACTAACACAAAAAGCACACTATGAATAATAGGATGGCAGAGAAAGCCAATTTCGAGCAATGGAAATTGACTTTCTCACTAGATCTTGTGTCTGAAACATGTATTCTTTGCTCACAAAAGAAGACATACTATGGAACGCCTAAGGACATCTTGTATGGCTGAGGGAAGGCCACTATCCCTTTCTCCTCCTCCTTCATACAAAACAATTTGAATGCCTAAGTACATCCTATAACGCTGAGGGAAGGTCGCTATCCCTTTCTTCTCCTCCTCCATACAATAGACACCCTATTATACATACTTCATGCACCAAACATATATGGATTAACTAAGGCATAATATTTGCCAACAAAGAACCAGAATTGCATCAATCTGGCATTTAAAAAACTAACTATGGAAATTGGCTCACAAAATTGACTATCGTATGTAGCACGTAGCTACACACTTGGGTAATTTCCATAGTGTGTTTTTTGAGCCAGTTTATTGTCCTTTTGTGCTTTTCTTTTTTGAGTTTCTTTCTTTTAGATTGCTCACTATTTGATAGGTGGAGGTATCCGCGTACCTCAGTGTAGCAAATTGAACATCACTGTGGAAGAGGTATACGTTCGACGGAATGGGTACAAACACTCTTCCAGCATGTTGTCATTCTTGGCGAAGTTCATGTCTTGATCTCTCTCCAAAGAAGAAATGCAGATACAATAAACTTCAATTAGACAGTAGCAAATAGCCAAAAAGAGAGAACAAAAGGTCCAACAAGTGAAGCTTATATCCTTTTGTACAATTTCCATTACTAAGTTTTTCTTTGACCCAAAATGCAAATGTGCTCTTGGTTTCCAAAACTTGCAAAAGTACCTCGAACACATCAGTGAGAAAAGGAATGGTTGTATAGTCATATTTGTATCCCTCATTACTTTGTCAAAAGGTCGTGTGAAATCCCTGTAGTAAAGCAACAGACAATAGCAAGTAGAATAAGAATTTTTGATGCCACAAGCTATGACAGGGTCTCGACAAAAATTAAGCTCAATGACTGGAATAATACCAATTATTAGTATTTCTAATGCTTTCGGCATTTTTTACACAACGATTTATTGTTTCTTCTTTTCCATAACAGGAACATAGCAAGTTTATTCTAGTTTGTAATTTATGCAAGTTTTTTTACTAAGGCCTCCTAGGGGGTCATATACTAACTTAATCTAAGTCATCCTAAAAATTCTGCCACGTATCTTAGTATCATTTATGAGTTGTCTATTCTGCAATATCAAATTCATCTACTTATGAGCATATAACACAGGTACTTCTATCCCTTGAACCTCTGGTTAATAAATTTTTCGTCATTGCTCCAAAACAAATGAGCAAATAACAGACACAAAACAATAGTCCTTGCACTTTTAGCCTATACCCAAATTAAGAACGTTTCTTCTTGTTACCTTTCCTTCAACACGCAAAGCCCATCAATTGTGATTTTGCACACATTCTCAAGCCCAATTTCTTCATTAGTTTCGCAGCAAGTATTGCACTCATATCAGCCCAGGAACGAAAATTCATCCCCAACTCCATAACCTGCATTTAGTAAATACAACTTGCAATGGCTTAGGAATACATATTGTGGCCATAAACAATGCGTCATTGAATGATTCCACAATGACTGAGACAGGATGCATACCAAGTGGTTATCACCAAGTGGAAGGAGAGCTCCGGAGTGATTAAATTAGAAAATACTGGTAGCCAAGGGTATGTTTTGCATATAAAAAAAGCCAAAAGCCCAAATAATATCCTCACCCCATTCAAAATCATCTATTTGCGTTATATGTATGGGCATGGATGATTGTTTTCATACTCTTAACCAACCTCCAAAAAATTTGAATTTGACGTATACAATATAACAAAATTCACCAACAAAAAAAGTTGCATATAGATCCGCAAGCTCCCTCTTTCAAATCTAACAGAATCAAAATGTAGAGTATGCCTTCAACAGTTCATCCAAGATAACATCCGCGAGCTCCCTCTTTACCTCCCCCTCCTAACAAAACACTACAGAATGCATTATATTCATGGCTATAACCACATGAAAATACGTATTATGTATATAGGTGTTTGTGTTGTTGAAGTAACTTACATCTTGGGAAGAGGATTCGTGTAATTCACCATCATCAAACTTAATTTTTCTTGAAATACCAATGGAGACCAAGGATGACTTCATGTTCACGCGCTTTAATAAATCATTATGCACAGCTTTGTTTCATTCATCCACAGCCACACAACAATACATTGCAGACCAACAATAGACAGCCACATTACTGTCTCTCTCTCTCTATAAAATTCATCCGCAACGAAAACACTCCATTTCAGCACATAATTCAACAATGGGGACCCAACAATAAAAGCATAAACATTGAACTATAATGGACAATGTAATCATTTGCCTCGAATCTGATATTATATGCTACACAGTGTTCTAAAAGGCGGAATTAATCGCCGATTAATCGCCGATTAATCGGAAATTTGCCTTCACCGATAAGATTAATGCCTAGGCGGTTGGATTTGGCGCTCGGGAGGTTAATCGGCATTAGTCGGCGATTAATCGCCGATTAATCGACGATTAATCGCCGATTAATCGATTAATCGCCGATTAATCGGTCGGCAGTTAGTCGGTGATTAATCGGTTAGTCGGCGATTAATCGGTTAAAAGGCGATTAATCGGTTAAAAGGCTATTAATCGGGGGAAAATCAGTATTTTCGGAAAATGAAGGGGGTAACTGTTAATATTTCATACCAGTTTAAAAGGGCAGATTTAGTCATTTGGGGCGAAAAATCAGTCGACGAAGTCTTTCAGTCGATATGGCCACCAGGCCACGTCTATCGTCTGGAACTGTGTACAGTAGCAAAGTGTAGTATTTTTTTTTAAATCTTATTTCATACTACTTTTTCTTTTATATATATATATATAAAACCGATTAATTTGCTACAAGCCGATTAATCGGCGATTAAAAGGCCTTGAAGCTTGAAGGTGGTCGACCGAGCGACGAACGCCGAGCGACTTTTAGAACATTGATGCTACAGCACATTGAAATTATTTGAACTATATGGGCAATGTAATTATTTGCCTCGAATCTGATATAATATCAGCCAGTGAAGTTACCGGATCTGTTATATAGCTTTTGTGAACAGCTATTGTCTTCGTATTTTTAGGTCAGTGTAATAAGAACCTGTGGTTGTGGCCGTTGTGCTATGGAAGAAACCCTAAAGTTGATGAAAATGTAATCTAACTATATATGAAGGTTTACGTTCAATGTATCCTAACCACGATACAGGCAGAACTTACCAAAGTTACATGAAATATATAAGGCCACCCAAAGCGCTCTTTCACATTAACAGAAGCTCTTACCAGAAACTCGCTTAAACCATCGGCTCTTATCCCCTCCGGAAACGAATGGTCATTCAAGAACTAAAAAGCCTAATCCAGACATTTAACAAAATGCACATCACGGAACCACCAAAAAACCCTCCCCTGCTCTCTCTCTCGGAACAAGGCCAGGGGGTGGGGGAAGCAAACCCTCCCCCCCCCCCCCCCCCCCCCAAAAAAAAAAAAGTATCCTAAGCATCGTAGATAGAGAACGGTTGATTTTTGGCTTATGGTTTTGTGATTTTTGAAACTAAAATATTGGAAACAAGGATTCCATTTGTGCACAAACACTCAATAAGAATTCGAAATATCCCTTTCCTGCTTGCTATAAAGGGTTCTTTTTTTTTCCCACTCATTTTCGGAAAACAGTTGTTGAAAACAGAAGACGTGGAGAGATAAGTCAATGGATACCTCTTCTTGCAGATTGCTATCAACCAATTCCCTAAGCCGGTCGAGTCTTGTCCCTATCCATGTCT
The DNA here is from genome assembly GCA_019656275.1 of Rhododendron kiyosumense. NCBI lineage: Eukaryota > Viridiplantae > Streptophyta > Magnoliopsida > Ericales > Ericaceae > Rhododendron > Rhododendron kiyosumense. Next base: position 219,400 of record BPLS01000673.1, read on the forward strand.
TCACAAGACTGTCCATCACACCTGCAGACTCAAAAGGAGTCATCTCCTGGATTATTGTCTTCCCACCATCCTGGATTATTGCCTGTCCTGTGCTACATCGACTTCTTTCCTGTGATAATTCGAAGAGATGTCCTTTTCCAATATCTTAGCTGCTAATACCGCCAGATATACAAATATTGGCATCACATCAATGTTATCACTGTAAAAGGTATCATGGTAAGAAAGAAGACTTTTCTCTGTCCAACCCAGAATCAGATTCAATGTTGAACTCAAGATTGAGGAACAAGCCGAATCCATAGTTGCTTTTGCATCCTTTTCAACTTCAACCAACAGACTATTAGTAGCAAAGAGCAGGTCAGTCTCAACTTGTCCAGTTGAAATAACACCCATGAAAAGCAAAGATTATGCAGCATCTAGTTTATTCCAAAGGACCACCCAAGTCTTCTTCTTCACAAGATCTAACACCTCATCGACTTCTTCCACAACGGATGTTTTTTCGTCCGCGTCAAAGCATGCTTCTAAAAACATTTGGTAGAGATAGAGATTAAAAGGAACTCCATCTGCCCAATGGCATGTCTCCAAGACAGATCCATCAAATGATCTGCATGCGAGCAACATTACAATAGGCCGGAGACCTTTCATTTTTTCACTCCGCTTTCCGGTCTCTATGGGCTTTTCCAAGGCTCCAGAAATCAACTTTTTTAATTTTCTTTTCTGCCATGCTTCATATTCTAGTTGATTAGGAAAATCAGTGTGCTTAAACTGCTGTAATAGTTCTAGTGGGAGAACCATCGTCTCAATGCACTTTTCCAACCTGAAAGATGTACCAAACACAAGTCCATAATTCTTGAACTGCAATTAACCACATCTATGGTAATCACCAATTACATTAACTTTGCTTTTTCAACAGCTTTTCCATGCATATTAACATCAATTCTATAATCGTGTATTAACAGATTATCTATCTTTGGAGCATTAAGCAATATAACCATAACCCTTTTGGGAACTAAAAGTTATTATTTATAACCCACAGAAGCTGGTACCCGAACGTACAAATTACACACAAGAAGATTTTTAGATAATAGCTCATTATGTGTTTTTCTACTGAACTAAATATTATAGGAAGTGCCAAAATGGTGTATGCTTATGTTTCTAGTTGAACTATTTATGTCTACGGACTTGACACAATACAAATGTTGAATTGCCGAGTTGAGTTTTGTTCACCCCCCACTTAAGAGGGTGAACATTACCCTTCTTACTATTGGTTGAAATTGTGTGGATCTCACCACAAAGTGATTGCATGGTAAGCATGACATCACTTTGTGGTGGGATCCACGCCATTTCAATCAATAAGAGAGAGGGTAATATTCACCCTCTTTTAAGGAGGGTGAACAAAATTGCACTCTGAATTGCCAATCATGAAAAACTAGTCCTAAAAAATTAAACCCTCGACACATTGAAATGGTAAAATGATGGAATTACAAAATTTGAAATATTCAAAGTTCAACTTATGTCTACGGACTTGACTCAATGTAAAGCAAACAAAGACAATTTGAAAAGGGCCAAATAAACCCTAACCTGATTTCAAGGGCACAGCTGTAGCATTCCGAAGCTTCAACATAGTCCCCCTCTTCGGCAGCCAGTTTTCCTGCGCTCCCCGTCTGAGGTAGTAGCAGACCTTGTCACAATAGGAACAATCCACTTCTCCAATCCCATGACGAACTCCACGCTAGTATTACCATTGGTGACCAGGAATAGGCGCATATGCTGAGCAAATACCTATCATAAATTTTGATAGCAAGACATACTATAAGATTCTACGATGAGTTTGTGAAATAGACAATTTTTAACCACAAAAACAAGCCAGTTTGTGAAATAAACCTGATTAATAGGAGTGCCTTCACTGCAATGATAAGCAAACTAGAACTCACACTCTCTGTTTATAAGAGTAGACGGTGCACACGAGGTTACGAGACCATCTGCATTAACATATCAAAGAATAAGATCAAAAGGAAAAACCTTTTGAATAATGCAAAGTAGTTTGTAAGCAAACATAATTCTAAGTTTATAATGCACACCACAGTGAACATTTCCATAGCTGAGTCCATCAGTTACGGGCCAATCATGATGAACCTCTCTTAAATTCTCATCCTAAACAATTACAGGGAAGATCCATTTTTTTTCAGCACCAAATACCACTCATCATCCAGGGCAAAGTGTTTTATTTAATTTAACCAAAACTTATACCATCCAATGTAGAATCAATTATCCTTTGTACGAATAGGCCAAATTTTCACTACATCTATCAGCAGAATCCAAACATCCTTGTTACCACCTTGGAAGATGTGTTCTTAAGCAAGGGGAATATCCTATAACGGGTAAAAGGGAAATACGAAGGCACATTTCACAAAGATTGAAGTATGTGCATCAAATAAATACATAACTGAACAATGCAAAAGAAAGGAATTTTAAAAACAGCAGAGAACAAACAGCAGATTCAGCACAATCATCACAAACCAACAACCATCATGATCTGCACCCCCAAAAAGCATAAACATGAGGCAAATAATTTGTAACCACGTAGAGCACAACATTTTAAAAAGGGCAATGAAAATATACATGAACCAGAAGAGTACTCACAACTCACTATCTTCAGCCAGCAATAAGAAAGAGAAATAAATAACCTTATGAAGCCATGCATCCATGCCACTTTGAGAAGTCCACCTCAACACAAGGCCCATATCTATCGTTCCACTATATGCAGCAATGAACCTAGGACACGCCTCATAGAGCAAGTCCCTAGTTCCCTA
>BPLS01000673.1:222609-237457 GCA_019656275.1 Rhododendron kiyosumense
CCACATCAATCAACGAAGGAAACAAATCTGAGGAAGGGAGCTCTACCCTTTCCACTCAGATGCCCTTGCAGCCTCCTACGTTCATCCAATGTTCAGTTTTCAGTCAAACACCGTGTAGGCACCTTCTTCCAATGGTTTTGCCTGTCTTCTTCTTTAACCATTGGTGATACAAATACACAATAAGCAAAGGTAAGTCGCAGCAGAATTATGAAAAGAAAAAAGAAACTATTCTTTATGGGTTTCAAAATAGCTTGTGATTGCGGAGAGATACCTGGAGCAATGTTTGGTGGTCAGGCCGCAAATATGAGCTAAGATTGATGTATTCGCAGAGGGAGTTAAATTAGGAAGAGTCGAAAGAGTAAGGGAGTTGCACAAACAAATAATTAGCGAAAGAGAGAAATAGAAAAAGTATTTCACCAGGAGCAAAATAGTTTAGATGTACCACAAAGCTAAACCCTCTCCAGAAGATAGTTTAGATGTGGAATAGAATATGGGAAGAACAAAATGTCCACGCCGGTGATGCCATCTTCGTTATCAGGAAACCCAACCAAAGAGACCAAAGAGGTAAAGACACCTCACCTCTTGAGCCACGGGGTGAGAGAAGAGCCGGAGAAAGTTTGGGGGAGAGAGAGATGATTGGAACTTTTAAATTTGAAATTGCGAGATAGTGTGAAGCATGTTTGGGGTAGTACAACAAAAGTGATATAGAGATCGAGAGGAAAGAGGCATGCTTTGGGAGAGAGAGAGAGAGAGAGAGAGAGAGAAAAGTTATGGCCAATCCCATCTTGGCCGTCAGGTCGGTGGTGCTAAATGTCAACCGCTAGATTCATATAAGAGTTTTGTTGAACTGTACAGAGTTTTGAAAACACTGAGCTCCTTTATGGCCAACCATATAAAAGGCTGCATTATGAATGGGAACCACCATCTCGTTTCATCACTAACAAAACTATAAAAGAAAAAAGTTAAGCAGTTAACCACCTAATTGTACAGGTTTTTCCAGCAAAACAAAACTACATATTAAGAGATAAAAGTCTCATCTATTCATGCAACGTTCAAGTTATTTTGAGCCTGATTGAGAAATTTAGCCTATGGAGGACCCTATTGCTAAGCCTAGTGTTATTTACAGTTTTACACCTATTTTCATATTTGCTTATTTTCATTTAAGTTGTTTAAATTTCATTGAAAACCAAAAAAAAAAAAACACATCCTGGGGTGAAAAGGAGTGACGTTTGGAGAGAATGTATTGAACCCAAGTTCGATCAGCCAAAACACTACCAGTTCCGATCAGCCAAAACAAAGGACAAAGATGGGTTTGAAATCAGTTACCTTAAGACTCTCCTTGTCACTCCAGTGGAGTTCGAAAGAGCATGTTGTGGTTGTGGTTATGGTATCACAAATTCCCAGTTCTTGTACAATGAAAATCCAAAATTCCAAATCCAATCAGTTTTCAAATGGATTTTCAAAGTCATCAAGGAACAAATGGCTATGTATGCAATCTCACATTGGCAACTGAATAGAATGGGTGTTGTTCACGGCTAGAACAGAGGAACGAACCGTAAATCAAATAATCCACCGTATATGAAGATTTCTTACCCCTACAGCACGTGGGCCAAAAAATGTCTTGCCACCAACCTAAACCTCTCGTAAAAGGAAAGGACAACATGATTAGGTACCATTTTCCTTTGATACATTTGTGCTTGTTTTGGTAACTTAGCAGAAAATAGTAGTTTAGCTTTCAAGAGCATGTGAAGTGGTTCTATTCTAAGTACCTCTTCAAGCTAAATAAACAATGGCAAGGGGACTTTAAAAGTAAAAACTGAGAAACACCCATACTGTGGGGGAAAACATGAACATTCAAGGCAAGAGTAACAGATAGAGGAAAAGCAAATAACAGATGATCTACCACATAATCATACCAAAAACAAAACAATTAACAAAAAGTTGAAGGAAAAAAGATGAAGCTAAAATTAGATGTAATCTACCAAAATGTACACATACAGCAGATATGTACAAGCCCTCAAAAAAACAAAACCCTAAGCAAAGCTTTCTTTCGTTACCTGTCCAAAATCCTTGGAGTCGGGATTCCACAACATACTCAAAGATCTTTCCACCTAGGGCTCGTTACTATCGACATGGGAAACTGCTGAAACCCTAATTGACTGGCTGCCTTCAACGGTGAAAACAGCAAGCTGGAGGACAACAGAGGGTATGACGACTACAGTGACGGGAAGCAACCGCATGGCAGCAACGATGACAGGAACAGGAAGGGCGATTGACCCATGCAGGCCTGTGATGGAGGGAGCAGTGGCTGTTGTTGGATCATGTTGAGAGAGAGATCCCGAAATCAAAATAGAGCTTGCCGGCGGCCGGACCAATGGTAGGGCTGAATCAAATCAACAATCAATATTCCTGGAATAATTATAATAGTTAATAATCAGAAACCCCTAAGTCTGTAAATCAAATACATACATCAACAATATAATTAAAAGCCCTAAATACTTATATTCCCTGAAACCCTTATTCAAATTCGGAAAGCGCTTCAAGAAGAAGATTCAACAGTACATGGGAAAGTGCTTATCCAAAAAAAACAGTACACGGAAAAAAAAAAACTTGGCCTGACCCGAACTCGCCGTCCGTAGCAGAAGCGAATACTCCTTCTTCGCGTACTTCACGAACCCTAACTAGTGGTTGCGCATGCCCTGGGTGAGGCCGTCCTTGCCGTAGGGGTGAGAGGGACCGTAGATTGGGGCCCAGAGCTGGTCGTAGGTGGGGTTGAAGGTGACGAGGTGTTGGGTGGGGTCGAGGGGCTTGGTTAGGGCTTCGGTTGGCGGCGCCGGCGGCGGTTGTGAGGGCAAGCAAGGTGTCGTCGACTTTGGGGGCGGCGGATTTGGAAGCGAGGGCGCGGAGTGCGGAGGAGTGGTCGGAGGCGGTAGAACTAGGGTTTGGTATTGACTTGTCTGGTTGCTAGAGGTGGTGGTCGTCGCCGTCCATGGCGTTGTTATTGTTCGAATGGGGAGCGTAGGAGAAGAGAACGATGGTGATAAAGGGGTTTGAGAGTGAGATTGTCGAGACTTGAGAGAGAAGAAAGGGGGGGTCGACCGTTGTGGGTTTTTGATGGATCCAGAGGCGGTGATTCTGTTTGTGTTTAAGATGAATTTTGAAATTTGCACTTCACTTCACTTCTTGTACTTTCTGTTATCAGTATGCTACACACATAGGCATAGCATAGCAAAAGTGCACAGATTTGTTGTGAGCCCATTATAGATCCTAAACAAATAATTTGATTCGTTCATTAAATGTAAAATATTTTTTCAAGAGCTACACAAAAAATTGGCTCAATCCAATACTCATAGGTGCTCGATTCAATTACGTATTTAACTTTTCATTCGGATTTCATGATAATTAAAAGTTAGATAATTGAATTGAGTATCTATATCGAATTAAGCTGAATTTTAGCGAGGATTCTTGAAAAAATGATTTACATTTAATGAACGACTTGGATCGTTTGTGTGGGATCCGAAGTGGGCCACACACAGATCTGTGCGATTTATCTATGTTAACAGACTTACTGTTCTGTTATAACGCGCGAGTAACTCCCTGTGCAAAAAGTTAATTGTAGAATTGAATGAAATGATATAGAGAGCATAATACAATATCCTTTATTTTTGCTTTTTTCTAGGGCTACAAAAGTTTGGCTCAACTAGGACTCATTCAAGCTCGACTCAAACTATAAATGAGTAAGCTTGAGCTAGATATCTCAGCTCGTTTGGAAAACGAGCCCAACTCAAGCCACTAAGAGCTCAGCTCGAATGAGCTCACGGGCCAAGTCATGACTACCATATTTAATTTAAAGTAGGGGGAATTGCATTTCAGTGGAGAGAGGGGCAAAAAACACCCAACTCATGGACCACTTTTTGGAATTGCTCAGTCATGGGAAGCAAAACAATAATTCCCAAGACATGGAATTGAAGACAAAAATACCCCTCCCTCCTGTCATGAATCAGGGGCAACTTAGGTTCATATACGGGACAAATAATTTGATTTGTTCATTAAATGTAAAACATTTTTTCTAGAGCCACGCGGAAAATTGGCTCAATCCAATACTCATAGGTGCTCGATTTAATTATTTAACTTTTCATTCGGATTTCATGATAATGAAAAGTTAGATGATTAAATTGAGTATCTATAGATATCGAATTAAGCTGAATTTTCACGAGGGTTCTTGAAAAAATGTTTTACATTTAATGAACGACTTGGATCGTTTGTGTGGGACCCGAAGTGGGCCCCACACACGGATCTGTGTGATTTGTCTGTGTTAACAGACTTACAGTTCTACTATAACGCGCGAGAAACTCTCTATACAAAAAATTAAATGTACGTAGAATTAAATGAAATGATATGGAGAGCATAATACAAAATATCCTTTATTTTTGCTTTTTTCTAGGGCTACAAAAGTTTGGCTCAACTAGGGTTCATTCAAGCTCAACTCGAACTATAAATGAGTAAGCTTGAGCTAGATATCTCAGCTCGTTTGGAAAACGAGCCCAACTTAAGCCACCAAGAGCTCGGTTCGAATGAGCTTATGGGCCAAGTCATGACTACCATATTTAATTTAAAGTACCAAGTGCAGCGAGCTTATGCTAGCGAGCCAAGCCAAACCATGACTACGTACTATATTTAATTTAATGTGCCAAGTGCAGCTAGCATAATAAGTTAGATGTTGGTGAAAAGATATATTAATTACCGATGGTTTTTGAAATTTAAATGCCAATGGCCAATAAGTTTTTCGTTAATTGTTAGTAGTAAATGCCAACAGCTATTTTTATCATTCCCAACAGTTCTTTTTATAAAATCGGGTTCATAACAGTTTTTTTTTTCTGCAAAAAGTCTTTATTTACCATTCAAAAACAAATTTATATTTATTTAAATCAAATAAAATGACAATTAATTATCCAATTTTTAATGCACTTTTTATATTGAACCAGTTTCTCGGTTGTTTCTATTAAACTTATTTCTTTTGGATGGTCCACAAGTATCAAAAAAAAATTAATTGTTTGAAAAATTTTGTTGGCAAAAACAAAATTGCAACATAAAATTTTGTTGATTTATCAAGAAGTGATATTAAAAAATAAAATTAATACATACTAAATTCGTTCGGATGGTCTAGTCTTGGATGGCTTAGCTTTTATCCTTTGCTAAAATTAACTTACATATGAACCTAGAAGTGGCAAATGGACGGGTTTATGTGTGTTGAAACGGGTCGCGGGGTGAATATGAGCGGATAGAATACGGGTCAATAGTAAATGGGTTGGGTCAAATATTGGTTAAGCCATACCCAAACCCGACCCGACCCATTTCGTTCTTTCTTTCTTTCTTTTAATTTTTTTTTTGCCGATCTCTTGAATTTTATTTTTTTTTATCAGAAAAAAGGATATATATATCTGTGTGTATGTGAATTGCCATCTTTTATATGATGTATCTTGATAAAAGGTGGCCGAAAGGTTAAATGAGCCTTTTAATACTATACTTTTATTATTCTAGAGGAATTAAAGATTGATACTCCTATATTATACTCCGAGTGAGTTTGGGTTAAAAAGTAAAGTTTTTTTTTTGTCTTTATTGAAATTTTTTTTCATTTGTTCGTTTTGCGTCAAATTTTTATGACTTATTATTGGTTCATCTCGTCGAGAGGAATCAAAAAAGTAAGAAATTGTGATCAAAACGCATAATTTTTTGAATAAAACAGACCATCTTTTTTTACTTATTTTGTCTTTTTAAAAGAATTAGGAATATAAGTAAACTTTAGACGAGATGAATTGAAAACATTAAAAAGAATCAATAAAAAAATTAACATGTCAGGGTTTTAATCTTTTAATATATTTTTCAGATGTTTTAATTTTTTTACTAAAAAAAATGCTAAGATTTTACGCCCAAAATCAATATAAGTTAAACAAACAAAAATGTAATCAATGACGAATCAACAACAGAAAGATGGCAAATGCATATTAGACCATTCCAACCAAAACTTTTCTTTCTCTTTCGTATTTTCGAAGTTAAAATAGTTACAACACTTCCATTCACAAAACTAGCCGCCACTGGTACTATGTACATGAACACTTGCCACTTAGTGATAATGCCACAGTGACATGCAAAATATAGCACAACATTCCTTAAACCATTTTTCTATTTGCATATGCTGCATATACTTGATGAGTTTAACAGTTGTCGAAAAGATAAGGCTTCCATTGCTCATTCGCAGGATAAGAAGCCATTCGCTACTAGTGAAAGCATACAAAGTAGTATGTCATTCTTAAAGTGTACATATTTCTGGACATACTTGGTAGATCTTTCTCACTAAGACAAGATGCTAACTCCTCAATGAGAAACTCAATTAAATTGACTCAAAAAATGAGACCCAATGGTTGCAAAGTAATTGAATAAAAGAAGACAAACCAGATTGATTGAAAATTCAAGCATGATAAAAATTTTGGTCATATACACTTTGCCATGCGTAAGAGTTTACTGAAAGAGGTGATAATTTAGACTTTTATTCCTCATTCGCAGCATAAGAAGCCATTCTACTCATGTTCGGTTTGCTATTTTGGTTCGCAATGGGATTATTAGTGGGCCATTAGTGCAGCAGAATGCCCTAAGCTGGGCTAAGCAATTCCACGGGGAGAATTTTATGGTAAAAATGATCTTTAAATTGTCTTTGGCTGCTACTCTATCTATATTGGCTTTGAAGGGAGCGTAATAGTAGAGTCTTTCAAATTAAGCCGAAGCCAATATTGTTCTTCTTTACAAGGTGTTATAATAGATGATGACTATGCTTCTATCAGTTCCTGGAGACGAGTCAAGTCTTCTTCCCAGAACCGTGACCTTGCTGCTAGCTGGAAAATTAGTAGGAAAATTTTACTCCCCTAGTTGTTTTGGGGATGTATAGGTATTTGGGTTCTTTTGGCTTTCTTGTTTGTAGAAGCTGTACTTAGACTTGGTCCTTTTGTTCTTGGTTTGTTTGAGCTTTATAAGATTTAACTTGACCAAAAAAAACTTATGTTAGTGAACTTTAAAAAAAGTGGAACAATATAATATCTCATAGACCCGTCAAATTTATGTGAACTAGATATTAAAATATAGAACAACTTAATACTTTCATTGGAAAGTAGCAGATTGGGTAAAAACCTAGTAGACATCTATCCATTATAGTCTTAAGTGAAAGTCAACTATTCACCCCAACTAGAATGTGTGGTGCATGGCCTAAAGTGACATCAATCCATTGAAACTCCATGCAGTAACATGACCTTGAAATCATTTAAGCTGAAATAGAGAAACGGGCCAAATCATACCTCAAAACATAAGAACTTGTACCGCACAAAAAGGCAAAAATGGAGTGAGGCAATCCATAAGAAAGTAAGTGCAATTAAAAACCTACCAAACTAAATCATAACACAGAGAGAGAGAGAGAGAGAGAGAGAGAGAGAGAGAGAGAGAGATAGGGCAATAAAGAAGAATGGAACAATTTAATATCGCATAGGCCCATCGAATTCCAGTAAACTAGATATTAAAATATTGAACAATTTAACACCATCAGTGGAAAGTAGCAAACTGAGTAAAAAGCTAGAAAACATGTACCCATCACACTCTTAATTAAACATCAGCCATCCTCCCTGACTAGAATGTGCAGTGGGTGGCCTAAAGTGACAATGCATTAACACTCCATGCAGAAAGAGAGAGAGAGAGAGAGAGAGAGAGAGAGAGAGAGAGAGAACACTAACCATGAAAAGCGTTGAAGCAGAAATAGAGATACGAGCCAAATAGAGCAAACCATCCCTCAAAACGTACAAAGTTGTATCAAATAAAAAGGCAACTTAGTATTTTTCTGTCTTTGATTCATCTCAATCCATCGGAGGCTGTATTCTTCAGCAACGTAAATATGTACAAATTAAGTTGACCAAGAGTGACAAGTGTAATTCCCTCTCAACTCAACACATATTTGTTTGGACACTATGGGGCACCCTAAAAAATGCTCCGAACACTCTCACCAATCACAAAACTTGTATGTACTTTCTTCCAACATGGGAGAGAGAGGGAATGTATTATTGGAATGAAATTTACCTTCTAAACTTAAGTGGACATGTGCCTAAAATCAAATAGCTTGTCTCTACTTCGACAGTCACGGATTGCGTCAACGTGTCAATGTCGTTTCACGTGTCCATTCCCGGAAAAGTTGCTCTTTGCGTTGGACATACTCACATTGGCAGTGATCCATTCCTGGAAGAGTTGCTCTTTGCTACATATAAACTCAAAAATAAAGGGAATTAATAATGGACCCACCATTAATGCAAGAGTAGACCTTCGAACAATGGGAGGTAGTTTTTATCATCTTCTTTCATTTCATTCCATGTCTCTAAACCCCTGTCCTTCGACTGTCTATCTAAACTAGCAGAATCGTGGGACATCAAAAGTGGGAAGTTGATTGTTGGTTTTTATTCCTCACTCTCGTATCAGTGAACTTGGTTCATTCAATTCTTAGGGTGAAGAAGGATCCACTGGGAATGAATGGGAAGATTGGAGTAGTATCTTCATTAGCCGGAAGGAATTAGTCTCCACTAGCGTCATTCGAAGAACCAACAAGAAAAAGGTTACTGTTTAGGTAGGATAGATGGATGTGGTCCAATGGCTAAAGCTCTGCCAGCTTCTTGTAGACTGAACTCTCTTCTCTTTAGGCTCCGAGTTCTTTTTGGGTGGGATGGTCTAATTTTGCTTCGCCACTAGTGGCAACGAAGTTCTTGGTAATTAGCAAGGGGGAAGGAAGATCTCCACTAAAAGGGATGCCTATCAAACTCCAGTTCTGGGATCAAATTGGAAGGCTATTGTCTGCTGGAAATTCTTTCTTTATGAAGGCACAGATCGGACGATCAAAAAGACGAGAAGCTTCAAATATATGTTTTAATCTCTTTGAGTCGATGACTACTAACTGTAATAGTGGAATGGTTAGCTAGCACGGGGCTATAGTGAATCTAGTCTTAAACCGATCGGAAAGAAAGCAGCTGGGAATGTCCATAAAGTCAAGTTGATCAAAACCTTACAAAATAGGGGCTCGCCACCCTTCCTTGTATATGCGGCATTGCGTGAGGGCCTTTGACCACACCAGCTTTTCCTTCCCCCTTATTTAGATTATAGGCCGAAGTAGTTAGCTGTGAATCAGCCCTCTTTAGATCTGACCACCGAACTTATGCGCTCTTCGAAAGCTTTTCCGATTCAACACGGAATGGTAGTTTTCAATCTCCTTTGAGAGTAGGTGAGAAGTATGACTATGAGGCTTTCATGTGATTTCTTGTGGATTGGATGATGAATAAAGCAGCAAGAAGTAGGTAGGGTCTTGCCTAGGTTGAAGATGCAACTAAAGGCTATGTAAATGAAAGCAAGCTTCAATTGCCTAGTAGCAATGTAAAGGCAAGGTTTGCTCCAGCCTATGAAAGGAAAGGATTCCGAGACAGCAGCGGTCGCCTAACCCCTTCCGAAGGCTGGGATTTACTAAGATGCAGGTTGTACAGCGACGCCAGCTCCATCCATACTGGCGTTCCGTAGTAATGGGCCTTAGGGGAAGTCCTCAAGTACTCCCAGGGTAAGGACAGGGGGCATAGTGCAGCCCTCACCGATGTGAGTAGTGACTGGACACCTCATCTCGACCAGCTCGTCCCAACGGAGCGAAGGCCTTCTCAGCGCGAAATCCTGACATGAATAGAAAGAATTGGACATGAATGAATAAAAAGAATTGGGTCAGTCTTTCAGAGGAGCCCAAAGAAGCTCTCTATTCCTATATCCGTCAGTCTTCTTTATCCTAAGGGCAAGGGCTATTATAGAACTCTCTCTGGCAAGCATTAAGCCGTTGAACTTACCGACTCGACTCTATCTAGTTGTTTCTCTTCTACACGTGCTATATTCTCTTCGCCTAAGACATTCAACTACCTTTTCTTACAACAAATCAAGAATGGATCTCTCCGAGGCACCAGTTCTAAGACAATCTCTTGTTGGTCTCCTTTTATGCCCTGGGAGGTAATTACCGTTAGCGTAGAGCACCCCTCGTAAGCAAGTCGGCTACCCCATCATAGGCCTCCGGCCAGCACCAGAACCAAAGCACTTGACTTTTGACTTTAGGAATAGGTTGAAGAAGCCAGAGCAGAGTAGACGCTTTGTTTTGGTGAGTCTCCTGCTTTTTTATTCACGATTTTCTCTTTCTTACTTATTACTTAATGCTTTTTATGCTTTTTGATTATTGCGTCGAGCAGTGGTTGGACATAGCCGATAGACACACATTTCAGCTAGTCATTACCAGGAGGTCAGTGCCAGTATATGCCAAACCCTCACTTTGGGAGGGGATGTCAACAACTCCAAATCAAGTACTCACTTAAAGGACAGGTAAAGTAAAAACATCTTGCATTGAATAAGCAACATCGTTAGTACAAGATTAACAACAATTCGAAATCATTGTGGTAGCACAATTTTGGCTCCAAGAGTTGTTAAGAAACTACCGGCACTTCAAGACATGGGATGCTAAGCATTGGCTCGAGGCAAGTCCGCTATTTCATAATAACCACATGAACACCACCTTGTTTTCCCGCTCAACAACAATGTTGAGAGCCAGACTACCACTTCTTCTCTGGCTACCGGGGGGGACATCAGTTTGGTATCAAGCGAGATACAGAACCCCTTCAGTTGAAATTATTGTTCGCAGCAGTGTTAAGAGGCAACAGTTAAGGCCTAAGGGAGACATATGCAGACCTTTGGAGTAATGGAATGTGTTCTCATCCCACAAGCTGCTAACGTTTCGAATATGGCTTTTGAAAAGACCAGATGCCACAAATGCCTTTCAAAAGGGATGGGTAGGGGTTGTAAGTGGCTTATGATAAATGCAAAACCAAAGATGACAATTCTTTTTTGTTCATTATCTTCTCAACGACAACATTGTCCTTGAAATTGATGACCAACATAGTTAGGCGCGATATCTTTTTGGGTAAAGTTAACGTCGAATTATACGTTTGTATGTGAGGAAACTTGATCACCTAATAAAACCGTACAACACACATAAGTTCAAATGCCACAATTTCATATAGGTCAAGATTATATCTTTCACATAGGTCAAGGAAAAGGAAGATCAAATGCCACAGCTTCAAACTTATGGAGGAACGTATATATTTGGAACACTAACTTGCTAACCTTTTTGTAGCCTACCAACCTTTCCATTTTTTTACTTGGAAGTAGGAAAATGCCTCAAATCAACATGAAGGTGGGACTAAAAAATCACCGATTGAAGTTTTAAAAAAAATGCCTTTTCATTTTATTATTTTACATACGTACTTGGCTTCATATGGTTTCAACATTGAACTTCTAATTATGGATTATGGATGTCATTTGGGAACATTAAAAAAAATCCAAGTAATTGCTACTCGCTTAGTAATCGCCGAGTATTCAGCCTCAAAGGGGGAAGGTAGCTGACCGCCCGACTGCCACGTGGCGAGTTTATTGTTTGTACCTGTGTATGGTAGGAGTTAGAAACTTGGATTCATCTAAAACCATGGAACTATTAGTAAGATCAAAAGCCAAGTCGCAAATGGAAGGATGTTGGGTGCTGATATGTAATGACAACGACTTCTATTGTTATGGGTGATGAGTGCTATATTGAAGGTTTAAAGATGCACTGGTTTGAGCTTGGATTTATCTAAAACCGTGGAACTTTAGTAAGATCAAGAGTCAATCCTATACCATGGTTCTTTTTTGGGAGGAAAAAGTATGCCGTGGTAGGCTCATAGGGGTTATGGATTAAAGTAGTATTAGTAGGACACTTGAGGAAAATAAAATCCAAATCAAAATAAAACTACTTATTCCAAAAACAAGTGCACACATAGTGATGTAGGACAGATTGAAATAAGGCTAAGTATAATTAAATACAAGAGAAAGGGCTGCTTTTGGGGGCTGTGAACAATAGACGTGAATAGTAATTTGTAAGAAGGAGATGAAGGGTTAAAGTTGGGTAGGTCCCGGCATCACACCTAAAAAACCCAAGGCATCACACCTAAGGGCTCTTTAGCCTCAAACCAAAGAAAAGATTGCATCACACAATCTAATCTAATAGCTTGAAAGCTACTCAATTTTTCAATCATTCATATATCAAACTCTTGAAGTACATCAACATATAGGCTACTAATGTGTTTAATACCAAAGATTGTTCCTATTCCCTAGATGGCTGAATAGGATGAATGTGTTTAATACCAAAGACTGTTCCCATCCCCTAGATAGGTGAATAAAATATATGGATTGTCTAATGCTTGCATGCATTGAATATGTGGTCAAACTTTCCTAAACAAAAAGTCACAACCTTTAATCGATCATTGAATCTTTTGAAACTATTAAACTACCCGTTGCATTAATGATGGACCGCATCGTATAGGATGATGCATTGTTTTCCCCAAAGCCACGTAATAACTTGATGGATGAAGTTTAGGAGACAGTTACAGTGCACATTAACTATTCATCTTCTAACGCCGTTTTTGTTGGGAAGCCGAATCCCCAAGACCCAGTAATGACGCGTACAAATTAGACAACAAAAATAAAAAAACCCTACAAGGCGGAATTAGGGTTTTACCACAACTCCCTCCGACACGATCGCTGGTTGAACTTGTTATAGCACGCCTTGCTATAAACCACAAATACTACTCGATTGTACCTTACGATCTTCTATCGTATTCCCTGCACGTCTAGAACGCGAACTGAGTGTGGACTCTTTCGCGATCTGTTTGCCCTCTCTAAGTCTGCCTCTATTTCGTGAATAATAGAAAAACGTTGACCTGACCTAGAGAGCATAACGTATATATATAGGGCTACGATAGGGACCTAAGGAGTAATAAGTCAGGGCTCCTAGTGTAAATAAGAAAACCTAATCCCACCAGGATTCTACTTCTTATTTCACTAATTATAATTCACCCCACTACAGAATTATAATTGCACTCCCGTCCTTATCTCAATTATATTACGAGCTCCATGATATTAAATACTTATTAATCTCCCCAGATTACAGATACCCGTTGATTAAAATAAATTACTAATAGTTTTGAAATGTGCAAGTCTAATATTAAAAACCAGGTAATCTGATGATCCCATCTGATGATATCCACTTCCCTTTTTTCACATGGTAAGGTAATCTAACATTCATTTAGTTTTGCTATACACTTTTGAACGGCTTGAATGTGGCGCTTAGATACCACGTCAGCTGGGTGAGGTGGTACCCACCCGACACCTAAAAATTTCTCGTTTGAATGTGTTCAGATGAGGAAAGGAATAATGATCCCATGATTATTGGGTACATTTTATTCATATTAATGAAGGGTTAATCAAAAAAAAAATGCTTTGTTTGGTTGGTAGTTTAGTTTAATTTAGTTTTGGTAATGTGTGGAGAAAGAAACAGGGTAATGATTGAAGAGATAGATAATGATTGGAGAGAGATAGAGAGAGAAATGAAATTAATAATTAGAGATATAGGTAATGATTGGAGAAAGATATAGGGGAATGATTGGAAACAAAACTAAAACTGAACCTAAACTAACAACCGAACACTGTGAAAATATTCATATTAATAAAGAGCGTTATTGGCATTTTTTGAATGTCAGGATGGAGACTTAATTATTTAAATCACTAGGGATAGAGATCGACTTAAGTATCACTAGGGACAGGACTCCTATTTAAGTAAAACAAAATAAGCGATATTTTGAAATGCCAAAAGAAGTGACGATAAGGAGATAAGAAATGGGACCTTCGTGTTGAACGGATTAACGCTTATACGTATAAAACTAGTTTATACGTCAAACAAATTACCGTGACGAGATAAGATTAACTAACGAAGTTCCCACATGAAGTCATGCCAAAAAAAAAAACTCTTAGAAACAGAAGTAACCAAACTATTTTCTGTCACTCAATCAATTTCCCAGAAAGAGAATTTGCATCTTTTAAGTTTAAGCCATATATATTCCTAAAATACCGGACAAATCTATATAATAAAACAGGTTTCCTAGGGACAAAACAATGTTGGGCAAATGATGTGGAGCTTTTCCTTGATTTACAACCTTAATTGACCTATAACTTTTTTTTTTGAAGGGCAAAAAATTTTACTGTATAATCTTTGAAATTGTTACAAAGACTAAAAAAATAAGGGTTGACGGCATCATATTCCTAACAGGAATGCTACATACACTACACACTTTCACTACACCATCCACTACATTCTTTATGGGACTCATTTCGGGTCCAACAAAAAATACAGAAAAATATCCATAAATTTTAAAATAATATTTTAGGGGGCCCTGTAAAAAATTAGCTTTAACCGGTATTGGTAAGTATTTTTTCTCAATTTATAGGAGCGAAAATGTTCAACTGCGCAGTTTCGAACATAAGATCCCAGAAATAATATTTATCGATACCCGTTAGAGCTGATTTTTTACGGGGATCCCTAAAATATTATTTTAAAATTTATGGATATTTTTCTGTATTTTTTGTTGGACACGAAATGAGTCCCATAAAGAATGTAGTGAATGATGTAGTGAAAATGTGTAGTATATGTAGCATTCCTCTATTCCTAAATCTAAGAACAAAATGGCACGACTTTACGTAAGGAGCATTTAATGTGGGATGGAGAGAGTATAAAGAAAGGATCAAGAACTTGAATGTGACCTTGGACAAACATATAAATATTAGGCCATTTATGGTTTTTCTTGGCATTGAGCTAGCGTATAGATGTGGGGAAAAGAAAAAAAGAAGTCACAATATATATGGGTTTTTGGGTAGTATGTGGTGG
>BPLS01000673.1:267457-289115 GCA_019656275.1 Rhododendron kiyosumense
ATATAAGGGCAAATAGGTTATTTTTGCATTGGGAGTCATGTTGCAATGAGTTGAAAAGTTTTAATGGGCTAAATGGAAAAAATAAGGAGTTGCGAATAGCTGAACTTAGTACTTGAAGCCGGAGGGCGAAAAATGTACTATATAACCAAAGGATGTGAAAGATCGAGGGTATAACTGCAAGAATGTAACCAAGAATCTGTCGGTCTACTGTGCATCCCTCACCACTTTGGCGGCCTCTTGCAGACATTCAAATGAAATTATGAAACCCCGAAGTTCTTGACGGGACGAGAGAGAGAACAAATAGGGTTACTGAATCCCCTGAAACTCCCCGCCAATCATGGCGTCTGGTTCCCCTCGGACGCGTATCGATCAGGTCTTGTACTCCCACCCTGTAAATTACCATCGATCTAATTTTCAAGATTCTCATGCTTTAGACCTCTCTCTCTCTCTCTCTCTCTCTCTCTCTCTCTCTCTATATATATATATATATGCATGTGAAGGGTTTATGGGGTTTATTGCATAATATTGTCTTACGTGGATTTGAATCTGTTCGAACGCATATATTTTACAATTCAAAAACTCCGACTTACGCTCGAGGTTTAATTTATTGGAGATGATGATGAGGGCAATAATAAGATCTGTTTTTTCATTTGAAATTTGCGATAAGAAATTAAGAATCTTAATCACGAAGGAAAACTATTTTTGGTGCACAACTTCGAGTTTTTGCCCTAATATATAGTCGTTGTTTGTTGTTGTTGCTTACAAATGCCGTTTATGGCTTTGTCGACTTAGAATGTGGAACCAAATTGCACACTCCGGTATAGAAATAGCCCCAGGTCCCCTTTTATGTGTGTGTATGTATATGCGCGGTTTGCAAGTTTGTTGCACTAATCTTGTCAAAGGTAGTTTTGAATCTCTTCAAAAAGAGGCATGGGTTTGAAACTTTGAGAACTCAAATGGTGCTTGCGTGTTTTAGTGATTGTTGATGGTCATGAGGACAATAATAAGAATTGTTTTATGATTTGCTATTCGCATAACTTCCACTCGTTTCCCTGTGTGCTAACAAATTCTGATGTGGGTAATGCTTGAAATACTTATCTGGATTCATAACATGGTTGTGTATAAGTTTTCTTTAATGCGTGATTGGTCTAGTCTATTGCCAATCAAACTGTTGTTTACAAATTTCGTTTTTTTGGTGGTGACGAAATAAATACAAGCTTTCTATTATGGTTTTTAGTCAACGTACCGGTATTTATTGCCGTGTTATTTGTTGCTGTCTGCAGTTTTTTGCTTCAAAGAAGAAGAAGAAATCTCTTTCACCATCTTTAAAGCCTGGGAGAGGTGACAAAGATCCAAATGCTACACTCGAAGCATCTCCTAGTGCCAAGGGGTCTCTAGACAACTATTTGGTGACTTCCCAAGATGATAATTGTTCCGATATACCGTTGTGCAGAGCTCATGTTTCTTCAGATAGGGAAGGTCTTGTCAAGAGAAGCCTGACACTAGAGATTAGCTCGTTGACCAGCTATGGAAATGGAAATGTCTCGTTGTCAGCCCCTTACCAACCTCAAAATTCTGAGGCCTATGGAAAGGATCAAAAGGAAGGATCCCATGTGACGTCATGCGTCGATGATATTTCTGATAGAGCTCTTGTCAATTCAGAGTCTGCAATTGGTGCTGGAAACTCTGAACTTAAGCACTTTGCAACCGACATTTTGTCATTGTATTGTAGGTACTGCCATTTTTCGTTGTTTGGGTCACTATTATATTCGCAAAATCCTATTGCGCTGCACTCCATTTAAGTAGAACTATTTTGGTTAACACATATTTATGTGTACTCTTTCCACCTGATACCTAGGAATTGATTTCTGCTGTGGTCTTTCTGTTATTTAGGTTATGGGTTAATGGTTTTTTATTTTGGGTCCGCTAGGGCATGCAGTGAACTTCCACCAAGTCTAAGTACACCCTTAGAGCCGAAAGTCAGTGCTCATAAAAGACAGGGTAGTCCATCTTTGCTAGTGGTAGAGGATAAATCATCTAAGAAAAGGCATTGCATTGTTGACGGGAATGAGTCCCAGGCCAAGATTGAGGCCACTTGCTATGATGAGAAGGATGGGGAATTGGCAGAGTATGGTGTCATCCCTGAATGTGGAGAAGCATTTATCACGGGTTCCAGAGGGGTAAATATCTGCTTTTACTGCCTTGATATCAATTGACATTGCTGATTTCACCTGTACGTTCATTTTTTTTCTTTGGCAGATGAATGTAGATACTCATATGGTGGAAATTCATTCGAGCTTGAGAAAATGCAACACTACATTGGCAGCTTCGTTATACAATACTGAATGTGATACACCTGGTCTGACTACCCGAGCCCGTGAAACTCCCAAATCAACCCGTGGAAGCTCCATATTTTCTCCTGGAGAAGCATTTTGGAATGAAGCGATTGAAGTTGCTGATGGTTTTAAAGTGACGAATGATGGCATTTTAGTCCCGGTCGCTGGAGAACTTAGTATTGCAAAGAAACGGAGTGATATAAAGGATACGAAAAATTTGGGAAGTGTGGGGGGTAATGATGCATCAAACAAAATATTGGATGAGGGTGCAAGTAGAGTCCTTGGTGTTGAAATGAATGCTTCTATGGGGTCAACCGGTAAGCACAGGAATAGTTTGGATGAAGAAGCATCACCATTGCCTGTGAAGCACTTCTCCTTTGAGGACAAAAATATGGACGAGGAAACCCTGTATTCTTCTTCAGCTCACAACAATAATGGGCTGATGCACAAACAAGGTAAACAACAGGTACAAGAGGTGCCCCTCGTGAGCGATGCAGACAAGCAAAAAGTGGGTACTTTGAGGCGAGATCATGATAGCATCACATCTAGTACACCGTATATTGGCAAAAGAAATTTCTTGCCAAATAGTCAAAACAATGAAGACAGTACTCCATCAAGTTCTGTGCTGCTAAAGAACCATTTAGATCTAAAGCACTGGCTTCCTTATGAGATATGCAGCACGTATGTGAAGAAAGGAATCTCACAGTTGTATTCGTGGCAGGTATATTTTCTTACACCTCTGGATGAATCTGCTGGATTCTGCCCCTGCTCAACCCATTAAGCTATAGAGGTTTAGAGATGAGGTGATAGCATAGCGCAGTTTAGTTGGCGGTTCCACTCTTTCTATGGTACTTGCAAAGGTTCTGGATTTTCATAATTGAGTTTTGTGAAGATGGCTTTGGAGTTCATTTTTTGGTCGCGATCTTTATGACTTTTGATCGATAGACAATTCTGTGAGCAAAAATAATTTATGATGCTGCTCTGTTTGTTGGGTTTCCACTTTCTTGGCGAGGTTTAGTTTTTGTTGAGAATTTACAGTCTAGAATCTGCCGCTTGATCTACCTGTCTTGTTGCTGATCTTGACATAGAAGAAAGTGATCAAGTGTGAATTGTTGTGGAACATTCCTACATTTTATAGGTTTTTCTTTCTTTATGTGTCTTCCCCGGTATTCATTTCATCCAGAATATGGTCTAACCTTGCCAAATCTGTTGTTGCCCCATTTAGTTGATATCTGAATGGCCATGTCCATTTTGCTCAAATTTGGTTGTTTTTGTTGTTGAAGAACTTTGATACTTTTAGCATTTCATACTTTATCATCTTTTAAGTGGCATTTGTCAAGTTGACTCTGAAAATAGTTGCACCAATTCTAAGCCCTTAAAATTTTATTTTTCCCTTCATTTTTCTCGAGTACACTTCATGTGGTCGAGGTTTCTGATACTTTCCTAATTATGTTTGGAACTGATTCTTTTGGTGTTTTGTTTGTGATTTTATTGCAATTGAAAGCTTAATGTTTTCCAAATTTCTGTTTTCCAGGTTGACTGCCTTCAGGTGGATGGTGTTTTAGAAAGAAGAAATCTTGTCTATTGTGCTTCTACTAGGTATTCTTATACATAGAGTTGAAGTTCATTTTCCTGTCAGATAAGTGTTAAGTACATTAATAGGATTCAACTGTCTATTGTTCTTCTGAGTATCTGTTAGGCAACACGATCCTTGAATTGGTAAGTTAAAAAGTTAGACCTATAAGCAAGCATACATACAACTGTAGTTTACTCATATTATGTTGACAATTCCATTGCATATTTGCCTTAGGTGCAAACTTGTACTTATTGACAAGTTGGCGTGGTGTAAATGCAGTTGTCTATGGATAGATTTCTACTTGATGTCATGGTTTTTTTTGGTGGTTGAGTGGTACTTAAAAGTGTTGCTTAACCTTGCTTTCTTTTTACAGTGCTGGTAAAAGTTTCGTTGCTGAAATTTTAATGTTACGGCGAGTCTTATCAACTGGAAAAATGGCACTTCTTGTACTTCCATATGTATCAATTTGTGCAGAAAAGGTTTGATATTGTTTTTCCCTCAGATCTGTTTGTGGAAGTAATGTGTCTTTTGTTTGTGGAACTTAATTTGTAAAATAATGCCATTATACTTATCTATGCTGACTTGGTGCAGGCAGAACATCTAGAGGCCCTTTTAGAACCACTTGGCAAGCATGTACGCAGTTATTATGGGAACCAAGGTGGTGGGACTCTTCCAAAAGATACCTCTGTAGCTGTCTGCACAATTGAGAAGGCTAACTCTTTAATAAATAGATTGCTAGAAGAGGGTCGTCTTTCAGAAGTTGGGATTATTGTGATAGATGAACTGCACATGGTATTTGCCAGTCATGTAGATGAATGTTCATGAACTGCATTTCCACTGCATTATTAAGTTTTTATTCTAGTACACATGGATAATACTGTATAGATGGCTCTTATCCTTGGGATTCGTTGACAGGTTGGTGATCAAAGTAGGGGTTATCTATTGGAGCTTATGTTGACAAAGCTTCGTTATGCAGCTGGTGAAGGCAATGGAGAATCTTCTAGTGGAGAAAGTTCAGGTACGAGCAGTGGAAGGAATGACCCTGCTCATGGTCTTCAAATTATTGGTATGAGTGCAACCTTGCCTAACGTGTCTGCTGTTGCTGATTGGCTTCAAGTAAGTGCATACTGTCACTACCCCAAAGTGTATGCTCACTAAAATAGCTGCTAATTGACTTGCTGCAGTGACATCGGTTTCAACTTCTATGTAAAGATTAAGGCTATCGGTGTAGTACACCATATGTGCTTCACATAGATGCCTATCTTGTGAAAATGCTGAAACCATCACCCCAGTGTTACTAGATCAACTTTGGAAGAGGCACATAATTCTTTTATTGGATCATGGATACTAAAGCCTCACCTAATATCATGATTTTAGTACGGATAGTTATTATGCCATTCTTTTATGTTTACTTTGCCAAATTAATAATAAGTATAGAAGTTAGGTTTTCTGAGATTAAATTTGACTGAGTGTAGATCTTGGTGCAACAATAAAGTTGCTCCATTGGTGAGTTGCAAGTTGCAACCTAGGTGTCATGGGTTCGAAGTAGGGAAGCATCCTCCTCTCAGTCGGGGATAGGGGTGCATACATCCACAAATGCTCCCTAGACACTTGTTGTGGGAACCCTATATGTGGCCCTGCTTTTTGTAGTAGTAGTTTGGATACCTTGAAATATTGACATCTCAAACTCATTCATAATTGGATGAAAAAAAAATAAAGGATTTTTGAAAGGATTAATGTCAAGACTCAAGACAAACTAGAAGATGCAGAAGAAATTATTTTGATTCACGTCCACAATTCAGTGTCTACATTTTCAGCATTCCACTAAGGGATATGGAAATCTGGTATGAAGGAGCGAGTTCAATTGTTGAATGCTCCTGCAACAATGTGGATTGTCGTGAAAGTATTTTCTTTCACTCGTACATTGGTATTTGTGGAGGGGGTCTTTTTCTTTTCCACTCAGTGAACAGTTGTAAATAAAGTGTTTACATGTTCCCTTATTAATAGCTTCTAAAGAATCTAAACCCCAACAGATGGAAAGCTCTTTCAAGGTTACTGAAAGTCTCATGTTCAGCTAATATTAAATAGGAACTAGTGAATTTGGAACTGGATGTACGCAATCTAAGTCATTCCAAAGAGGAACTGTGCTTTTTGTGCTGATGCTAAGCTTTGTGGCCTTTATGCGCCGGTAGCCTGACTTTTAGCCTTGTGGGGATGCAGTCAATGCACGAACGGCTGGTTGGGGCATTATGGGTCATCAATGACTATCCTTCTATTGCAGTGGTTAATTTTAGCTTATAAACAACATATACAATACTTTTGAAATTTGCTTCCTTCATTCAAGGTTTTAGAAGTATGACTTTTATGGCAAAACATGCTTTTGTGCAAAATCTCCTAGTTCAAAACCCCATCCTTTCCTAGTATATTAGAAGCGAATTAGAGATTTTTTTTGGTAGTTAACATAAAAGAGATTTGTTTATATAACCCCCTTCCCCCTTTTGATACTTTGAATTCTTATTTAACAAATAAGGTACTTGTTGAAGTAAACTCTCTTATTTGTTACCTATTATCTAAATCAAGTTGCTGTTTATCTGATTTGTTTAATATGTCAGTTTTTGTATGGTGATGAACCTTAGTGAAGTTATAGAGCACTTCTTTCAGTTAGACTTTCGTGGTAACTATATATGTGTTGTACAGTGTACATGACAATGAGACTCTGCTATGTTTAATAATTCAGTAATTCCCGGACTTTGATCTAAAGTTATGATCACAGATTTGGGGTTCCGGTTTATCTGATTTAAGAACCAGTATATTTTAAAGTTTATAATAAGAAGTATACTTCGGTGTCAAAGTTCTTCGAAAATTGGAAAAACTGCTAGAGATGGCAACGGGTAGGGTACGGATCAGGGGACCCTATTCCATACTCGATCCCCAATTGGAGGGTCCTTCACCATCCCCGCCCCGATTCCCATTAGAGATCTTAGATAAAGAACCAAACCCGGGATTACGG
The DNA here is from genome assembly GCA_019656275.1 of Rhododendron kiyosumense. Taxonomy (NCBI): domain Eukaryota; kingdom Viridiplantae; phylum Streptophyta; class Magnoliopsida; order Ericales; family Ericaceae; genus Rhododendron; species Rhododendron kiyosumense. Next base: position 274,380 of record BPLS01000673.1, read on the forward strand.
TTTCCCTGAATATACCCATATCCAAACCAAAAAATATAAGAAATCAAGAATGAAACTAAATTGACATTTCTATTTAGAAATATAATCTCAATTGATATTCTGGGGATATTAAGTAGTTTATAATAGGGCAAAGTCCACTTTGACCCTTAGTTGCAGGAAACGCCTCATCAGGCAACGTTTCTTGCTGAGAACCGCGGTTCCGCGGTTCCGTCCTCGGAAACGCCTGGAAACGCGTTCCAATAATGACGGGAACACGCTCCTGACCTAGACTGGGACTTACGCCCAAATTCGAAGCAAAACCGGATCGATCGGAGCGATTCACATAAACAAAAGGGCGAATGGAATACATACAGGTTGTTCTCCGGCGATGGGCCTCTGGCAGCATCGATTGACTCGATTTATCATCTCTCTATCTTCACTAGATATGGATGGTGGAGGAATTGGAGGGAAACAGAAGAGATCAATTTGGGAAGGGGGAGAGCTGGGCGGTTCGCGTGCCGCGGTGTTACTTCTCTCTCAGTTTCCGTTTCTCTCTCTGCTGCAGTGTATCATATGTATCTCTCTCTCTCTCTGTTTCTCTGTTGTCTGTAGAAGGCAGAGCCTTTCCATTCCGTTTGGGAAAAAAGAAGTGGACAGATGGCTATTGGAAAAAAAGAAGATGGACAGATGGCTAGTAGTAAATTTTTGGGGAAGTATAAAAGTCAAATTCAAAGCTGGCTTCTATTTCCGTTTGAAAAAAAAGAAGAATAGCTGGTAGTTAGATTTTTGGAAAGTGTAAAGTCAATTGCTTGCCATTGTATTTAATTAAATACAATAATTTTAATTTATTGGCATGTGTGTGCAGTAATTGCTGTAGAACAATGAAAAATGAGCCTCATTATATTTTTTCTTTAACGGTGTTTGAGAGTTTTTTTTTCCCTTTTTTTTTTTTGAAAATGACCCCATTTCGGATTGGGTCTTTAAAAAATAAATACTTATTTACAATTGTTAAGTTTAAAAATAATAGACTAATTGAAATAAAAAAAATGCACTGTGGATTTTGTTTTATAGATCTCATCCCGTAAAAAATGAAAAAATTATTTCGTAACCTTGTTATTTTTAAGGGGTAGAATAATATAAAAACATAACAATATTTATTATTTTAATAAAAAATTACTAGACGCTCCCGACGGCGCTCCCACACTTATATGATCATCCGCTCCCGCTCCCATCCCCGCTCCCGCTTCGTGCAACTAAGCTTTGACCCCTTGTGATTATCGTCATATGCGGATACCCCCCTCATGGTTCAAAATTGATCACATAACCTATCTATGGTTTTGAAAATGTGCGGATAGACCCCCTGCCGTCATGATTTCCATCCATATTAAAGGAGGTGTATCTCACACGCCTTTAGAATGTAATATGAGTCGTTCATAATGTATTAAATAAAGAATAGAGCATCTTTGTAAAAAATCATCTCGATTAGGCATCAATAACCCAGTGATCTAATTTTTAGTAAATTCAAATTTGAAATTTTACTTTCATAACAAAATCGATTCGACCATGAGCTTTTCATTTTTTGATTGATTTGAATTTTGGCATAGATGTAGTACTGTCAAAATTTTCCAATATCAATGGTTTGGATTCAATTTTTGGTATAGGGGATGGTATGGTTAGATTTAAAAAAAAAAAAGAATTAAAGGACATGTTGAGGGTATATCGGTCTTTTAATGTTGTGTCCGTTAATATGGATGGAAAATAAGACGGCAGGGGGTCTATCCGCACATTTTCAAAATCACAAGTAGGTTATGTGGTCAGTTTTGAACCATGAGGGGGGTATCCGCACATGGCGATAACCACAGGGGGTCAAAGTAGACTTTGTCCTTTATAATAGGTAGTAATTGATAAGATATCCCAATTAAAGAGGTAATTACTTACATATATAACTGTATTTAAGATTTATATGTATGTTCCTATATGTATTTTATAACCGGGTATGGGGCAGGTACAGGTATGCGGGGGTGGAGATTACAAAACCATACTAGCTCCATACCTGAGCGAGTTTTCTTTAAATCCCACCATACCCGCTACTATTGGGGAGAATTTTGGGTAAACCCCACCTCCATATGGGCAGGGCAGGTATCCATTGGATATGAGTAAATTGCCATCCCTAAAAACTGCTAGATTGCCGAAAGCAGGAGCCAGGACCTCTTTTTTTGCACATAGCTATTTACAAGAAACAGTTCCAATCTTCCATTACTTAGTTTGAATATGTATGATCATTAGGTACCCCAAGCCAATTTGAAAGCCATCTCAATCGTGCCAACAAACAGATACAGAGCCCTAGTTATACATTACATCTGTATGTTTGTAGTTCCTGTCAGAAATTAAATGTCCCGTGCCTTTCTCTTGATTGATAATTAGTGTCTCTGATTTGGTTGCAGGCATCTTTGTACCAGACTGATTTCCGACCAGTTCCGTTAGAGGAATACATTAAAGTTGGAAACACCATTTATGACAAAAAAATGGACGTTGTTAGGACAATCTCTAAAACATCTGACCTAAGCGGTAAAGATCCAGATCATATTGTTGAATTGTGCAATGAGGTTGGGACACTCCCCTGTCACTGAGTGAGCTTTATGTGGCATAGACTTGAAATTTGCCAGTTCTAACTGTTGTGATAATATCAGGTTGTTCAAGAGGGTAATTCGGTGCTGATATTTTGCTCTAGTCGAAAAGGATGTGAATCTACTGCGAAGCATGTTGCTAAATTCCTCAGGAAATTTCCTGCCAGTGCCCATGACGATAAAAATGAATCCATTGACGTCACTTCAGCTATTGATTCCTTGGGAAGAAGTCCTGCAGGATTAGATCCCATTTTGGAGGAAACTCTTCCTTTCGGCGTGGCATACCATCATGCTGGTCTGACTGTATGTTTGCTTTGACCATTTAGTTCTCGGGAACCTTGGTTCTCTATTACTACTAGAAGTATCTATAAACATACTCAGTTTTCAGTGGGTGAATCCCCATCAGCAATCATAATAGTTCTCTGTTTTATGTATAAGACTTTGGTTTGTGGCCTTCAATTATACAATTTTTGATTGGAATGTCGATGTAGTGACTAATCTTTGTGTTGGCATGCTGTTTTCTAGAATAATATTGTGTTTTTTTTGGGGGGTCAAATGCTGATATAGGTTGAAGAAAGAGAGACTGTTGAGACCTGCTATCGCAAAGGACTTGTACGTGTCTTAACTGCTACATCTACCTTAGCTGCTGGGGTTAACCTACCTGCCAGGAGGGTCATTTTTCGGCAACCCCGGATTGGTCGTGATTTTATTGATGGAACAAGGTACAGACAGATGGCTGGTCGGGCTGGTCGGACTGGAATAGATACGAAGGGGGAGAGTGTAGGTTTACTTATTTTATGCATGATTTACTTTTCCTTGGTATCGTTGTTTCTTGGTAGTATGTAACACAAATGCACAGATTGTAGTTAAAATGATATTAGGTGCTCATATAGTTGTGTATTTCTTTTTGAGTTTGTTTAAATATTCCTTCAATATTGCAGTCTGAATTTTCTTTATTAATCCTTGTCCCCAGTCCTCACTTTAGTTCTAACCATTATAGTTTTGTGATTTCGTGTAACCAGGTTTTAATTTGCAAACCAGAAGAAGTTAAAAGAATTATAAAAATTGTTAACGACAGCTGTCCTCCGCTGCATTCTTGTCTCTCTGATGATAAGAATGGGATGACCCATGCAATTTTAGAAGTTGTTGCTGGTGGAATTGTTCAAACTGCTAGTGATATTCATCGATATGTTCGATGTACCCTTCTCAATTCCACAAAGCCATTCGAAGATGTTGTAAAATCAGCTCAGGATTCTCTCAAGTGGCTATGCCATAGGAAATTTCTCGAATGGAATGAAGACACTAAGTTGTACAGCACAACACCTCTTGGACGTGCATCTTTTGGAAGTTCTCTGTGCCCTGAAGAATCACTTGTATGTCATCCAAAGTCTTTAATTTTGTTTTCTTCTCTTCTTTCTAAATGGTAGTTGTGCTGTGTTTATTTTCTAGTAAGACTAGTATCATCAATGCATTCTTGTTGATCAATTTGCTCGTATTTGCAATTGTTCTCTTTTTCCATGTGTGCCACTGTCCTTAGATAGATGAAGAAAGTGAAAACGAAGTTTAATTATGCATTTATTTAAAACTTTTTCAGATCGTGCTAGATGATCTTTCAAGGGCCAGAGAAGGATTTGTGCTTGCATCTGATTTGCATTTAGTATACTTGGTAACACCCACCAATGTTGAAGTTGAACCAGATTGGGAATTATATTATGAAAGATTCATGGAATTGTCAGCTCTTGACCAGGTAAGTTTGCCTTTCATCACCATTGGGCTAGTTGTTGAGATTGTTGGCAGTTATTGGTTCCTAATGGCTAAGTAGCAGGAATAAGCATGGGTTAAGCTTCTGTTCTTGTTTATTGACCACTAGGGGGGCTTTAAGTATAATTTTAGCCACTCAAATGGTTGTATGGTGTTTTATTGTTGGGAATCTTGGGATAGATTTTGCATCACTCCCCTTTTGGCTATTTTTGAGATGTGTTTCACATAACTCCCGCTATGCATCCAATCATATAATCGTCCCCTAAGCAGTTGGCATTTTGGATGCGCTGGGTGCTTGTTAATCCTTTTTTGACCAGATAAGATGGATTTTCTTGCTATCTTAAATAATGTGTAATGTTTTCAGCCTATGGATTCACTCCCATTCTGCTTTGCGATATAAAAGTGTGTATAAATGAGGAATCAATTATTCAGGGATAGCAGAGAGCTGTAATTTAGTTACGGAGTAATACAATGGCAATGACAGTAATTACTTGAGTTCCCATTTCGTGCAAATTGCTATCTATTTGAGACGACATTTTGCAAATGAGAAATCTCTTGCACCTTTGCTTACAACAGCATGTAAACAGGTAGCAGGTTGGCAACCTTCCCCTATTATTTTGGGGGCCTCATAATGAATCTGATCCCTCTCTACTTCTCTGATTCTGGCTTTGGCAGTGGTGTCACTACATGGAATGCACCTATCAAACACATGAACCTTATGGTTTGCTACAAGGCTATGGTCTCCTTCCACGATTGTTTCCCATTAGTTACTACTGTGCTTGTTTTAGAAAATATAATCAAGAGGACCCGTTGATTGTTGGGTCTAAGTTCCATTTTCCAAGCTTGCAATCTTGAATGACATCAATCCCCTCTCTCTCTCCCTCCCTCTCTCTCTCTCTCTCTCTCTCTCTCTCTCTCTCTCTCTCTCCATCTGGCGATGTAATACTTGTGCCACGTTGCCCTCAAGCTATTTGTCGTTTTAAGTTTTGTATGTGGATATTTTCTGCACTTACTTTATGCCGTCATGTTTTTGTCTACGTTTTATGAGGTTCTTGAGTTGCTTATTGTAGAGAGTTTACACTCCAAATTCATGTGGTGCAGTCAGTTGGCAATCGAGTTGGAGTGGTAGAACCCTTTTTGATGCGTATGGCCCACCATGGGCCTATGCGCACTGCAAACAGATCAAGGGATAACACTAAAGGGCTGATGGGCAGAGTTGGGATGACAAACCATAATATGCTTTCAGATGAGCAAACACTTAGAATGTGTAAACGCTTCTATGTTGCTCTCATCTTATCAAGACTTGTGCAGGTGTGTCTTTTTTTTTGCAATGAATTCTGGCCTGTCCTATTCTCTGTGTGTGTGTGTGTGTGTGTAAGATTTAAAGATATATGAATATGAACACAATGTATATGGGCCTTTCTACACGTATATCAACAGCATCTATATGTATTTCTTTTCATCAGAACCACCCACAAAGTAGCTTGCGCAAAGATTAAGTCGAATTGCATTATCTGAGCATTTTACTGTTTCTATCTTTTCAACCGATCTTCGCGTAGATAAACATAATGCCAATATGTTTCAGCCATTAATTGCTTTGTGGTCTGTTGTGGTTTTAATTTGCCATTGACTTGGCATTGTTTGAGCTCTGGTGATATTTTTTTTATTCTGATGTGAAGGAAATACCTGTGGCCGAGGTTTGTGAAGCCTTTAAAGTGGCTCGGGGCATGGTTCAGGCCTTACAAGAAAATGCTGGAAGGTTTGCATCTATGGTCTCTGTATTCTGTGAGAGGCTTGGTTGGCATGACCTGGAAGGCTTGGTTTCCAAGTTCCAAAATCGTGTTTCGTTTGGGGTCCGAGCAGAGATTGTAGAGCTTACTAGTATTCCATTTGTTAAGGTTGTAGACTTGTACAATTCAACATTTTTTTTTTGTCATTTCAATCCTTCCAAAAGGTTGGGAGCGTATGGCATTAATTGCCAATTGGTGGTTGGTGTAAATTAATCTGCGATATAGGAGTAGCTGATTTCATGTTTTTGGATTAGAAATGTTATTTGTATTACATACTAATAGTTGTTAATACAGTCCTTTTATGGCACCCTTTCAGGGTTCTCGAGCTAGAGCACTTTATAAGGCTGGCCTCCGTACGCCTCAAGCAATAGCTGAAGCATCAGTTTCTGAACTTGTGAAGGCTCTTTTTGAATATTCATCATGGACTGCACAAGGTGAAATCTCCTAGATGGGGTTTTGGATTTTTTTATGTGTATTCTTGAGTTTAATGCAATGACATTTATTAACTCATGAACTTGTATTTTTATTCTGGTGTCTCCTTTTTTGGTTTTTAAGTTACATTACTATATTTTCCTTGTATCATCTAATTTGTAAACCTTGTCTATACAAAGAAAATTCAGCACAACGGCGGATACAGTTGGGTGTAGCAAAGAAGATAAAGAATGGGGCACGCAAAATTGTTCTTGATAAAGCTGAAGAGGCTAGGGTTGCTGCCTTCTCAGCTTTTAAATCTCTTGGGCTGGATGTTCCCGAATTTTCTCGACCTCTATCATTAAAGGTCGCCGGTGATGCCACCCGAAAAGAAGCAACTACCTCTTCTGGGGAAGACTCTACAGGTAGCTTTGTTGTTGGTGTTGGTGTCCAGCATACAAAGCATTCATCTAAGTTGATAAGAGATGGATCTGAAAATCTTGATAAACTAAAGCTAGAAGTTGGACAAGAGAAGTCAACAAAAGCTTTTGATGTTCCCTTGGGGATTTCGGATGAAGCGAAATCAGCTGCTATCATGCAGACTAACTTCGGTGCCAAAAATCCTGCAGCTGTTGAAGGACCTATTATTCTAGATGAGAAAAATACTACTGTCAACCATATTGGTAATGTAGTCACCTCCTCCTCTGGTCCTTTACTTATAACTGGTAATGAAAACAGGACATTTGACGAATATCATGAACGTGTTGGGCAGGAGCAGCGTGACAGAGAAAATGCATGTTTTGTTAGTAAGGAAAATGCTTCTTCTGAAAAAGGTCCTGTAAGTGCTGTCAATATTTCTGGTGGATTTGATTCCTTTCTTGATCTTTGGGATACCGCCCAAGAATTCTATTTTGATATTCACTTTAGCAAAATACCGAAGGGGAATTCCAGTGTCCCTTTTGAAATACACGGCATAGCAATCTGTTGGGAAAATTCTCCAGTGTTCTATGTCAATCTTCCCAAGGATCTATTTTGGTTTAAGAGAAGGAATGATACCTTGTCCATGACTATTTCTGGTGATGGTGATGGTGATGATGTTGATGTTTTGGCACCAAAGCATCGGTTTGAACTAGCAATGCAAAGATGGAATAGGATTGTTATGATCATGGGGAGAAAAGATGTGAAAAAGTATACTTGGAACTTAAAAGTTCAGATTCAGGTGTTTAAAGTTCCTGCTGTTTCCATTCAGAGATTAGGTAGCCTGAATCTTGCTGTGAAAACTTTGGGTCTTGAACTTGTTGACAGCTCATACTATGTGTTGTCCCCGGTATTCGTACGGGATGGACTCGACATGTGCATTGTAGCATGGATCCTGTGGCCTGACGAGGAGAGAAGCTCCAACCCCAATCTGGAAAAGGTGAGTTGCGTTATTTATCAACTAAGATATTGCTTTTGGTCGACTTAATTGTCTTAGGTTAAGGGAAATTCCGTTAGGATAATGTTGCATCTTTGAGATGCAACCAAAACATGACTATTTCTGACGAATCATTTTAAACCTTGTCATGATTTGAGTTGGTTGATGAAGTTGTAACTGCTGACACAGGAAGTTAAGAAAAGGTTATCCAGTGAGGCTGCAGCGGCTGCTAGTCGGAGTGGTAGATGGAAAAATCAGATGCGCATAGCTGCGCATAATGGTTGCTGCCGCAGAGTTGCGCAAACCCGAGCCTTATATTCTGTTCTCTGGAAATTGCTAATTTCTGAAGGACTAGTTGAAGCCCTTCTTAGCATTGAGATCCCACTGGTGAGAATTCTCAGGTCACCTACTCTAAATAATGTATCCTGTTCTTGTACACCTATATTTGAGGTTTTCTTTTGAACTTTGAGCAAAGAATAGATGGTCGAACTGAAGTATCTTGAGTGCAACATATGTGTTTATCTCTAGAGGACATGCTCTAGAGGATGCTTTCTTGTTGTCGGAAACTAATGAGATCCCTATTATCAATTAAATGACATCGAACTTTCTGATATGATTCATTTTTTTCACTGATCTTCGTTCGAAATTTAAAAGACATACTTTCTTGGGAGAAACCGTATGGTGTTCGTTTTTTGTGTCACTTAAGGCCTGCAATATTTTGAGTGGACTGCTAGGGAAAACCTATCTTTGAGTTAAAACTAAGTCCAGGCAATTTTCTTTTAAATCTTTCGAACTTGTTTCATTCTTGAAAGTGCGGCATCATGTATGAGCCTATGTAGTTGTGTAATTATGCTTGTCATTTCCCTTAATGCTTAAAAGAATTAATGTAGGTGTGTTATGAATGTGAAGTGTGTACACGTTTATTCAGGTGAACATTCTTGCGGACATGGAGGTGTGGGGAATAGGTGTTGACATGGAGGGATGCCTTCTGGCCCGTCAAGTGTTAGGGAGAAAACTAAGGTATCTTGAGAAGGAAGCTTACAGACTGGCTGGTATGACGTTTTCTTTGTTTTCGGCACCAGATATTGCAAATGTCCTTTATGGGCACCTGAAGCTGCCCATACCTGAAGGGTCTAATAAAGCAAAACAACACCCAAGCACTGACAAGCACTGTTTGAACTTGTTGAGGTATTGCGGAAAACCATTTGTTTATTCTGTTCTTTGTCTCGATGGCTAAATCCTGTGAAGTGAACTTGCAAAGGACCTTGTGCATATTTTTTTCTTGCAAAATGGATTTACATAATTTCAGCAGGTTTTTTGTGAACTCAAAGAAAATAGATAGTAATACAGGATGTGCTAGTTCTTGGGAAATATTTCTCTAGAGTGATGTCTGTGCATATATTTTACTAAAATTTGCTTGGATCTGCTGTAACTTTGAAATTCGTGAAATTTGTTCATGACAATTTGAAAATGTTGTATAAATTTGTGTGCTTTATTGTGCTGCTGAGATCATAGCCGAAACCCCCCTTTGTGTTCAATAATTAGTGTAAATATTTATGTAATTCTGGAGCTTGGACATTCCATATTGCTTTGAATGTAATTGATATCAGTGTGCAGCTTGACATTTCATTGCACTTGGTGCCTGTTTCTCCTTTCACTCCCTTTATACATTCTTGTACCAAAAAGAATTTGTTTTGGTTTCAGGCATGAGCATCCCATTATTCCGGTCATAAAAGAGCACCGATCTTTGGCAAAGCTATTAAACTGTACCTTGGGATCAATTTGTTTGCTTGCTAGGCTTTCAATTAGGACACAGAAGTACATGCTTCATGGCCATTGGCTCCAAACATCAACAGCAACTGGACGACTTTCAATGGAGGAACCTAATCTTCAGGTTTTGTTCTCTATCCCCTTCATTTTCCTTCTTGTGCTAGTAGAAACTAATAGCTAGTGTAATGAATTTTGTATCAGTGTGTTGAGCACATGGTTGAATTCGAAAATTACAAAGATGGAGATGATTCAAATGTAGATCGTTATTGTATAAATGCTCGTGACTTTTTTGTCCCTACTGAGGTAACATGATTCTCCAATTGTGAGTTGAAGCTGCTATTTATGGTAATACATATGTATTTAAGGCTCAGCAATTGCCTTGTGGTTCATTTAGCTTCCTCAAATGTTTTTTCAGGATAATTGGTTGCTATTAGCTGCAGATTATTCTCAAATAGAACTGAGACTAATGGCTCACTTTTCCAAAGACACTTCGCTAATCGAACTCCTCAGTAAAAGCCATGGTGATATCTTCACCATGATAGCAGCGAAATGGACTGAGAAAGAGGAATCTACTGTTACCTCCCAAGAACGAGATCAAATCAAAAGATTAGTTTATGGCATCCTGTATGGAATGGGTCCTAATACCCTTTCTGAACAACTGAACTGCAGTTTAGATGATGCTGCTGAGAAAATTCAGAATTTTAAAAGGTGTTTTCCTGGTGTTGCTACCTGGCTTCAGGAAGCTGTCACATATTGTCGTCAAAAAGGGTAAAGTTAATATTTTACTGGTTTCTATTCATTTGTTTGTCCAAGATTTTCTGCAAATATAATGCAAAAATTATAGGAGCATTCTTAGTGTGAGCTTAAGAAATTTTGAATTGGCCATTGCAAATACCAGTTCTGTTTAGTCAGTTGTTGATACATCTCTTTCTTCAAGGTCATGCTTGACATTTTCTGTTCTGTATGCCACATTCTTTCCGTTCTTTTCTCCATAAAAACTTCGTGAGAATTTATGTTGTTTTTGTCTTGATATATCTGTGATCTTTCTCCTATGCATCTTGTAATTTTGGAATCATTTGCTTGTTTATTGGCCAAATTATATATTATATATTGATCATGTGCTTCTGCAGATATGTGAAGACCCTTAAAGGAAGAAAGCGTTTCCTAGCAAAAATTAAGCTTGGAAACAGTAAAGAAAGGTCTAAAGCTCAGAGACAAGCTGTCAATTCTATTTGTCAGGTAGTGCTTTTTGTTCTTGTTTATGTGTGGATGGGGGTTGTGGAGGACTGGGGTGGAGGATTTTGTTGTTAAAGTGGGAGAAGAAAAAGTTAAAGTATGCGATTGCTGCTTTCCAGGGATCTGCTGCTGACATCATCAAAATCGCAATGATCAATATACATTCTCTGATTGTTGGTGAAGTCGACAATTCCAATCTGGCAACAGTTGCAGCAAAATTTCACATGCTTCGGGGCCGCTGCAGAATCCTTTTGCAGGTAACTTTTTGAGTGCTTCAAGTTATTTATTTGTTTATTTGAGGAAGTATTCCTCACTGTCTGCTTTTCCTAAATGGACTGCTAAATAGCACAACATTGACAAGAAGAATCTTTCCCGTGACAGGGTGCTTCTATAGTATGCAATGAGTTCTAAAAGTTATGAATTATTTTCCATGTTCTGTTGACTTCTCATTCAACTATATGTAGGGTGAGCTGTGGCCATCATGGAAGTGGCACGCCATTCGTACCTGCTTTTATTAGTCTTTACATATTTGCAAAGTTTTGTTGTATGCTAAAGATCAATTGTAGTTCTCATAACAGTGGCTTCCACTCGCCTTTCCCCAATCTTCAGAAATTCACGGGAGGCCTAGAAGTAGCAGCAGTGTGGAGGAAACCGGATACAGCTCTGGATAGGGCATTTTACTCTGCTACATGGATAAATCTGTGATTGTTTTGGAGGGCATGTTTGAGGGCTAGCCATCATAATATCATGGCAGTGATGCATGGTTTTTGAGTGAACTAGGGTGGCGTCTTAGATTGATTCAGTCATAATAGGAGTCATTGGCTTTCTGGACTTCTCATAGCATGGTTTTTGAGTGAACTAGGGTGGCGTCTTAGATTGATTCAGCCATAATAGGAGTCATTGGGTTTCTGGACTTCTCATAGAAATGTGTCAACTTAGCCTTTTTGTCAAGCTCATTGATCCCTCACTCTGGATAACTACTCCAATATAACTTACTCAAACATGTTCCTCTAATTGGAAAGGAATGCTATATAGTCTGTCTGTCATTTCTGAGTCTTATTTTTAGCACTTGCCAGGTCCTTATTCTATTCTATTCCAGACACCCAACGGTTGAGAGGGGATATTTTTCTGGCATAAATGTAACAGATGTTGTTCATGTTTGCTTTCCAGGTACATGATGAATTAGTACTGGAAGCAGATCCTTCCGTCATAAAGGAAGCTGGTTGGTTGCTTCAAATGAGCATGGAGAGAGCTGTGTCGCTTCTCGGTATGATTCTGAAATCGACTTTTGTATTTCTTGCGAGTTCATTTTCCCCAGTGATTGTTTGGGATCTTTTGGATGTTAGGGAATGCTAATATGCTATACCATCTTTGTGCATCTGTATCATGCTTGTCTCTTTTGTAGCCTAATTTCTTTAAACTATCTTACTTTGTCTTCCAGTTCCTTTGCGGGTCAAAATGAAGGTTGGGAGAACATGGGGATCTTTGGAGCCTTTCCTGTCTGAACAAAATGAACTAGGAGTTACGGTTCCAAGTTCTTAGGGCGTGTGAGCTTTTCAGATAAATATATTGGTTGATATGGTATGATGGAAACAGAATTTTAGGCCAAGGCCTGTAGTGGCAATTGCTATACTCTGGCATTCTGGAGTGCATCTTTATCATTGGTTTATGGTGAAAGCAGCCCTATATTCTGCTCAAAGAAATTTGTTGGCCAGGTTAAGGGACTTGGAAAGCAGCATTGACTGATGGACTGCAATTCACTAGCACTTGGTTTTCCCTGACTTGTGTTGCATCGATGACAGCTGAAACTATGTGTCAGCTCATGCAACCCATAATGGAATTAAGTAATTGGCTTGTACAATCCAAAAATTAGTCTTGTCAAAATGGTAGATGGTAGGTCAACATATGGTTTTCTTCTTGTGCATGCTGATGCCATGGTATGTCACTTCCTGCGTTTCTGAATTTGTCAGTCCTAGGAGAAGTTTCTGGATTTTGACCAACACTTGCAGAAAGCTGGTTATTTTGGGGGTTGAGCTGTTGTAGAGTGGGGGTGTTTCGCACGGTTTGATTTCCACATCATTGCAAATAGATCGCTATTCAATGTCTCATCTTGGCTGGGAGGGCAATTTACGTTAAGCATACAAAGTCTCTTTTCTCTTGGTTAAGGGCATTAAAAACAAGTGTGAAATTGGCATCATTAAGTACTGAGGAATAAACTTATGTCTGGTAGGAGCATTGGTAGCTGCAACAATCATGCCCAATAGTAGCAGATGTTCTTGTGTTGTAACAGAACAAATCAGAGTGATTTAACCGTGAGGTGGATAGTCTAATGCTCCAATCTGCTTTTGCAAAGTTTGGACTGCAAATAGATATTGCTTGGGAAACTGTTAAATTAGGCATGCAGATGTGATGGTATTAGTGTCGCTGGGCCCACAAGAATGGATTAAGAGGAGCGTCTCAGATAACCTACGTCTCAGATAACCTACGTCAATCCTTGTAGTTGTGGTAGGTGATTTGTTTATTCATGGTTTCATGGCAAGATTTTTCAGTGTTGATCTATGAGACCTACGAGACTTCAGAATTCAGATCTCCATGCTGATAACAAGAGTTTCAGCCATTTGCTGACCTCAAGCTTCTGTTATAATCAAGTTTCAGAAGGTTGTGTCGAAGTCATGATTGTGAGGTCGAAGATGGGTACAGAATTCATCAATGCTGTCAATTAATCAGTTGAGATAGCTTGGAGACAGGTACACATTGTTAAAACTGGAAACACTTACGAATTTTTCTTACATCTGATGTTTCTTCTATTACCATGTTTGTATTGCTTGATCAATCGCCCCCCCTTCTTTACTTTCTTCCCCTTCACGCCTTCTCTCCTTTCTCTTAGTTTAGCCAATTTATTATGGAAGATAAAAAGAGGTTAAGAGACCTTGTGTTGATTGTTGTGTGTGCTTCTTTTCCAACTGTCTAATGCAGTTCTAAATCAGTGGTAGCGATGTAACACCATTAATTTTTCTGTTTCTATTTTTCTCAATTGGGATGATGCTATCAAGACATTACCTCAAGGAGAATGTATACCAGTATCCACTATTTTTCCAACCTCATATACACAACGTTGTTGGTTTAATGTTTGATCTGCAACCTCATATAGGCTGAGGGCTTTTTTTACTGTTCCTCCGGTGAATTTCGGGCTGGTTCCTATCACACATCGCTCACTACTTCTCCTGTGGGATCAGATTATTATACTGAGAGCTCAAATTCATGTTATAGCATTTATGTTGTCCACATTAAGGTTTCTTGTAATTCTTGACATATTTATTCAGGTTAACTCTCAGTGCAGTTCTGAATTTTTGTTGGATTAATTTGATATTTTCGTCAATACTTAACCGGGGCGGTTCAATGGACAACTATTTAGACACCTAAAAAAACACCCCAAATCTCAATCACATAGTTCCCCAAATCTCAATCAAAATTTGATCAGGAACTATGAGGTGTTTTTTTAGGTGTCTAAATAGTTGTCCATTGAACCGCCCCGATACTTAACTTTATGAAGCCTTTAGCGGTGTATTAGGCCCTTTTGCGATTGTGGCCTTTTCTATTTGTACATGGGCATCATTTCCTTAATGCTTTTTTTTTCAATGTATTATCAACGGGAGAAAATATAACTCAACCATGTTTCTGGATCACTGCTGATTTCAAGAATTCTTGATTCCTTGAAGATCTCCCTATTTGAAAATCAAATCAATGT
>BPLS01000673.1:289515-404590 GCA_019656275.1 Rhododendron kiyosumense
ATTATACTGAGAGCTCAAATTCATGTCATAGCATTTATGGTGTCCGCATTAAGGTTTCTTGTTATTCTTGACATATGTATTCAGGTTAACTCTCAGTGCAGTTCTGAATTTTTGTTGGATTAATTTGATATTTTCGTCAATACTTAACCGGGGCGGTTCAATGGACAACTATTTAGACACCTAAAAAAACACCCCAAATCTCAATCACATAGTTCCCCAAATCTCAATCAAAATTTGATCAGGAACTATGAGGTGTTTTTTTAGGTGTCTAAATAGTTGTCCATTGAACCGCCCCGATACTTAACTTTATGAAGCCTTTAGCGGTGTATTAGGCCCTTTTGCGATTGTGGCCTTTTCTATTTGTACATGGGCATCATTTCCTTAATGCTTTTTTTTTCAATGTATTATCAACGGGAGAAAATATAACTCAACCATGTTTCTGGATCACTGCTGATTTCAAGAATTCTTGATTCCTTGAAGATCTCCCTATTTGAAAATCAAATCAATGTTGTTTCAGCAGTCTTTACAATATTTTAGCCTGACAGAAATTGTTTATTTAGGATTGTAATTTGTAACTTGTTAGCATGATCCATAATGGCACAAGGCCTACAATGTTGTATGGGATGGAATTTTGAGCTACGAACAACGTGGGAAACTATAGCTGAAAGGAGAATGTTTAGATATATGTGGGTAAAATTTGCGAAGTATAATGGAAAATGAAAATCTTCATGGAATTGTAGGGGTAGCACCAAAGGAAGATAAGATGAGAGAAAATAGACTAAGGTACTTTGGACATGTCTATTGTAGATCAGCTTTTTTGGTAATTAGGAGGTGTAATGTGGTTATGATAGAGGGCAACACTAAGGGAAGGGGAGGACCAAATTGTCTTTAGAGGCGGTAGTTTAAAGGATCTAGGTTTTTTTAATATCATGTAGACTAAGGTAGTTGGGACATGTCTATTGTAGATTGGCTAATGTGGTAATTAGGAGAAGTAATGTCGTTATGATAGAGGGCTACACTTAGGGAAGAGGCGGACCAAATTGTCTTTAGAGGCGGTAGTTTAAAGGATCTAGGTTTTTTTAATATCACTGAACATGATGCTCCCGACAAAGCTCAATGGAGAAAATAGATTCATGTTGCTGACACCAATTAATTCGGACTTGAGCCTCGATTTGGTTTGGATTGGTTTGTTTTACTTGTTAGCATGATATCGATGATATTCGGTTTTTAACCAAAATCCTCTTGAAACACTTATTGCTTCTTTTTTTGATCCGCAGAAACACTTGCTAGTGATTGGTTTTTGTAGTCCTACTATATACCAAGAACAAATATCCTCTACTAAACAGCATTTTGTCATATGCCTATGTACACAAGGTGGGAGTTTTAACTTGTATGTTCTTGCTTCTTAGTTTTGTTTGAATAGCCTGTGATTGGAGTCCCAGATTTACGACAAAACAAACCGACAGAATGAACAGGTGGAACTAATGGGTACTAATTCTTTTGGCACAGATCTATTTTCGAACCCCAACGATATGAGCCATAACACCAAGGTTTTGTCAGTTCAAATCTTCTTCGCTTCTGCAATACGGTGCACGTCTTCAACGGAGTTTCCTTTTCTACCCCTGTGAAGGTTGGGTGGATGCTTTGACAAGCTTGGAAGTACTGCAGTCAATCGTCGACCCTAATAAAGTTCCACAATCTCACAATTTGTTCTTGGGCACTTTACACTTCTGTTCGACTGTTTTCTTCACCATCTCAGCTTCCATTTAGTAGGGACTCACAGAAAATTGTTTCAGAAATTCCCAGAATTTGTTGGATGAAAAAAAATTCTTCTCAGCAACCTAGCATGGTAAATAAGTCCTGGGTCATCTTGGTGCCTTGGTCTGTGTCCTTTTCTAGAAGAGCTATTTTTGTGGTTATCGTCGTGGGTAAATAATAAAGAGGAAGTGATTAAATTTTTTGTAAAAACATGTGAAAATGTACAGGAACACGGGAAATGTTTGTAGTTGGCGCCTTTCTCCCACCACAGATAGGGCGAATGTTATTCGCAAGCGGGTGCGTATGCGCAAGCGTGAAATCGTCTTTGAATAACATCTTAAACTACTAATATTTGAAGAAAAAAAAGTGAGAATTCAAAGTGCGAGTGCAGCACGAGGGTTGAGAGCGGGAGCGCATGACATTTGAAGGATGCCTCTAAAATTCGCTCCAAGTATAGGGGGTGTAAGTGAAAATTTCCCTAAAGTTAAAGTAGCATTAGTTGTTTTGAGAATTAAGAGTGCGAGGATTGAGAGCGGGAACACATGACATTTGAAGGAATATCTCTAAAATTCGCTCCAAATACAGGAGGCGTAAGTGAAAATTTCCCTACTAAAGTTAAAAGTAGCATTAGTTGTTTTGTAAGTTATGTTTGCGATTTCAAGTATGTTGTGCTTCTTTACGCTATTTTCTCATTTGGTACATTCTCATTTTCCCCTCTTTTTATTGTCACTAGTAAGAGTGCACGTGCTTTGCACGTGATATTTTGTCTTTGACCCTATGATCTTAAGATGTCTAAATCAAATTCCTTCAAAGAGCTAGTAATATTTTGTCTTTGACCCTATGATCGTAAGATATCTAAATCAAATTCCTTAGAAGAGCTAGTAAATGTTGGCTAGTTTTGTGTAAAGTAAATATTAGGAACGAAAATTAGAAAAAAATCTTTATTACAACTATGACATTTATTGGTGATAGGCTGATAGCTCATAGCTTCCATCTTGCATGATCAATCCAAAACAACAGTTACATAATGAAAGGTACTCTTATGAGCTAGTGACCAACAATAATCGTATTATTCGAATCATTTTCCAGTATAATAGCACTCAAGTTTAAACCTTCTTCTTATTCAGCCCTCAACACAATGCCCTAGCTTCCACAACTTCTACCAAATGTAAAATCACCAACTCTGGAGCACAATTTGCCATGGAATTGCAATTATTGTCCCTTGAACAATCCCAATGCCAACACATTTGAATTTAGGATCTAGCTAGACTGAATCAACACTAAATTTGTAAACATCACCTAGAGGAGAACTCAAGATATTGAAAAACAAAATCTACTACTTCACCAAGTTCATTTCTTTTCAGTTTGTGCAACACATTGTTCTATGCTTCCATGTTGCTCTAGCCAAACCGCAAAGTCGCTGGACCAAGAGAAATCAACATGCAAAAGTATTTCTCTAATCCAGTCCAAAAGTCCTAAACTCAAAATGGAACACATCTTGCCCCATACTGTATCTCCACAGTTCCACGGCCAAGCAGCTACACATCAATGGATGTTCCCCCTACCCAAGCACACACGTGAACATACGTTGAGCACCAGATATCCTGCCAATGTACTACATAGCAGTATAAAGTGCCTTTTATACAATCTCCACATAAAAACTATTGTCTTCCATGGTACTTGCATACATGTAATTTTTCCACCAATTTTCCAATAGGATCTTGGTCCTTCTCCAGTCAACCTTCTCAGATTCTCTTGTAGCATATTAGTCGCCACCCGATAACTTGATTCCATAGTGTATCCTCTAGTTCTTGTATAGTGGCAGGAGGAACAAATGAATAACCTAACCAACAAAAACAATCGCAAAAATAGGTTAATCTAGTTCTCAAATCTTGAGATAGTGGATACTAAGTAGTACTTGAGGATGACTGAGAGCGTTAATTTTTAGTTTCAATCTCTTACCAATCAAGATTGTTGCCTTTAGTAACTGCTACGGATTGAGCTAATGATAAATAATTATTTGGCCACCAGGCCCACCACCAACCCTATTTCATTGAACAAAAGGTTGAAAACCAAACAAAAAATCCATCTACCTCCAAAGAATAAATCCACAGAATGAGGTTTTATGGGAATTCTGGACGTTACAAACATGGGTCGTGGTTCAGTGCTTTGGCCTCTACATGAGTACTGTGCCTTCATGCCTCAATTAGGAGAAACCCAAGATAATAGAACTATGAATAACCGATTTAAATCTTGGCTTGGTGGCACTGCACCAACACACGCAGAACTAAGGATACAAAGGAAGCTGAACATGAGCGATATTACTGGGGCACAACATCTTTTGCACAAGTATGTTGGGTAGGGGAATTTGCTCAAGTGAAATAGAAGCCCAAGGAAGTACCAAAACCAAGACAAACACACACTTGCTTTGTTCAGCTGTACACTTGGATTTCGGGTATTGTAGTGGTCAGAACCACACAATTTTTTTTCTTAAAAATAAATATTAATTCTGGTGGAATCCTCAAGTAATCAAAACTCATATTAGATTTCACAAAAGAGAGAAAACTCCTCTCATATTTGCTAAAGGAACAAAAAAAAATGCTACCTTATAGACAGGTACTATTTATAATCTGAGATTAAGTTACCACAAGAAATAAGACGTTCTCTCTTTTTTTAACTTTAAAATAACAATTTGACATACTATTTCGAATGAGCTTTTGATCTCTCCATTTTTCAAGACTCCTTGTGGAGCAAACCGGCCTTTATCCTACCAAATAACCAACCGTTTGGCAAAAGATGCCTAATACGTATCCTTGCGTGTGTTTTTTCCATTCAGCCATTTCATCGCGTTTCCTTTGTAAAGATTTCAACAAATCCTCCCATAAGATCATTGCCTCCAGCCGTGTACATTACTTGCAACAGGTTTCCTTGGTCTCCCCATTTTTCAAGACTTGTTGTGGAGCGAACGGGCCTTTATTCTACCAAATAATCAACCTTCAGGCAAGAGATGCATAATACGTATCCTTTCGTGTTTTTTTTCCCATTCAGTCATTTCATCAAACAACTGGGCTGCGTTTTCTTTGTAAGGATGTCAGCAAATCCTCCCAAAAGATTAGTACCTCCGGCCGTGTACATAATTTGGTCGGGAAGTTACAGGTGAAACAATACGGAAATAGTGAACCAAGATTGAATTACCTGTTGGAAGTTCTTGTGGTTGTCTTCCTTTACAACAAACTGGCAACCCCAGCACTTCAAATGCTTCTCCCTAGTGTTAATTTGCCTTCTTTTTTTTTGGGGATGTAATGTTGGTAGTGAGGAATCTGAAGATAAACGTGGAGGGGATTCTATTTTCCCATTTATAGAGGCGATCCATTGCAAAGAAGGATTGAAGGGGTGCTTGTCGTTCCGATTGTGTCGTTTCGGTTGGAGCGTTATATTGTGTCGGTTGATAAGAGGTGCTGGACAGGTTGATATTAGTTGCATGTCCTTGGAGCATTTGTGAAAATTAAAACGGAAAAAACATTTCCGTACATTTAAAAAGTAGCAGTATAGTATAGATTTTGGGAGCGATTATTCGCAGCCCTTTATTTTCTTTCATAACCCATTATATTTCGGTAAATGGTTGTTGATAATCATACATAACATTTCGGTAAATAGCTGTTGAAAACAATATTATATTTCGGTAACTATATGCCGAAAATATGTTCAACTTTCGGTAAACAACTATCGAGCATATATTTTCGGCAAATAGCTGTTGAAAAAAATATTATATTTCGGTAATTGGATGCTGAAAATATATCTCAATTTTGGTAACTAATTGTCGAGTATAATTAAAAAAATTTAACGAACTAGGGGAGAAAATAAGGGATTGCGAATAGCCCCACCCTAAATTTTGAGAAGTAAAAACAGTACACTCTTGTCGCAGTAATGAAACAAAAACTATCATCACTTTAAAAGGGAGAATAAATGCCATGTTGAATTCAAAATATTATTAAATGCAATAATCCTGACATGGTGTGATGGATTATTATTTGATCTTATTTCTCTTTATTGATCTTCTTATATTCCCTTGTATTGATAAGAAAGAAATTGGGCACACACGTGAGTATGTGTGACTACATAGGCATAGCGTGTGGGAGTCAAAGTTGTCAATACCGTACCGGTCAGCGTACCGTTTTCATTACTGGAATGGTACGTACCGGTATCGGGCTGTATTCCGGTACCGTTCTGGACTTACCGTAATTAATATATATATATATATATAATATATATCTACCATGTTTTAAAATTTTAAGTGTAAACATAAACAAAATGTAAAATATTAAAAAAAAAAACCGGTACGGAACGCCGGAAAATGCCCGGAACAGACCGGTATTGTCCGGTACGTCCGGTATTGACCGGAACAGGCCGGTATTTTGACCGGAACGGAACATGACTTTTTGCGTTCCATTTACACACCGGTACGGTACGTACCGACTGGTACGGAACGGATTTGATAACTTTGATATTCAGAGAAACCCAAATCCACATCGGGAGATGGGTTTGGTTATTTATTTAACATCCCCAATAGGGATTGAGGCGGGGAATTGTGAAAGACCTTTCAATTGGGGATCGAATATGGAATAGGGTCCCCGATTCATACCCTACCCATTGCCATCTCTATATTAGTGGATGCGAATGAATTTTTGAAGATGTGCCACAAAACTAATTTCCAATATTACCCACTAAAAAACAAATTTTTATTAGAACCTCGCTCTACTACTAGAGAATTATACAAGCTCGAATGGCAACAGATCCCCTGTCCCACTCTCCTACGCATGACACGTTGGCCCTTGGTCTTCTCCTCTAACTATGTTAAAACCAGTTAACCTCTAATTTTATTTGAGATTCTGAGGAGCAGAAACTTAGTTATAAAAGCCCTGGAGGAAAATTTTAATTATGATCATTTAGGATAAAATGGTTAGAAAAATAGGATCTTTTCATCGGTTCAAATGGATTAAAAATTGGAGCAGACAATTTATATACTAAAAAATATGGTTAAAAAATTAAGTGCTTTAATTTTTAATCCGTTTGAACCAATGCGAAAATGTTGTTTTGCTGATCATATTATTTTAAAGGATCATAATTAAATTTTGCCTCTAAATTTTTCATAATTAAATTTCTACTCCACAAGATCTCAAATAAAATTATAGATTAATTGATTTTAACAAAATTAGAACAGAAGACGTGTCAAGCGCAAAGTTATCAAATCCGTTCCGTACCGGCCAGTACCGGTGTGTAAACGGAACGCAAAAAGTCATGTTCCGTTCCGGTCAAAATACCGGCTTGTTCCGCTCAATACCGGACGTACCGGACAATACCAGTCTGTTCTGGGCATTTTCCGGCATTTCGTACCGGTATTTTTTTTTTTTTTTTTACATTTTGTTTATGTTTACAATTAAAATTTTAAAACATGGTAGATATATATTAAATATATAT
The DNA here is from genome assembly GCA_019656275.1 of Rhododendron kiyosumense. Lineage (NCBI taxonomy): Eukaryota > Viridiplantae > Streptophyta > Magnoliopsida > Ericales > Ericaceae > Rhododendron > Rhododendron kiyosumense. Next base: position 296,752 of record BPLS01000673.1, read on the forward strand.
ATAATATTAATTACGGTAAATCCGGAACGGTACCGAGATACAGCCCGGTACCAGTACGTACCATTCCAGTAATGAAAACGGTACGCTGACCGGTACGGTATTGACAACTTTGCTGAATATACCCATATCCATGTTAGAACTTTGGTTCACAAAATTCATTTTATTACAACAAATATTAAAACACATAACCATGGAAATAAAATAAAGTATTATGCAAATATGAAGTAAGAAAGATGTTGCTTGTGAGAATGAGAATCGTGTAGTCACTGTCTTAAGGATAATATTCTTTCGCTCGTGAAGATTCCACCAGAGTGTACTAGCCCCAAGATTAAACCCCAGAGTTCACATGTAGTCCTCATCTGATGTTCACGACCACCGGAAGGTTTGAACAAGTTACGAACCGAGTTACCCAACAATATAAAAAGTAGTATAAGAATATTCTAAATGGGGCGATTCAATGGATAACTATTTAGATACCTAAAAAAAACCTTATAGTTCCTGATCAAATTTTGATGATTCGAACCGCTCAATATGATCAGAACATGATTTTAAGAGTGTTAGGACCGTGAGGGACACCACACACACAAACACACACAATGATTTCAGAGAAAAATTTTCTTTGATTATATATTCACATAATATTCAATAAAGATTAAAAAAAAAAAAAAACTCTCTGGAAGCCACACGTCGGTTCCTCTCCGGGAGGCCACTACCCGGCTCCCCACGCTCGCCTCACCCTCTCCCACACATTATGTCACATACATAAATCTCAAATACGCTTCGGTAATTATAGGTCGTATCAAGCCTTGACCTCCAAGGCTTCTTACGACCTTGTAATTCCTTTTCCTACTTGGACTAGGAAATACACCAATAAGGAAACTCTTCCAAAGTAATACTGCCAAGTATGAAACTTCAAGGGTTAATACACTCAACACCCAATACTAAAGGTGTTACTTAAAATAACCCTACCACTATGGGTGGACCCCAACAAAGAGTACCCGCGAGAAATCAAAAAAAAATTTGAAAAATGGTTTAATTTGAGCAATTTTTAACTTAGATTAATGAATGATTCAATTAAAAACTGTTTAAAACAAGCATTTTTCGGTCATTTTTTTTGCTAATTTCTCGTAGGCACCCTTAAAATTATATTCTACATATATTGAACAGTTCAGATCATAAAATTCGGATCACACACACACACACACACATATATATATATATATATATATATATATATGGGTTTTGACAAGTGTGAAAATGAGAAAAATTGAAGGAACTATTTGGAGAGTATATATACACAAATAATAAAGAGGGTTTTAGAATGGATTGTGATTTTGGCACTCGAAAAATTGATGGAGGGGCTCCAAAACTAAATTGTATTGATACATAAAACGACGTCATTTTGGAGCCTCTCGATCAATTTTTGGAGTGCTAAATCAATTTCCTTTTAGAATATGGGGCGGTTCAATGGACAACTATTTAGACACTTGAAAAAACACCCCAAATCTCAATCACATAGTTTCCGATCAAATTTTTAACCGTTTAATGTATGCAAAATATGATTTTAAGAGTGCCCGCGAGAAATTAGCAAAAAAAGAAGAAGACCGGGACGTGCTTGTTTTAAGCAGTTTTTAATTAAACCGTTCATTAAATCTAAGCTAAAAACTGCTCAAATCAAGCTCTTTTCGGCCTTTTTCTTTGGTTGATTTCTCGCAGGTACTCTTAAAATCACGTTCTGATCACATTGAGTAGTTCGGATCATCAAAATTTAATTGGGAACTATGAGGTATTTTTTTAGGTGTCTAAATAGTTGTTTATTGAATTGTCTCGATATATATATATATATAGATAGAGAGAGAGAGAGAGAGAGAGAGAGAGAGGGGGGGGGGGGGGGGGGGGGGATGGGTTTTAAGAACCATTTATTGATATATAATGATAAGAATAAATATCACTTTTATGTTTTTTTTAACTAACAACATTTATGCACTAATATTGTAACGGAAAAGTAATTATAAGTAATAAGTATTTTAATTTATTTTTATTAAAATCTTTCCATGTTCCAACAATCCAAACCAAAAAATATAAGAAGTCAAGAATAAAACTAAAGTGATATTATGTGGATATTAATAAATAAGTGCAAAACATCATTTGCTAGAAAAAATTGTGTTGCAAGATTGTAGACGTGGATATTCCACCTGCTATTTTGCAAAAACAATGAAAGATGAGAATAGTAAAGAGTGATAAAAATGTTGAGAATCTAAATAAAGCTTCTTAAAATTCTAAACCCCTCCAAATTTTGAATAAGTCAATCAATCTATTATCAGCGACAAATAGTTAAAGTTTCTAAAAACATGTCACAGCCCTTCAATTAAATAATACCATATATATAGTTAAAAATTAAATAATAAAGGTAAAATAGGTTGTGATATAGCTTTTAAATGAACACTGTAAGACTGTGATTTAAATCGCTATTCCAAAATAGACTGTTGCAAAATGTTCTACCCAAATACAAACTTGACAACAACCCTCTAAGCGCTTCATCCGAATCCTCCGTCCGGAAAGAGTTCTTTTAAAATCCGAATCATTTAAAATACTTTTGGATGATTAAAATAAACATTGCACTGTACTGTTCATTGAAGAGTTTTTTTTTTTTAATCCCCCAACTATGCATCTGTTATCTACTTAGTCCATACTATCAATTTGACGATTTCATCCCCTTCAATTATCATACCGTTACCTTCTTAGTCCAATAGATAATGGAAGTTTGGAATTTGGACAGAAAATGCTATGTAAGGCCTATTTGGGATCATGTAGAGCAGATACTTGATTATGAGAGTTTTATAAATAAAAATTAATTATGACCATTTAAAATAAAATGATCAGAAAAACAAGACATTCGCACCGGTTTCAACAGATTGAAAATTAGAACATTTAATTTTGCAACCATATTTTTTAGTATATAAACCTTTTAAAAAAATTAGGTGCTCGAATTTCCAATCCATTTGAAACGGTGCGAATTTCTTATTTTTCTGATCATATTATTCTAAAGAGTTATGATTAATTTTTTTATCTTAGGGCTATCGTAATTAAATATCTATTTTTTTTAATATTTGGGACCTTTTAGAGCAGATACTTAATTATGAGAATTCTAGAAAGAAAAATTAATTATAATATTTTAGTATAAAATGATTAGAGAATAAGATCTTCACGTCAGTGCACACGGATTGAAAATTAGAATGCTTAATGTTTAACCACATTTTTAATATATAAACAATCTAAATTCTATATAAAGAACTCGATCTTTATATATATATATATATATACACACACGTTAGTCCTAATAAAATGGCATGTAAGATTATAATATATGAACCTTGTAAAAAAATTAAGTACTCAAATTTTTAATTTGTTTGAACCGATGTGAATGTCTTATTTTTCTAATCATTTTATCCTAAAGGGTCAGAATTAATTTTTATCTCTAAGACTCTTATAATCAAGTATCCGTTTTACAGGGTTCTAAATAGGCCTTTACGTGATATTTCCTATCAAATTTCTAATTTCCGTTATCTATTGGACTGAGTAGGTAACGGTATGATAGTTGAGAGGATAAAATCATCAAATTGATAGTTTAGAGATTAAGTAGAAAAAATGTGCATAGTTTAGGGGATGAAAAGGAAAAAAACTCTTTTCTTCTAATGGACAAAAAGGCAAACTCGAGGTGTGCACGGTACGGTGCTATGCGCGATCCGAGCAGTCAAATTCGACAGCTCGAAACTCATTTCAGCAATAGATCATCGAGAGCTGTTTATTACCAAGATAGACCCAAGTCATCAAATGATGCATCCAATGACCTCGTCCAACAGCTCGAATTATGCACAACACCATCTCGCAATCCCAGCAAGGCTCTCCGAGTTCCCCAAATACATTCGCCATCTTTTAAACTCGGAAAAACGAAATTTTTAGTAATGCATATATAGCAGCTAAAATAAAAGGAAAAAAAAAATGCGAGGGAAAAACTCTTCGGTTTCCCGCTCTTCCATTGACACAGTGCGATCTTTACCCCCACGATTTGCTTTATATTCACCCTTCCCTTCCATCACAATTTAGTAGTACAAGTTTCAGTAAAAAAAATTGAGAGCCGGGGAATGGAGCAGCCGTCCGTACCACTTCCTCTGCCGCTGTACCCACAACCACCACCACCACCACCACAACCACCGCACCCGCCTGCTGAAGAAATCAACGAGGTCTTTTTCGTCATTTATCTTTCCTCTCCTTTTTCTTGTTTTTAATCTCTATATATTCTGTTAAAATCTAGATCGGATTGCTTACGGGGCAAAAAAAAAAAGAAGCTATGAGCTTTAGATTATTTAGTTTTTAAGACGTCGCTCTACGGTTAGTTACAAGTTTTTTGGGCTATTTTGAGTTCCTATTTACGAACAAAGATGGGGAAAAGACATTAGGGTGTGTTTGGATCAAGGGTTTAGGTAAGTTATTTTTTTGAGTGGAAAAGAAAAGGTGCGAGAGAGATGTATTTGGTTTGTGTGGGGAAAACCCCTGCATTTCGTTCTTCATCCACAAGTTTCTTTTAACGATAAAAAAAGGAAGAAGAAGTCCATTTTAAAAACCCTTGGTCCAAACACAGCCTTAGGAAGTACAATGAATACCTTGTTGTGGCACTTTTGAACTGAGTTTGGGCTATTTTGAATTCCTCATTATGAACACAGATGGAAAATAGAAAGTAGGGTGTGCTCAGTTTAAGGGTTTGTTTGTTTTGGGTTTTGAGAGAGGTTTTTGGGGTATTGAGTGGAGAGTAATATTTGAGGAGAACTCTGAACTTATTGGAGACCGTGCGCAATGGGAAAGGGTTGGGTCTCTAAACCCAAACCGTACACAAAGGTCTGAGAAAGATACCTTAAGTTTGTGTAGGGGAAGTCTCCTACACTAAATGTAGGCTCCATCGGATAGAGTTTTTGAAAATTCTAGTTACTTTTTCCTTCTTCCTCTACTACTTGTCATAGGCTTTGTCTTGGCAATTAAATGTTAATGTACGGGCACTAGTCTATTTGTTTCTATTTGCTTTCAAAACAGGAGTTACATTGGTCCTCCGTTTCTTGTGTTTGCTTGATAAGAAATTAGAACTTGACTTCTATAGCATTTTGGTGGAGCGTGTGTTGTTTTAGAAGGATTGATAATTGGTAGTCATTTACCTTACTTTGAGTGTTTCATGTGCATGAGGATGCTATTTGTCTTGTTTCATAGCTTCGATGATCAGCGTTCATTTCATGATTGGTCATTTCTCTTGTGAATGACCTAGCCCCATGCTATGAAGCACCGACACTCCAAAAGGGCGCCGTACCCACGTATTGGACACGGGGACACGGTGGGGACACGCCTAAATACGTATTGGACACGCTACGTAGCGTGTCCAATAATTATATTATTTTTTGATAGGGGACACGGCTGGGGGTTAAAATGTAATTTTTTTTTAAAATTTTAGGGTTTAATATGAAATTATTCAAAACTTTTGGATTAAAATGTAATTATTCCTTTAAAACCTATATTAGGTTCCGATTGGTTCATTTTCTCATTACCTTTCAACCTGCCTACTGTTTTTTTGTATTTGAACCATGGTAATCTCATACATTAATCATATAGGGCATGTCTACCTCAACGGTTGCAATGGAATGGTTAGTATTTATGGCGAAATATGAATGTTAACTGTTAGTATTTATAATCTATTATGTTAAAACTATTAATGGTTAGTGCTTATGACGAAATATGAATGTTAACTGTTAAGTTGTTCATTATTTACGTTTTGCAATGTAAGCATGGAGAAGAGAAAAGAAAAGAATATATATATATATATATTATATACACGTGGCGTGTCCTCCGCCATGTCCGTATTTCCATTTTTTTAGAATTGCCGTGTCCCGTGTCCATGTCCGTATCCGTATCCGTGCTACTTAGGCCCCATGCGTATCTGTATGGCTACCCCTGCTCAGCACTTAATGACTCACACTTTGTGACATTGAACTTGTGAGATTTCAAGTTCATTACTGCATCCAATTTTCACTGAAATGTTTGTCGTAAGCCATTTTTTTTTCTATAGGCATTCTCTCCATGCCATTATATGAGAAAATTGAAGATGTAGAAAATGGGAAAATTCATAAATCAACTAAAATCTCAACATACAGTAATTCAATGATACCATTCTAGTAAACGTGGATCACTTCTCTTGGATGACATAACTCGTATGATAGTTGCCAAATGGATCCGTTGCATACTGTGTTGATATGCTCTTCTTTTACACCTCTTATAGCAGAATATCCACATTCCAGCACATGTTAGTTGTATCGATTGCCCCAATAATTGTGTTGTATCAACTATAAGGGATTTAGGATGTTTTGTTGAACTTCCTTGTACCTTCTTGCAAATCTTGACAGCATCGCATTCTTTTCCTGATGTGTGCCCTAGAGTAGCTTTAAATTCTGCAATTAGTCACTTCCCAAACCTTGGTGATTCTTTATGAATACTCGTATGTATTTGTGGTATGCAACTTTATTTCATTACCACAAACGATTCAATGTAAAATTTGGTTTGAGTCTAACTAGAATTGACTTGAAATCTAATAGCTCATAGAACTTCCCTCTTCCTTCAGTGTTCTTTTTTCTTGTGCTTTCTATGGACACAGATTTTTATTTGTTTAACTTTGATGAAAATTTACAAGGTCTTTCGGGAGGTTGTCAAGGAGGCATCTGGTGTCTTAGTTCAACCAACTAATTTTCCCGAACAGGTGGACTCTTTAGTTTGTCTTAGGATGATTATTAGGGTGCATAGACGAGAGAAGAAAAAGAATAGAATCTGGAGACAGATGAGAGTATGAGTGTCATTAGCTTGGGCTGAAATGCCTTGGCTATTCCTAAAGCCTGCATATCACTTCTTCTGAGGTTTATGTTTTTGTGGGTCTGGGGGGAAAGAGTTTGGTTTTACTTTTCACAAAATTTTGAATGCTTCTTTCTCGTTCCCTTCCCTCAAAGGCTCTAACCAGATGGTCTGATGTAGGCACTTCCTTTATTAAACTAAACTATTTTACTCCTTCCCTTGCACCTTGACCGTTGCTTTCTTTGCGTAGACTTTATTTTTACCCTCAGAATAGATTCTCTTATGCTGCAAGGAAGTGGTGTCACTAATATGTGTTGCATGTCTTGAAAGCAAAAGGAGACTATTAACCTTCTCCTCTTGCACTTTGTGGGAGCGGAGAATCACAGCATATGCTTTGTACCTTGTTCGGGTTGCATGTGTTATGCCTTGGACCTAAGAAGTACGGGTACAGACATGACACTAGATGGACACGTCATTTCTCTAAAAACTAGGACAGGGACAGGTCAACTAAAATCACGATTCATACGATTCATTACCCATTCCATCCCTATCTCGATTCATTTCGTATCGTTTTAGCATGAACCGTGAATTCATGTACTCCAAATTTTCTGATTTAAATTGTTTATGCATATTTGCATGTTGGAACCTCTCAGGTAGCTGTTGAAGTAGAGCGAGAAGAAAGTGAAGGTGGCACGGTGGGAGAAACATTCACCGATTATGTGGGTTTAATCTTTTTCCAGGATGTTTTTGCACATCTGTTGGTGTTAGTTTCTTCCTTGAGTTGGATTTTTAATTCCTTTTGTTCTTGGTCTCTTCTGATTTGAGTCCAGCGCCCTCCAAAACTTCGTATTGGGCCTTGCCATCCTGATCCTGTTGTAGAGACTTCATCCTTATCAGCAGTGCATCCACCTGAACCAACTTATGATCTGAAGATCAAAGATGAACTAGAAAGTTCAGGGCCATTGTCATGCTTGCAAATTGAGACACTGGTTTATGCTAGCCAGGTTGTTTATATGACTTGACTTCAGATCCTTGTTTTGTAAATCATCATTCGCGACGTAATGTGCTTCCTATTACAGAGACATCTCCAGCACCTTCCAGATGGTGCCAGGGCAGGTTTTTTTATTGGAGATGGAGCTGGTGTGGGCAAAGGGCGAACAATTGCAGGGTTAATATTGGAGAACTGGCGTCACGGGAGGAGGAAAGCATTGTAAGATTTTGGTTGATCTTTTAATGCATACACAGGTTGCCATGGCCATATGCTTGAGTCAATTTCTCACTAAAAGGTCTAGTAACTGTATTGGTTGTCAGGAATTGTTTCTTGGACGCATGTTATAATGCTTTTACTTGCTACCAATGATATCACAGGTGGATTTCTGTTGGTTCAGACTTGAAATTTGATGCAAGAAGAGACTTAGATGATGTCGGTGCTACAAATATTGAAGGTTGATGTTTATTCTTTTATATTTCGGATACAATAGTGAATTGACTTAGCTATAGAACCACAGTACGCTAGTTGCATGCATCTTCTCTTTCTTTTTCTTTTCCTCTTGGAAGGATTGTTTACTGTGTTTCATCTATCCATCCCTTTAGCAAGTCTTAGTGAAAAAGGCATGAGATCAAAGATAGCCACTCTTTGGAATTATGTCCTTGGTTTTGTTTGGTTTGGGCTAACCTTGTTGCTACTTCAAATTATCAAGTTAACGTGGTTGGTATAATGAGGGGGAGACACAACATGCTATATTACGTAGTTCTGTTGGACTAGAGTGGTATGGTAGTATACGTCTTACACTTGGCACCTGTGTAAGGGTATAAGATGTGTATTTGACATGGTTACGTAGGGCTAAGTAGTCCAGGATTTTTGAACAACTGTTGAGTTTACTATAGCTGTGCATAAGAACACATTTTTAAACGCCATGTTACCCTGGAAAGCTAAATGTATTTATAAGGATATGAAATGCAGTAGTGTCTTTATATCTTCAGTCTAGAGTATTACACAATTTGGACACTTAGATATGTAATTGGACCAGGCAGTGCAGGTGAGTTAATCTAACATAGATAACACACATGAATTATTTACGAATTGAGAAAGGAAAAAAGCAACCGGACATAAAGGTAGTTCATAAAGCAGAGCTTAAGTATGTAATACCTACTTTCGTTTCTCCTATTTTCCAAGGTTGAGGATTTGGTTGACTTATTTGAAATTGTACTATTGAAATCTTGTCGAATTTGTTATTGGTTCCTTTAGGTCTTAATGCTTTTCTCGGGCTGAACTTAAGCTAATCTTTTGATCTTTTTTTTTTTTTTTTGGCAGTCCATGCCTTGAACAAGTTGTCTTATTCGAAGCTCGATTCAAAGTCTGTCGGCGTTAGGGATGGAGTTATTTTCTTGACGTACAGCTGTCTTATAGCGTCTACTGAGAGAGGCCGGTCTCGTTTGCAACAACTTGTGCAATGGTGTGGGACAAAATATGATGGTCTTGTCATATTTGATGAGGTAACCGTTCTTTTCTTAGCATGTAATGGATGAATTGCTATGACTATTATAGTGGTACAAGCCTATCATAGTCATTTCCTGAAATCTTGCCATGGTTGATGCAAAATATGTAGTGATTTCTCCATCTCATAGCTAATCATTCATTGGTTGATATAGTGTCATAAGGCCAAAAATTTGATTCCTGAAGCTGGAGGGCAACCAACGCAGACGGGCCAAGCAGTTCTGGAGCTGCAGGTGATTTAAACAGATTTCTGGTTACACATAATGCTCCTAAAATTTTATGGTATTTGTTTCTTTGTAACTTTACAACTTTAACTCCCTGGTATTTTCTAAGTTTTTTTTACATAGAACACTTGTTTCTGTAAGGAAAAATAGGTGTCACCGTGAACTTGCATCAAAACTAGCCAAAAATTAAAATTGACGTGAACTAAACAATTACTCTGACAATTTCCTTGAAATTCGGAAAGGCTTCTGATCACTTAGACACTTCTTCTGTAACCTTGCAATGCCTACTGTAATACATTGATGTTTTGAGAATGCACTCAACTATCATATGGATCTGTCAGGCTTAGAAGGATTATCATGATGGCAAAAAGTGCTGAAAAGGTTAGAAAATGTTACGTCTGAAAAGTAAATTTTACAAAATGCATATGCATACTATAGTAGTCTTATAAGAGTGAAGTAGGGTAGTACTGACTTGACATTATTAATCACGTGACCTTAAGAGGCATTTAGGGTTTGTTTGGTTTGGATTTTGAGGGAGGTTTTTGGAGTAATGATTGGAGAGAGATAGATAGAGGAATAAGAGTAATAATTGGATAGAGAACTTATTGGATTAAAAAGGGGAGCTACCTGGGGTTAGTGCCTCGTTGGACAGTTAAGTGCAATGACTTGTAGAGATTTAGTTGGATCTGTTCAAATCTTCCATGGGCTGAAAGACACATAGCTTGGCCCTTGTATGTTGACAATCAGCTTATGTAACTGTAATATAGTTATTTGAGAAATAAGCCCAAAGCAAATATCATTATCTTTATGATATACTAGAAAAGGAATAATAAAAAAATATTTAAAAGTTTCAATCAAGGTTCTAAATATTTAAAATACTTAGGTGTGAATAAGCAATCCATTTGGCATGTCTTCGGTACAGCAAAACACGATCAAAAGATCTCTGAGTACATACTCCCAAAATATACTTTGACCGTTTGTCATTCGAAGATTTAAGAACGTGCACCCCATCATACCCAAGACTCGCTCGAGTGAACACCATACCCAAGAGGTCTTCAATTTGTCCCACGAGTGCTTCCACTTCTTTCAGTGAAGTCCATGGGATGAGTGTAGAAAGAAGTGTTGACTTGGGCCCCAATGTATCACAAACTTGAACATCTTGCAATTGAGGCACCCCATGAGGCTACACTTGGAAGCAACCCTCGACCTTTGGTTCAACCAACTCTTCATCAAATTTCATATCATTCCCATACTCTTCAAGTTGAGTGTCTTGTACCAAAGGCAACTTGAAATTCAATTCTTGAGAGCAATATTCAATCTCTAGGTCGTGACATCCTTCTTCTCCATAGCCTTCCGCCAAAAGTTCATCAATTAGCATTCCCTCTTCATTATCAACACCAAACTCCTCATTCAGAAACTCATCAAAGACGGGCACATCTTCAATCTCAAAGACAATCATCTTCAAGAACACCCTCAAATTCTTCATTAGGATATTCATCAAAGATGGGAGTGTCATCGAAATAACCATGTTTCATCTCATCACCAAACACATCTAGATTGAAGTTCATCATCTCTTCAACAAAAAGGGCATTACTTTGATCCTCATAAGCATTTTCACCAACGTCAAACTTAAAACTAGATTTCCCTTGCTTGAAGCCTTCAGGTTTCTTATTTGTAGAAGAATTTCTAGCCTTCAAAATGTCAAATAAAGGTTGATTTTGTATTGGGACAACACCTATATCAACTGTGCCACTGCTTCGTACTCCCAACTCCAAAAGACTTCCCACAAGTCCTATACTTGGCAACATTAGTCAAAGAACCAACATTGGCAAAGGGAGAGAAAGGTAAGAATCGTTCCTCGAATGTTTTCTTCATCTTCTTCCACTCTCTAATCTTTCCTTTACCTTTCTTTTTCCTACTATCTTGTAATTGTTCCGACCAATCAAAGGCTCTTCCTCGAAGGTGTTTAGAAACTAACCTTACTTTCATTTCATCCGAGATAACATGGCATTCAAATACTCTCTCAAGACTATTCAACCAATCTACAAACTCCTTAGGAGTGAGGCGTCCATCAAACATGGGAAGTTTAACCACAATGTTGTTTGAACATGCTCTATGCCAATGTGGAGCACCAACACGATGGTTATACTTAAAAAGAATTCATAACTTTGGTCGGAAGTTGCAAACGTCACACCTTTTCAACCAAGGTAGCCACTTCTTTACTCAACTCTTTAATCTCATTCCTCTCGCAATTTGAATTGCCATAAGTATCAATTTCATCACCAAAATTTCCTATAACGTCTCTACCTCCCCTTCTAACTCTATCTCCATGAGCCATCACAATAGTCACAATCAACTTCAAACAAGCAAATCAACCCCAAAGAACCTGGACCCAGTCAGTCACCGAACTCAGTCAACTCAGTGATTTTAGACCCAAACTCAGTCAACTCGGTGCAAAAACTCAGCCAACTCAACCAAAATTGATCAAACCTAGTTAACTCAATACCAAACAGCCTCAAATACCCAGCAAAACAACGGAAATAGACCTTAGTAGCACGAAGCGGGAGCGGGAGCGGGAGCGGAAGCGGGAGCGGGAGCGCGGGAGCGCGGGCACCTAGAAGCTCCTAAGGTTGGGAGCGCCTAAGAAGCGTATATAGATTTCATATAAATATGGATATAAAGTATCTTTAAATACTTAACCATTGAAGGAAAAGTGATTACTTATGAGAATTTTCATGATCTTAAAGGATACTTATAGGAAGTTAGATATTTTCAATTTGCCAAACTTCTTGAGTGATAAGATTTTCATATTTTTATTTCCACAATGGCATACCTCCCTTAAGAATAAGAGAATAGTTGCCTTAACCACCCAATAAGCTCCCATGTTAGTTGGGAGCGAGCTCCCGTCTCAAGGGGAGCGAGCTCCCGTCAAGCTCCCATCTTGGGAGCGCCGATTCGCGCTCCCATCTTGGGAGCGCACCCATTTTAGAAGAATCCTGCTACTAAGAAATAGACACTAATTGTAGCAAATGAGACAAACCTAGCTAGAATCAAACCTAAAAACACAGATATGAGTGCTAAAATAGTAGTTCACAGGTGTAAGTCACTGTCTTGAGTGCCGAAATGGATTTCGAGCTCAAGAAAGACAGATTCGAGTTCAAAAAGGGGCTGGGTATAGTCGAAATCACCTGTGTGAGGGTCGAAACAGAGCTCGAAAACGTTTGGGTCTCTTCCGAAATGCCGAAAAGAGTGTTGTACAGTGCTCAAAATCACTGTAAGGCTCAAAATCACTGTAGCAGGCTCGAAAATAAAAAACAAGTGCAGATCTTGGTCGAAAATGGTGATTCGAACACTGGGTCGAGTGTGAACACTGACGAAATGGACAGATTTGTAGCCGAGATGGGTTTTGATGTCTGAAACAGCCATAATCAGCTCTGAAATGGTTAATTTGTGAGTTTCAAGTGTCAAAATCAAGTTTTACGGCTTTGGGTTGCGTAGATGGGGAGATTTTGAGTGAACTGGAGGAGACTTCAGGCTCCGGCGAATATTCTGGCACCACTTTGGGGTTCCGACGAGATATTACGGCGAGGTTAGGTTTCAAGCGAGGGTTTCCGGCAAGATGAAGGGTGGGGATTGAGCCTAGAAGCTTTGATACCAAATGATGCAATCAAAATTCAAAATATGAAAGGGAATTAAGGATTCAAAGAAAAGAGCAAAATTCCATTTAAGGGCAGGGCTGTCCACCAACCGACCCCCCCGACCCAAAAACAGGCACAACGGATGGTTCTGATTAGTCATTTGGGTTGGATTCAGGTTAATTTCTTCGGGTTTCACATTAGTCGGTTGGGTGTTGGATGCACCAGATCACTTCTCAGGTGACCTGAACCGACCGACTGATTTTAGTATAAAACTGAAAAATAAACCCTAATATTCCCATTTCCCAGTCCCAGCGCACACCACTCCTCCATTTTACCGGCCACTCCTCCATCCTCCACCCGACGAACGGCGGTGTCTCCAGCCCTTCCTTTATGGCGTCCTTGTTGCAGTTGTTCCCAGACGTTGAGAAAGAGAAGAATGAAGATTTGTAGATCTGTAGATGAACAAAGGTTTTTGGAAGGAGGAGAGAATAAAGGTTCACAATTATTTTATGTAATCCATGAAACAAGCTCCACAGTGATACTTATGACTGAAAGACTTCCTCGTCGAAGAACTGTTCAAACTTCCAAACCTTCTTCACTCTTCAGTCCTCTTATTTTTCTGAACCGTTCTTCGATTATTTCCAATCACTATTAATCTTTTTTCCGTTCTCATTTTTTGTAGATATGTAATTGTTAATTGTGATTTTGTAATATTTTGTTGTTAATTGTGGTTGTGATTGTGATTTGGTTTGTGATTTTTATTTTTAGATTTGTGATTGAGTTTGTGACTCTGTACAAACCCGTCGTCCGACTGAACCCGACCCGACCCAATGAGCAATTGGTTCGGTTGGAACCTGACAAGTATTTCGGTCGGGCTCGGGTGACTATTTTGACAATCCGACTAAAGTCGGGCTGGGCCCAACCCGACCCGACGAAACCCGACCGATGGACAGCCCTATTCAAGGGGATAAACCCCAAAGGGTAGAGAGAGAAACTATGTCTCAATCAATATATTCAACATTCTTAATAATTAAAAAGCTACCAAAATGAAAGACAACTTACCTATTTATAGACTCAAGACCCTAACAATACTAAGGACAATAAAAAGACACAAATGCCCCTAAATCCTTCTGCTTCACAGGGCCTAAAATGTGACTGCTGTATATCTCGAGTCTTTTCTAGTCTTTTTTTCTTTTACTCTACGAAACATGTGAATAGACGGTAGTTGAGTTTGGTTTAGCCATAAATATCGTATATTTGGGTCGTTCTGTGTGCCTAATTCTTCCTGTAGTCTGTCTTTTCAGTATCTAAATGCTAGTTCACTTGGGCTTGCCTTGAAATATTGTCAAGTTGGGTTATTCCTTGTGCATTCTGTCAAGCATCAGTTTAAAATACGGGAGATAAGGTTGAGAAGTATTAAAAGACATTTTCCTTGTTCGTCTCAGGTTGATACTTGATAGTATTGGATATAATATCGGGCTCACAAGAGCCTTTAATTTTAAACCTGCATTTCATAGCTCATGTCAGCTCAGTAGTTCTTTAAAATAAAATTTCAATTTCTTTTCTAGTTATTGCTTCTAATTTTCATGACGGAGTGTCTCCCTCTACCTTCTCATTTCGTGAAAGTTAGAGTTGTTAATAACTTAATATTATGTCTTGGTTAACTCCAACAATGATCATGTCTTGTTCCCATTGTTGTTCTGGAATTGCTTTTTGTTTTTTGTGTATGTTCCTTGCCATTTTCATCTGTTGACATAGATTGGGATGCCGAAAAAAATTTGTCCTTTACCCCTCACTTGACTGCATGATCCAATTGACATGAATGGGCTCATGGATCTTACCTTCTGTGCCCCTTGGCCATGTGGAGCTTAGTTGCAAAATATTTCCTCATCTTGCTTTCTTCATGTTGTATACAGGATCCCTGCAGCTTGTAGTTGGCACGAACATTTTGGAAGTTTTATAACTGTTATTTTCAAATTCTAAATGACAGGCTCGACTTACTGAAGCTCATATTATTTATTGCTCAGCAACTGGTGCATCAGAACCACGCAATATGGGTTATATGGTTCGTCTTGGTCTTTGGGGAGCTGGAACGTGTTTCCTTGATTTCCGCGATTTTTTAGGTTTGATTTCTTCTACCTGGAAATTGGTCTTTTTGAACGTTTCCAATCTTTGAATCAGTTTCTCAATAGTGTGCCTCATATTTTTGGAAGAATGTGTGTTATGGTTATATTACTTAAGTATAGCACAATGGGCTCACTTTGTACATTAGTTTGTATGAAACATTGTTGGATCTCAACCTATACAATCCATAGTATTCTTGTAATGAATTTTCAATTTTTTCACTTACTAGTGGTCCATAACTTCATTCTGTTATTGCGTAATGTAAGCTGGAGGTCTGAGGAGCATCATTATATTTGCCCGCTCTCGAATTTGTACTGGAGGAGTTCTAACGCTGAAGTATAGAGCTATTGCACTTCAATGAGCGAAGGGCACATGTAATAAAACTATAAATTATGCTTAATACTTTGGAATATGCTTCATATGTCAAGATAAATAACTTGGGGCATAACTTTGGTATCTGAACCAACATTTGATCCAAGTAGCCAAAACATATTACCAGTTTTGCTTACTGTGCCATTTACATTGTGGCTCTGATCTTTTCTAAAATGCATAGCATGTTTATCTTATTGATTTAGAAATGCTCCCTTTTTCCATTATGTATAAATTGAGGTAAAACACCAGTGGTTTTGATTTCTCTTGTGCTTGCTAATTTTTCTCATTTTTTTCCCAGTTGCTGTTCTTTAAATCATTAGGCTCTATACATTAGCCCTCTATGTCTGTGATGCCATGCGTTAGTTTGTATTTTAGCCAAATCATATATTGGTCCTGTGACATTGTAGGTGCTATACAGAAAGGGGGTGTTGGAGCTCTAGAACTTGTTGCTATGGACATGAAAGCAAGGTTATAAGTTAGCATTTCCATGTGGGAGTATGTATTACAGGCAAATCTCAATTTAAATTCTGCTGTTTAACCCTTTCAGAGGGATGTATGTATGTCGTACACTGAGCTACAAAGGGGCGGAGTTTGAAGTCGTTGAAATTCAGCTAGAGGCCAAAATGATGGTATATCCCAATTCCTTTTACTATGAGTATAAGAATCTGAACATGTTTAAATTAGTCACTTTCGGTCAATTATATTTGAAGACAAAATGTCACGAGTCTGGCATTCATATAAAGTTTGGAGTGTGGACCATGATGTGAAACCATGGAGTGCAATATACATTGGGGTAGACAGTTTTAACTCAACCCATTCCCAATTTTAAATTGGCATCAATTCAAGAAATATATTTAAGCAAGTGTGCACAAGATTTTACATCTGGACACCTTAAGGAATAACCTCCTAAGGAAAAATTGCGCGACCTCACACACCCCGAAAATCCACTTTTTTGAATAAAAAAGTTCTGACACTAGAAGTTATAATCGTTTCCCCTTTGAGTGCTGCTGTGTAAAAGTTTGTTACAAGAGTTCTATTTATCAAGTTCAGTTATTAGGATCAGCTAAAGGTAAAAATATGAGTCTCTTTCTTTTCTACTCCTTCATTTTAATCTGACCAGTTTTGTCGTTTTGATTAGATATAATCATGCAAGTGTTAAATTTCTTGGACATTTGCTGTTCCTTGAGTTGCTATGAACCGTATAATAAAAAATGGGAGTGTCCTTCCCCAATTTCTTGAATGCATCAAACTTGAGGAAATTTTCTTCAACGAACTGACGTGAGGAAAAGTCTTCTTCAATGACCAACTTGAGGAAGTTTTCTTTCAGCTAGAAATTATTGTGTGCAGTGCCTAGTCGCCCCATCTTCTTCTTCTAACAGTAGCATTCAAGTCGTGTGGGCACACTTCAAGTCATTGTAATAATCGCTTTCTAATTCGATGCATGCACTGTGTGTGCAAACTCGATGTGAATTGTTGACATTGCATTGTTCTCAGGGTATGTATAATAGAGCAGCAGAATTTTGGGCTGAGTTGAGAGTGGAATTGCTATCAGCAAATGCATTGCTCACTGTGAAAAAGCCCAAAAATGATCCCCTTTGGAGATTATATTGGGCGAACCATCAGGTGTGTAGCATGTGTTAATTCATAGTGGTAAATTGTCTAGATACTTTCCCTCAAGGTTATTTTGTCACAGTTTTTCTTACTTGGTTCTTTTCGGAATGTGTTTTCTCTGTGTTATGTTGTAGCGCTTCTTTAGTCACATGTGTATGTCAGCTAAGGTGCCTGCTGTAGTAAGAATTGCTAAGCAAGCATTAATTGAGAATAAATGCGTGGTTATTGGCATACAAAGTACCGGAGAGGCACGAACAGAGGAAGCTGTGGCAAAATATGTGAGTCTATGTTCCTTGCATTACGGTTACTGGGTTGTTGTCCTCGTTTGACAATAACTATGTTCTGCACTTTGTCAAAATTCTTTTTATTTATATTTTTGTTATTCTAGTACTCTAGCTGATCTGTCTTGATATAGGGACTTGAACTTGATGGTTTTATTTCTGGACCTCGAGAGCTTCTATTAAAATTTGTTGAAGAACATTATCCTCTGCCTCCAAAACCTGTGTTACTACCAGGTATGTTATGGTTTATATACTATTTTTTTTCTTCTTTTTCTGCTTCCAATCGTGTTTTTAGGTTTTAATTTCGATTCTTGTAGAGGAAAGTGAAAAAAATCTTCCCCGAAAGAGGCACTTGGCAACACCTGGTGTTTCAGTTGGAGGGAGAGTTACTAAAGTTGCAAAATGCAAAGCAGGGAGTGATGATGAAAGTGATGAAGAATCTGAAGGTAAGTCACTTGTATCTGTATGCAGCAGATCCTGTGCCCAATCCTATTGTCCATTTGTTCTTCTTTCTATCATTGTTCTGCAAAACATATATCTTTCCCTTTCATTCGGCTCCACATTTCTATTTACATTACCTTTGGCCATGTCTAATTCAACGTTTTGATATTGTCACGTAATTTTTTTCTTTTGATATCCATGTTGTAAACGGGTGGCATTCCCTTGATGCCTTCTTTCTAATATAATTTTTACCTATCAAGAAACAGAAGAAGATATCCATGTTGTAAGCTTTACATCGTTGTGGTTATGTCTCCTATCTCCATCTCTGCTAATTAAGTTCGCACATCAAAGCTGCAATGCTGGGGATACGATTTGCTCTACGGGTAAATATCATTTTTACTGGTTTCTCTCTTCAATGCAGTGGATTCTGAACATGAATCTACTGAATGGGAAGCTGAGAGTGATGCTGAAAGTGATGAAGAATGTGAATGTAAGTTCTGTAAATCTTGGGTTGGTCAGATCCTTTGCATTTTCGCATTTACAATTTCATTGATATGAGTAAAACAAGGTATACCATCCTTTCATTCAGCTGAAACTTTTCTATTTGAAAATGTTCCATTGTTCCCCCATGTACGTTTTCTATGTTGGGATTAGTTCATTTAATTGCCTTTCATCTTGTCGGTTGACTTGGTACACCTGTCCGGGCCGCATGTAGCCCACCACGTGTGTTGCCTTGGATGACATGTGGATTCGGTCTGGGACAAAATGTGCATTGTAGCACACATCTCTGTTGGCCTCTTGGCCATAAACCTCCTCCACTTAACTAGATCTAGGTGATCCTGAAAATGGCCCGAGCGCCCCTTGCAGGACCATTAGGGGTCATGAAGATTGAGGGGTAGACTTGGAAGCTTGCAAGGCATGGTCGTACCCCCTTACTAAGGTAACCTATAACGGAGAGAGACAAAGACACAAGCTGATAAGGTCAAGCCATCAGATAGTGGCCAACTTGCGCTGGGCTTGCACCTCTGCCATGGGGCCGCCACTTGCGGCCTGCACAACCATGTCAGAGATGTGGCCACCATCTCCATTACTGGTGCAACCTGTGCCACCTCTGTATGACAGAGTTGGACTCAAATTATCCACTACCTCTGAGTGCACCACTTGCCAGGTGAGTGGGGTGTGATCTAGAACCTGGAAACAAACCTTAATTATACCTGTACCCCAGGAAGAATTGAAATCTTTGTGCCAACGTCAAGAAAATGTCTTCTCATTCATTCAATTAAAACACTATCCCCAGAGTCCTTTAAATAGGCTCCAATAGGCTCCAGTGCTGAGAGATAAAAGAAGTAAAAAGATAAATGCCAATAATAAACAAGGTAAATGCTAGATGGTAAATAAATCTAATAAATAAGACTCCCTTCTTGTACCGGATTTTGGAACCTTTGGTCGTATCTGTTGAATGGCTTGATATACATTGTTGGATCCATTTCCTAACAACTTAAGCTTTTGGGACAATTGGTAACTTAACAGTCTCGCCTTGTAAGTAGGATTGTAGAAGGCCATACTCTGTGATCTTCACCTTCTCTCTCTCTCTCCCCCTGAACAATGCTATATGCTTTCTAAGTTTTTTAGGCCATTCTTAGGTTGCATTACTGATTGCCAAAATGTATCTGATGCTTCATTTGTTGTCACTGCTTGTAAGTTGTATCTTTGTGTGGATGTTAAACTTATCACTTTAAATGAAGCGTGTGTTGTGAATTGTTCTATCGGTAACCGTTTTCCTGTTATCTGTTTCATTGATGCAGCTGATTTTGAACCTGAATCTACTGACGAGTTTCAAATACATGACACTTACAATCCGGAAGAGGTCCGATTCTTTTATTGTTGTTTGGCACGGATAATCTTTTTGAACCTGTGTTTGCCTTAATCTTCTTAGTTCATTCTTTTTGTTGGAAAGAGGCAAATTACGCCGATGTTCCTGTTTTTGCAGCTTGTTGATCCTACCTTCTTAGTCCCACCTGTTATAGATGCGGTATCAGGGGATGTGTCCTGTCATTCAGGCCAGGGAAAACAAGATCAATATCTCCAAGCCAGAAATGCCTTGCTTGCAGAACTAGTGAAGAGGTCTTCATATATCCTGAATGATAAATATCCATCTCTTGTCTTTATTTATCAATGCTGCTATTGGTCACTGGGCATGCAGTTAGGCTGCATGTTTTGTTTAACCAGTATTTGTTGGCAGCTATGACATTTTATAAATCATCTTAGGTACGAAGGAGCTGTGCAGCGAAAATCAAAACTTTTGGATGTAATTCGTTCTTTGGAGCTTCCAGACAATCCATTGGATGATATAATTGACCAGGTAGGTACAAAAGGACATGCTCTCTGTTGTTTATTTATGTGTACATATTTGTGATATCTGTTCGTATCTATGGTCGTCGTTTTCTTCTAAAAACTTTCAATTCTTTTGCAGCTTGGAGGACCTTGTAATGTTGCAGAAATCACCGGTAGGCGAGGCATGCTTGTGAGAACTTCTGATGGGAAAGGTGTCACGTATCTGGCGCGCAACACGTGAGTTTCTGCATGTTTCCATTTAAAATTTGCTTGTGTGTTGTGGTTTCTGACAACTACAAATGTTGTGTAGAAAGGAGGTACCCATGGATATGGTCAATATGAATGAGAAGCAGCTCTTCATGGATGGTAAGAAGCTGGTTGCAATAATTTCTGAAGCTGGGTCTGCTGGTGTTTCTTTGCAGGCAGACAGAAGGGCAATAAATCAGGTATGTTTAAGTCTGACTATCTTTGACGTTTTCATTAAAGTTTTATCAGTCGCTACTGTAGTTTAGTTATGTTTATGCGCATAACTGCATCTGACTGCACATCAAGACCTGAACTTCAATCATATATGATGACTCAACAACGGGTATTCAAGTTGGCCCTTTGTTATTTATTTATTTGTATTTTTCCAGAAAAGAAGGGTTCATTTAACGCTAGAACTACCTTGGAGTGCTGACAGAGCAATTCAACAATTTGGAAGAACCCACCGGTCAAACCAAGCTTCTGCACCAGAATACAGGTAGACAGTGGATACAACATTTAAAGTAAATTACGTTTTATCTATTAAGAGTAAGATATAAGTGTTATGTGTGGATGCAAGAGAGGGAGGGAGGGAGGGTTTATTTACGAAACTCAGTCAACGCAAATTGCATAATGCTTTTTGATAGTTGTCTAGATGGGCTGGTGCTGAAATTAAGTGGTAGACTTTTAGGTCCTCTGATTAATTTTTCAAGTGCTCTGACTTATACATTGCAAGTTCAGCTCTTTGCTAGTTGAAAAAGTTGCCTTACCCAAAAAAGAGAAAAATCTATCCACTTTGGCCCCTCAAATATGATAAGCATTTTAAGGGTGTCACTTAATTTGTTGAGTTATTATAAAGAGGTCAAATTCTCATTAAGAGAAGAACTGCAAGTGTCCTAGAAGGAGGAGTGGGGTTGGGGGTGAGCAGGAATAATGGACGATGAATTTTTCTGAATTCCTTTGGTAATCTTATTCAATGTCTTTTTTCGGCTCCCTAAGAGTTCAACCACTTGTGTCTTGTAAAGACTTCCAATGGCAAAACTGTTGTGGCAGTGTATGGTTTCCAACTGTACAACTCTTCCCAATCTAGCATTGTGTCTAATCTATGAATGAATTTAGGGAACACACAACTGTAATGTATTTAAAGTTTTATCCCATCACATTTTTGTGTGTTCCTATAATCTATCAGTGGCAAGAATGTAATGGAAAGTTGAATTGAAGGATTTTCATAGTGGTTCGGTTATGCACATACATCCACTATTGGCATCCAACACTGGATTACAAAATCCTCTACATCAGAAGGGGTTTGCAAAACCGGATTTTCATTGATGTTTTGTTTTTGCGTAGGAAAATTTGATATCTCTTAATTATTGGGCATGCCGTACAAATTCTTTTATGGTCATCAATATTTTTCCTGTTACCTTAAAAAGTTTTAGTTGGGGCTAACTTCAAGAGAAGTGTGGCCAAAGACTATATAAATAACACTCGACAGATGTCATGAATCAATTGATATGGCTTAGTTACTGTGTTGGACCTGATCAACATGGACTTTTATCTGCTTTTTATACCAGTATGTGGCTTTTCTGCCTGGCAGGTTATTGTTTACTAATCTTGGTGGTGAACGCCGATTTGCGTCCATTGTTGCCAAGAGATTGGAGTCTCTGGGAGCCTTAACACAGGGGGACCGTCGGTAAGTTGGATTTATTTTCTTTCTGGTTATAAGGAGTTCACGTACAGTATTATTTAATTTAGGCACCAGAGCGAGATGGAGATCATCCAGTTCACTACACTTGTGATCTATTTTTGTCTCATCGCTGCTGTTTGTTTTGCAGGGCTGGACCATCTTTAAGTGCTTATAACTATGATAGTGCTTATGGAAAAAGGGCACTGATGATGATGTACAGCGGAATTATGGAGCAGGTTTGTCTGCGTAACATAATATACTAGTCTCCTGATATAGGCTACTTGCATTATTGTAGCTCTTTTTTTAATACTTTTTTGATTCCGGGGGAGGGCAATGATTGGGTGGAAGGTGAAGTGGCTGATTCTTGTTTTTTCAGGATCCTCTACCAGTTTTGCCCCCGGGATGTAGTGCTGAAAACCCAGGTGCAATCCAAGATTTTATTGTGAAGGCAAAAGCGGCACTTTTTTCTGTTGCAATTGTGAGAGAGAATATTCGGGGTAATATTTTGTCTCTATAGTCTTGCTACCATTGTATTGGCTAATATGTTAGGAGTTAAATTGTTGTCTTCCTTTCTTGTTCTTAGCTTTTTAAATCTGGTTATCTGCATAATCTTTCCAACTCACTTATAGGTGTTTGCTTATCGTCGTTCTGATCTTTAGGTAATGGGACGGGCTCGGGAATATTTTCTAGCCACATAGCTGATTCAGATATGCATGATGTAGGCCGTTTCCTTAACCGTATCTTGGGGCTGCCACCTGATATCCAAAACGGGTTTGTAGTAATTCTTCCAATCTAGTTTTGGGAGTTCTCTCTGTTTTTTTCTTGAAGGATTATGACACTGGCTTTTAAATACAGGCTATTTGAGTTATTTGTCAGCATATTTGATCTCGTCATACAGAAAGCACGCATTGAAGGGTATTTTGATTCAGGCATTGTTAAAATGAGAGCGAACACCATCGAATTGCGTGGAAATCCAAAGGTTATGCTCCTATTGTTGCTCTTACTGCATTCACATTTGGACATTGGGAAAGATATTTTGTATTGACTTCCATCTTTTTGCAGGTTGTTCACGAGGATCCTTTGTCTGGTGCATCGACTTTGCTGTTCACCTTCACCCTGGACCGTGGAACCACATGGAAGGTGTTTTCCTTTTCTCTTTATGGTGTGTGTGTATTCGATCTGATGACTTCACAATTCAAATTTATTTTTTCCTTTTTCAGTCCGCGTCTGCATTGTTGGATGAGAAGCAAAAGGATGGCTCTGATTTGACTAATATTGGATTCTACGAATCTAGGAATGAATGGATGGGAAGGCGGCACTTCCTTTTAGCTATCAAAGGGTATGGAAGAAGGATTTTTCTTCTTTTTTTCTTGGTTAAATCTTCTAAATCTCGGAACTTTCTTTTCTGATGAAGGAAAAAGAGTTATATGAGCTAGATTGGTTTTTAATGACTCAAGTTAAATATGTCATCTATTGCGGAAACTACAGCAGGATTGCTAGTCTTGAGTGGTTCCTGGGTTTTAAATCTAGAAATCAAAGCTGGAAAAATTTCTTTGGACAATATTCCTGTTCATGTATGTAGTTAGGATTTGCCGGGGCAATAGCTATCATCACTCCCCTTTCTTATATAAACTTATTATGCTGACATTGGAAAGAGCCAACAATGTCTAGTGACATCCAGGTGCAATCATTCATGGCTCTTTGTTTCTTTTCTATGTGAAATTAGCTGTAGGCTTGGGACTAGCGAGTTCATACCTCTTTTGGACCATTTATATTTGGTTCTTGGTAGTTCTCCCTGGGACTAGCGAGTTCATACCTCTTTTGGACCATTTATATTTGGTTCTTGGTAGTTCCCCCTTAGTTATATTGTGGTGTTGAGGGAAAATTATACCTTCCTGTACTACTGACATTTACGTAAACAATCTGCCTGCCTTATCCCCTTAGTCTCGGCCTTCACTCTTGGGTGTCCCATACAACCTTTATGTCTAATGCAACATATTGACGTTTACTTTTAAGCAATCATGAATTGATAGAATACCTGTTGAGTTTCAATTGCTATATGTTGAGAATGTCATTTGTATTGTCCTTTGTTGAATGAGTATGATATCCTTGCTGTTATTGGTGACAAGGAGAAAAGCAGAGAGGGTGTTCAAAACCCTAGCACAAACATTGAATTCATAGTGAGGGACAAAAAATTATCGTACAACGACTCTTGTACCCTTACTACTAACTACTTGGCTGGTAAAACTCCTAGCATGCGCCCTCAAGTTGGAGCATAAATATCTCAAAAATTTTGCTTGTTATACAGCAACTCTAACCGTGACTTGCGGTTTGGTAAATATATCAGCTCACGAAGCACCTGTAGACACTAAAGTGCAGGGTGACGTATTAACGTTGACCTCAGACCTAGTAGCTGTTATACCAATAACCACCTTTTCTTACAAAATGACAATCAATCGCTATTTGCTTAGTCATGGAAAACTGGATCAGATGCAATAAGGATCGCCTAGTTGTCCCATGGCAAGCTGGATCAGACGCAACATGAACTGCCTCCTGATTGTCAAAGTATATATATTCATGGGAAATTGCACTCTTAATCCTATCTCATGAAAGGAGCTTACTTGTACAATGTCAAAATGTGGGCCAGGGCTGCTTTGCTTTGCGCTAGATTGTGCAACAACCGCCTGCTTCTTATTCATCCAATTAACTAGACTACCACCAAGGAATGTGTAATACCCTGTAGTAGATCTTCTGTGAGATGGGTCTTCGTACCCAATCTGAGTCTGCAAACTCCACAACATGCGAATAACCACCAGAACACAAGCAATGTAAGGGATGAGCCTTGAGATACTTGATCATTCTAAGGACAACCTCCCAATGTGGGAAAGGAAGTGCTGGCTTAAAATGACTCACCATACTTGTAACAAAATGATACACTGGGACACACAATAGTAAGATAATTCAACTTACTAACCAAGAGATGATATTGATCATGACTAGATGGTAACTCCCCAACACGCAGCTTGACATTGATATCTATAGGGGTGTCCATAGGTTTAGACCCAAGTAAACTGGTCTCTCCGAAATATCCAACACATACTTTCTCCAACATAAGCTAGTACCATATTTGAATATTCTACATCAATATCAAAAAATATCTCACCAATACTTGATTGTGCCCTAGGAGTGAAGCTGACTTCCAAAATCCTTCCACTTAGTAATACGATCATTGCTCGTGGTAGTAGTATCATCCACATAGTTAATCAAAAGAATTTTCCCTTGATTAGAAATGAGAGAAGATGGAATGATCAAAGTGATGATGATGCTTGCCAAATCTCAAAATTGCATAACTTGACTTGCCAAACCAGGCCCTAGAAGACTTCTTAAGACTGTAAAGAGCTTATTGAACATGATCACATGAGTACTCTCCTTAGTAGTAGGATCCTTCTAAAATGGGTGCGATCCCAAGACGGAAGCTCGAATCAGCGCTTCCAAGATGGGAGCTTCACGGGAGCTCACTCCCCTCGAGACAGGAGCTCTTTCCCAACTAAGATGGCAGCTTATTGGGCGGTTAAGGCAACTATTCTCTTGCTCTTAAGGGAGTTATGCCATTGTGGAAATAAAAATATAAAAATCTTATCACTCAAGAAGTTTTGCAAATTGAAAATATCTAACTTTCTACAAGTACCCTTTAAGATCATGAAAATTCTCACAAGTAATCACTTTTCCTTCAATGATTAAGTATTTAAATATACTTTATATACGTATTTATATGAAATCTATATATGCTCTTTAGGCTTCTAACCTTAGGAGCTTTTAGGTGCCTCCGCTCCCGCTTCGTGCTACTAGGGTACTCTCTTCCCTGGCAACAAACACCGGTGGTTACCCAATATAGGCTTCCTCGTAGAGATCGCAATGTAATAAGACATTCTTGACATCCAACTCAAACAAAGACCAACCTAGAGAAGCTGAGAAGGCTTCCTGAACAATGTTGAGGGGCTGATTGGTGCTGAAATTTTTTTTTTTGTTGGGATTATATTTTGGATTTTAGATTCTGAAAAACTCATTGTTAGATAATGTGAGTGTTTGGTGAATGTATGAAAAATAGATTGTGGACCTTAAATGTGTTTAGTGATATAGTCAAATTCCTAGATTGTGGGGGTGACACCACATGAAGACTTGTGGGTGCCAGATGTAGTGATGAACCCACTGCAATCTGAAAGAATAGTATGAGTTATGGGATATTGTTCCTCCTAAAGTCAGGACCTCTTTCTAATGAGCCCTATTAACTTTTCCTCTGATCCATGTGATCATCTGAGTGAGATTTAGTGGTAGTTATTCGCCTCTTGTATAAATCTCAGGTGGAACACTGAAAGTTATTACCACTTTTCTGAGGAATAATCTGGTGGAGACGTCATATGTACAAAAGTATATGCTTGGACTCTATATTAAAGCTTGTACTATGTAAGAAACACATATTCTGCCAAATACTATGATATTGGACTATTGGAGCGGGCCTTCTTTGCCTTTATGCAGTTGGCATAAACATTACTTTGTAGGTACTATGATGCTGTCTAATACCTAGTGAGTTCCTCTCTTCTTTGTCTGACAATACTTTTTTGGTGCCCAATGTTGCTAAAACACTTATACTGCAATAGTTTGAGACTAAACTTTTTAATTCTAT
The DNA here is from genome assembly GCA_019656275.1 of Rhododendron kiyosumense. Lineage (NCBI taxonomy): Eukaryota > Viridiplantae > Streptophyta > Magnoliopsida > Ericales > Ericaceae > Rhododendron > Rhododendron kiyosumense. Next base: position 323,767 of record BPLS01000673.1, read on the forward strand.
GGTAAACAACTTTGCTTTGATCCCACCAGCCACTTGTCCTGGCGTCGCCCCTGGCAACAAGTGGTTGGAAACATGAAAAAGCTGGCTTCTGAAGATTAAAAGTTGAAGAGAAAATTGATTGTTGTACTGGCCGTGAGTTTTGTATAACAAATAGTGCATGGTCAATTTTCGAGAAATGAAACTTAGAAATCTCCATTGTTGGTGAGTTTTGAAGAACAAAAGGGGGTGCGGCTTTGCGGGTCAATGTAATGAGGAGGATAAGGATTGTTGTTTGGTTGAGTAACTGTTCTAGATTCAAGTTTATTGCCTACCACTTCTCTCAGATCCTACTTCAGGTGGGAGCTCTGTGCTCTGCTTTCACCTTTCTGCTGGATTTTTTCCTTGTCTCATGGTATTTTTTGGGCTTGGTTTTGATTGTTGTTGATTCTATTAGTTTCTAGGATTACAACGATCACTTGCTTGCATAATTTTTGGCTTAATTTCTTCAAATTAGTGTTGTCACATTGTATGTTCATTTTATCATTCTTTTTTCCTAATTGTGTTTCAGTTCTGCTTCTGGATTGTACAAGATATTCCGGCCTGCCACCGGGGATACACTTAGTAGGTATTTATTGATAGAGTTTATGAAGTTTGGTTTTCATGGCATTTTTTTTTCCTGTGATTGGTTCTGTAGTACTCGGTTTGTAGCAACTATCTTCCTCTCTTATTTTTTAGGGAGATGCTTTTAACTGAATTAAAAGAGAAATATATAAAGGTTTCATACTTAGAGAAGGCTAGGAGCGGTTGGGAAGCGGAGTATGAAGTGTCCTCCAAACAGGTAAATACTTGGTGATTGTATTTCTTGTTGAAGCGTCAACTTAGTTCCTATTGCCATAGTAGCTAGAGACAACCACAATGGCTATACAATAATTCAGAAAGTTCCATGTTTCTGACAACAAAATAACACTAGCAAAAGTTGTTCTACAGAAAGTGAATAAATATATGAACTAAGCGAAAGCCACTTGTATACAAAAGCCAATGAAGAAAGGACCCTATACACAAAAAGCTCTAAAACACTATGAATGGGTCGAGGGAAAAATAACTCACTTGTCTCCCAGAAATACAAAAAATTTACCACAAAATGTGATCGATTCCTCTCGCGTCAAGGGAGCCATATTAAGTGTCGCCCCTTGAACCAATCAGACAAAGTGCATGTGGAAGAGTGACACTGTGCTTATGATTCTATTATTCTACTGTAGTGCTAGAGCACAATTAGCTTATGCTAGTCTGCTAGAGCAGTGTGATTCTCCAATTTTTCGAAGTTGGCATGCTATGGCACTGAGTGGCTATACTATTAAGAACAAATCATTGAGACCATGCTTGAGCAGAACACGTCTCATTCTAGAGCACAATCACGCCTGTTCAGGACTGAATCCAACACTCACAACAAACCTAGTGTGTACTAAGATATTGAAAGTACTGCAGTTCACAAATCAACTTTACCACACATGATCTGCAACCATTAAATGCCAACACGCCAATCCGTTACCAACAATGTTCTAAACATTGCTAGGCGCTAGTCACGCGGAAAAGGGGTGCCTAAGCGCCGACTTGTTGGCCGCCTAAGGCCAAGGCGGGAACTAGGTGCTGACTAGTCGGCTGCCTAATTCAGGCGTTGGACCACTGGCTAGTGCCTAGGTGGCCAACTTTTAGAACACTGGTTAACAATAGTTTGAAGAATTAACTTCGTACAAATCCAAAGAATATAACTATGAAAGTTTGAACTTTTCCTACGTGATGGTTTGAAACCTTTACCACATATCAAATATACTTATCTATTGCCATCAAACTTTACATATTCCAGAAAGGAGAGAAACTTTCGAGTATAGGAGATGATAAGGCTTCTTAAAAAGTATAAAGGAAAAGTTGGGCTTCAAGCTATGGGAATTCCTAAACACCTTTAAAATATTAAATTATACAACATGAGTTGAAACTCAATAGGAAACGTGCTAAATACAAGCATATGAAGATGCAAGTGCAATGTAAACTATGTGAAAATATATCTAGGTTCTTTAATTTGATGCCTTTGTGTTCTATTTTGTGCCATTTAATTAGAGAGCAGTTTTTCACATATTAGGAGCTCGGGTTGCATTGGCTTATTCTCAATTTTATTGTGGAGGACGTTGTGCCTGCCTGTTATAATATAGTTGCCTTTAGTGTTGCAACTCAAACAGAAATATCGGAGTGTTAGCTTACTTGGGCTCCTTGCTTCTTGTCTTCAGTTTAGTGTAGCTTGTTCTCATGGCGAAAATAAGTTCTTTTGCCTTCCAGAATGGCTTGATTTCTTTTGAATGAATAAGTATTCGCAGATTGTTGTTACAATGACTAAATTCCGATTAATTATTAAACATGTTCAAGTTAAAGTATGGTTATACTCGTAAAAAAAAAAGAGCCTCCTTGGATGCTTCCTTAGGTTCTTCTGATGGCATACGTTTGCCTTTACCTGCAGTGCATGCACGGCCCTAATTGCAAGCTTGGTAACTTCTGCACAGTTGGAAGAAGATTACAAGAGGTAAATGTGTTAGGTGGCCTTATCCTTCAGATTTGGGGATCTATTGAGAAGGTCATATCCAAGCAGGTAACTTACCTTCTTTAATTCTTTATTTGTTTTGGTCATGCTTCTAAACAATTGGACTTAGACACGTTGGGTACAAGCTTCCCTTTTTTGGTGGTCCATTTTAGGAATTCAACTTTTAAGAGACCACACAGATCATGTTTTAAAACCTGTTACTTTTCAACATTCCCTTCAACATCTATTTTGTTCCCTGGAGTAGTTGAATTCTTTTCATAAGAAAAGCTTAGAAGGGTACTCCTACCAAAATTTGAACTTCGATATATGCATGGGACAACCAAAAGGGGAGCAGCAGACAAACAATATGGAACAAAGGGATGGTATATTGTAGCCTTCCAAAGGAACAAGCTGCTCAGACTAAGGGATACTTATCGGGCTAACCTTTGGTCCCCATAACCAAAATTTTCTCTTTTCATAGAGAACTTTAAAGAATCTTTGTTTATCCATGTTCATCCTCTTACTTGTACATTTTCTAGAATAGGCACATTATATTGAGTTGTAACGAGAACAAAAAAGTACTCCCTTAGTCGTGAATAGTTGGTCTCTTATTTCATTTTGGCTGTCCCATATTGCATGTCCCTCACAGAAATCAATGTCCATTTTCTGACAAGTTTCCCATTGCCCTTTCCTCTTCTTTGGGATAAAATAAATGTGGGTACTAAATCAAGGCAAAAGGTATGCAAAAAGTCAACAAACTGCATTGAATTTTCAAACCAAATGTCCCTTTTTGTACTTACCAAGTCTGGACAGTGCAGAAACGCCACTTTAATTGGTAGCTGGTAAATTCAAAAGATCCATATGCTTAAATATTGTTGAGGGTAATTTAGAAAAGATAGAGTTTGAACAATACAATAGTTGTGTTTGTGCACCCAAAAAAGTTGGATTCCCCAAGCGGGACCAACTTTATAGGATAGATGGAGTACGGTTTTTCTATCCAATCAGAGATAAAAAGGGAAAATTTCATATTAGCACCTAACCTTTCATGCAAATCACACATGGACATTTGACCTTAACAAAACATCACATAAACACCTGACGTATTAAAAAATTCATCAATTAAACCCCTACCGTTAACCTCTGTCCAAAAACTAACGGAAAATATGTTTCTCTCTCCAATTTTGCTACCCACACTGAATTTTCACATATTTTGCACAAATTTTTTGTGGGGTCCATTTTTGGGTTCCACACAAATTATCCGATCTGTTCACTAATTCTAAAATATTTTTCCAAGCGATCTTGCAGAAAATCAGCTCCATAAAATAAATACAAGTGTATGATCCAATCGTACATATTTTCAGTCATAATTTTGGATTAAAATTTTGAATAAAAAGTTGTAAGATTTGATCAAATAATTACATTTACCCTGTTGAGTTGATTTTTTTACAGGGTCACGCAAAAAATATTTTAAAACTAATGAAATGATCAGATCATTTTTTGGGTCCCACAAAAAATCTATGCAATACTAATCTGTGTGGGTACACTGGGTAGTGTTAGTTGCTCCGGCAAAAAATAAATTAAAAAAACAACTCAACACTATGCCTGAAAGAAAAAAGGAAAATAATAACACAGAAGAAAAGATTTATATTATAAATTTTTTTTGTGGGGACCCAAAAGTGAACCAATCTGCTCATTCATCTTTAATTTTTTTTTTGCACGATCCTCTAAAAAATTAGCTCAACGGGGTAAATGTAAGTGTTAGATCAAATCTTACAACTTTTTGTGCAGAATTTTAATCCGAAATTTTGAATAAAAAGTTGTACGATTGGATCATACACTTACATTTATCCGATGGAGTTGATTTTTTGTAAGGGTTCTCAAAAAAATATTTTTGACATAATCAATGGATCAGATAATATGCGTGGGACCCAAAAAATGGGCCCCACAAAAAAAAAAGTGCAGAATCTGTTGAAAAAAGTCGGGCAGGTAGCAAAATTGGAGAGAGAAACATATTTTCCATTTGTTTTTGGACAGAGATTGACGGTAGGGGTTTAATTGATGAGTTCTTTAATACGTCAGGTGTTTATGTGATATTTCGTTAAGGTCAGGTGTCTGTGTGAGTTGTATGAAAGGTCAAGTGCTAATATAAAATTTTTCCAGATAAAAAAGCACAAATGATATTAACCTTATGATTGTAGAAACATGACTTTGTAGTTTTATGAAATAATAAAAGAAATTATTCAGTCCATTTGATTAGTCATACAACCTCCGATCTAAAAAGATTGTTCGGGTCTGCCAAACGAGAACTTGAAAATGTATCTTTTTTGTCAAGAAAAATTTTAACATTTTTCTTCAAGTTATTAGATATCAATTCCTCCAATTATCCCATTTTAAGGGTTTGTTTGGAACTTACGGAAAAGAAACGAAATGAAAGGAAAATAATTTTCCCTTGTTTGGTTTGAGAGGGAACAAAGAAGAAAATAACAAAACAAACTATTGAGCACAGTGAGTTTTCCTCTACATTTTCTTTAAAGTTTTCTTTTCCTTTCCTTTGTTTCTTTTTCTTTATTTCCCTCAAATTCCAAACAAGGCATGTCCCTGTTTCTATTTTGGGATGTCTCAAAATAGTTGTCCCCTTTTTAAAAACAACAATCAAATCATGCCAAATTTTCAATTTTACCCTTAAAAGTACTCTTTCCATTGGGATGTCTCAAAATAGTTGTCCCCTTTTTAAAAACAACAATCAAATCATGCCAAATTTTCAATTTTACCCTTAAAAGTACTCTTTCCATCCCAATTGGTTTGTCCATTGTTGATGTTTGTACCGTTTTAAAATTATCTGTATCTTTAAATTTATAATATTTTTCATTATTCTGAAAACTTCGTTTAATAAAGCTAATTGACATCTGTCAAACGAGATCTACATTATATGTATTTTTGAGATTCATATTGATAGATATAAGCAATTTAAATACATTTACTTAAATTAACAGTTTTGAAGGTAAATTTTAGAAATCTCAACCAATAATTTTGACTTGTTAAAACAGTTGGTTTCCCCGTGGAAGACATTTAAAATGGGATTGAGGGAGCAGTTGGTTCCATTGACACAAAAATGTAAGGATTTTTGTATGATAAATGTACATTATTTTGAAGTTCTCGTTTTGCAGACTTGCCAATCTTTTTGGGATGAGGGAATATGATTTTAAGCTATATTTATTTCATCCAAATGACTAGATAATTCTTGTTATAAGTAATTTTTTTCAAAGCACGCCTCACATGTAACCACTAGCCTATTGTGTTTGATCGTGTATGTTTGTATTTATGTGTACTTGTGTATTGTTTTCTATTTCCATGGCTTTTCAAAAAACGTGACTAGTTTGAAGAGGTTTTTTTTTGATACTTTGAATCTTAACTAACATTCTCATAGGCCCATCAAAGCCATAAACGACTCCGTGTGGTACGTATTGAGACTACTACGGACAATCAACAAATTGTTGGGCTTCTTATTCCAAATGCAGCAGTTGCATCTGTGCTTCAAGGTGACTCTCACTCTCTCTCTCTCTCTCTCTCTCTCTCTCTCTCTCTCTCTCTCTCTCCCTACATATATATTCGTGACAATGTATCTTTTTTCTTGCTCACCCTCAACATTTATCTCCATTTTTGGGTGTGCATAATTGTGTATTATTGTGGTATCGAGCATATTTGTGAAAAAAGTGAAAATTAATTACTTAGTGTTAGCATAAAAATGAGTGCATTTAGGTTAACATCTGTAGATGTCTGTTGAAGCTTAATGTACGACCATCTTTATTTTGTCTCATGAAATTTTAAACACTAACGAATTTCATTCACAACTAAAAGATTTGCGCGTGCACACACAAAAACTCATTGGGGCAGAACCCAAATAGTCCCCCCCCCCCCCTCCTCTAAACTCTATTTTTCTTACTCTCCATCCTCATTCATGCAACACAGAGACTAATACAATCACCTCCGTCTACTTTTCTAATAAATTAAGGCACCTCCTAATTAGGTGACTTTAATCGCCGAAAAAACCTCTCATCAACAGCCTCTAGATTCATTAGGTCTCCACCCACCTTTTTGGTCTTTGATTGAGATTACTTTTCCAACCCTCCCTCCTATTCTTAATTTTCTTTCATCAAACAAGTCGAACAAAGGTCCAAGCACTAAATGAACTGCTTGTGGCTGGTCAAATCTCGCCATTGCGTCACATTCGTCATCTCGTCATGCCACGTTTGGCATATCTTTACCATTTTTGAGCCTAGTGGGCTATTCTCCTTGCATGTTGTGTCACTATATTTGCACACCTCGTCTACTGTGGGCCTTTTGGGTTTTGTTTCGTCATTATCATCTCGTTTGTTCTCTTAACGTCTCGTCACTTTATAATTGATTTTAGATATGAATAGCCAAAATCTCACGTTCGTGTCGTCTATTTCGCAAAATCTCGTTTTTATTTGCTCCATCCCGTCTCCTCCGTTTCTTTTTGTCAATTTTTGCCATATCGTCTCCAAATCACCTTAGAGTGATTTTCTCATCATCTCATCGGGAATAACTTGCAAAATTTCGCCAGTTGCTGAGAAAATCTCTTCTAAATCTCGTAAGTGTATTTGTATAGGTTTGTGAAAGTGTGCGTGTTCTAGTTTAGTAATGATTGTTGCTCCAGTTGATTATCATGCTGCTAGTGGGTCTATGGCGGTAAAATGAATGATCTTTTTATCTTCGGTAACAAATAATCCAATTCAATCCAGTCCCCTATTGTGTTCCCGAAGAAATCCCTGTTCCTAAACTAAAAGAAAATCCTTGTCCCAATGGATATCTCAAAATAGAAATAGTGACAAAATTAGGTGTAATTCATCTTGTTCTAGGTAGGTTTGATCTCTTCTCCAATAAGTTTAACTGCTTGAGCAAATGTGCATTAACTTAAATCTAGAATTCGTGTTTTCTATATGCATTTGGTAGTTCGGCATCTACTCTTCCTATAACCAAACCATGTCTAACCAAACTAAACTGAGCCTTATGTCCCAATCAATTGAGGTCGGCTACATGAACCCTATTTTTCTATTGAGCTCTGTACAGGGCTACCTGTTCACTTAAATTTAGGAAGCCCAAATCCTTCCATATCACGGCATCCAAAGTCAATTTAGGTCTTTCTTTTCCCCTTACTTTACTATCCACTATTGTCACTCTTTCCTATTTTTTGTCATAATTTACCCAAATAATTCTCTTCCAATTTTTTCTCTCTACATTTTCATAACATAACCCGAAAGAGAAACAAGGTCTTATTTAGTTATGGGTGTCTATTGAACTTAACCTCCTATCCTCAATATTTTTGTGTGTATTTACTTTGTAGTAGTACTACTTTATAAGATGAAATAGAAACCAAGAACATAAAATTATATGGAAAAAAGCAGTAGTATTTCATATCCAGCACAGAAGTACCCATCCCGTACCCATGGCGTACCGATGCCATCCACGGCATAACGGTGTCGTACCCGGATACCGAACTGTACCCGATATTGTTTGCCTCATTGGAGGTGTACCTGCACTGTTCCCGTACCTGAGACTCGTACGACAACATTTTGGAGCTATGTAGCACCGACACTCCAAAAGGGCGCCGTGTCCACATATTGGACACGGTGGGGACACGTATTGGACACCAACGTGGCGTGTCCAATAATTTTTATCATTTTTTGATAGGGGACACAGTGGGGACACGGTTGGGGACACGCCGGGGACACGGCTAGGGGTTAAAATGAAATATTTTTTAAAATTTTGGGGGTTAATATGAAATTATTTAAACATTTGGGTTAAACTGTAATTATGCCTTTGAAATTTTTTTATACAATTTGTGAAATTATTCATATACATTGGTTCATAATTTTTTTAATTTATGTATATATATTTATTCTTTATTTATTTATACACGTGGCGTGTTCTCCGCCATGTCTGTATCTCCATTTTTTTAGAATTGCCGTGTCTGTCTGTGCTACATAGTTTTGGAGTACTCGTGCTTCATATAGCCAACAAGTGACAACACAGCTCCTACTTTGTTGCCCTTCATAAGAGGAACTTCCCTTGTCATAACAGCTAACAAAATCTATCCTTGAACTCACTGTTAAAGCCCTCCAATTAGCACCCACTGAAACTTCAGGTGGGTAGGGAAATGTGAGCTGCAATAATAAGTAGAAATCAAGGGTGAGATTTATAGAACCAAATTTTTATGGTGATATTTGCTTTGAGATTGAGGCATGTGGAAGGTCTACCAGAAAAAAGAAATAAATAGTGTAGTGTCGCGTCATTAATTTTTTTCATGCCTGGTAAAAATTTTTTTGGTGAAAGAAAATTTGCAATGAGATTATTGTCCTGAAATGCATGTAACGGTGCCATTAATATATGGGTGACACATTTAGCAGGAGTTCAAGATGCTGGTGATTGAGATGTACCAAGTGTGGAGACGGCTTCTTTTTGGCTATGGTTGATTGGCATATATAGGAGGAGAACAATTTTTGAGGTATAGTGCGCATACTTTTGCTTGATTTAACTTGTTCTCGTTCACAGTACAGTGTCATTCGGGATGTATATAATATGGTTTTTGTCCAGTTTCAACAGATGATTATCCAGCCCCGAATGTATTATAACAGCTGAAATGAAATATAATGCTTTTGGTTACTAGGCTCGAAGCTTATAGTCTGTGAGTGGGTAGAAATTAATACAAAGGACTACCGAGAAAGGCTAGATAGATAACAAAAATGTTTTAGAACTGCCTTGCATCATCAGTATACATTTGGTATTTTGCTTACCATTGTTTTTGTTGTTGTTATGTGTGGTGTGGTGTGTGACCCTCAAATCATGTGATTACGTGTGTGAATTTGTGTAAAGTGCCACTAGCATCTACAATCTGCATCAGGGTATAGTCAGAAAACTTTTTCGGTAGTTTAATACTTTTGTACAAACTATATACATTTTGTTTTCTTTTGGGTTCAAATAGATACAACCGAGTTAAGTTATGCATATATGCTGTCAATTTTGAAGCACTGGTTCATGTACCATACAAATTTTTTTTACGGTTAAATTTGTTACACATTTTTTGGGTCATCTGTTACGATTTATTATGGTTCTTGTCATATTTTTTTGGTAAGTCACGAATGCGTAAGCATGCACTGAAATGTTATGAAATTGACTAGTTAATGCTACGAAAATATTTGGTGTTGACTGCTACTAGTATTTTCGTGTGTCCGTTTTTATTGAAACCCTCGTAGAGTCCATTTTTTTCCTTCTACTACTATGAGAGTTGTCGATGCCGGTACCTGAACACCAAACCTCACTGCACAAAGTGGTACTACATGATTATTGAACTTATAGGCAGGTCAATGATCTGGCAGATTCGTGCAACCATTAGTACATCTTTACAATGCGATGATGCAAACCAAGTTAGGACACAGATAGGATACGAGCCAATGGTACCCTACAAATTGGTAGGAAAAAAACATATAAATTTAGGGAAGAAAAGTTTGGCCTTCTCCTCACCTTTACATACCCACCTAATCTTACTTCATTCCTATCCTTTTGGTGGGCAATTTGGCGCACTAGGCTCCCTACCTTTCTCTTTTTCACATGGAATCCAATTTCACTATTTTTTCCTTTTCTTTTCCAAGTCCTTTTGTTGCATCTCCAATCTTTAATGGGGTTTGTGTCATCCACTCATTATTACTAGTAGATCTTCTGTTTATTAGTTGGGATTTAGCAGAGTAAGTGTTGTTTAACTACTGATGATGAACCATAATTCGACTCTTACACCGACATGTACTAAGAAATTATCAACACTTGCGCTCGGTCGCACCAATGAGATGACCGCTAGCTCAGCATGTTTGAGTGGATATGAGCCACTGTGACCATGTTTTAAAAACCGGATTGGACTGCCGGTTGAACCCCAAAAATTGTTTTATGAGTAGAACAATGTCTTTTATTCGGTACGTACATAGAACAGGTTTATTTTGTAAAATCAAACAAACTCAGCTTTTGAATTGCCTAACTGGATTGGTGTACGCAATTGAAGTGAAGTGCAGTCCTTATATTTCCATGCACATGGTCAAGGTTCGATTTCTGTAAGTATCCATTTTCCTTCCCAATTCTCTTAGGATAGAGTAAATTAAGATTAACGAATGACAAAAAAAAAAAAAAAAAAAAAAACTAGATTGGTGTATCTATATACAGATATTTAAAAGAGTGTATACCAGCGGGTGAATTGCAGAACAAGTCACCGAATCGGCAGATGTATATGTATTTCTATCTCAGTTGTAATCTTATTGATTTATTATTTTTTGTAAAATTATATTTATCACGTAGAAATGATGTCAAGATTCAATCAAATGGACATGACAGTTGAGCCATTGACCCATCTACCTTGTCTCATTTTTGCTTCGCTCACCTATCAGATTTTCAAAACATTTTCACCTGTCTTTCACTTCGTCAATGGATGACTCGAATTTTAATTTGAGCAATGGATGATTTAGATGTGTATGCGCTTGGATTTGAATCCAAGTTCGTGTTGAAATAAACGGCCCAATCAGCTGCACTATATCGGAGATGCACTACAACACCTCAAGTCTGCCATCATCAGTTAGTTTAAATTTGACATTAGTCAATCATCAATCTATATACCATGTAAATGTTGTTTGCCTTCATAAGGCTCCAACTAGCGTTGTGTCCATTCAATGCATAGGGCTAGAAAAAACACCGATGTAATTTTTTTTTTGGGTTCCGTACATCGAACGGGTACAACGCTAGATTTTTCTATAGAAATGTCAGTGGGGCGGTTATTTCAAGTGTTGATCCTCTTACAATTGTTCCTAAAATACTATTAATCAGAATGATTAAGGTTTGGGGAGTCAAAGTTTTAGATTGTCTTTTAGGAGTAGCTGTTAGTTCAATCCTTTCCACATTCTTTTTGTGGAAATTTGTTGTGTTCTTGCTTTTACTTTTCCCTTAGTTGCTTCTGATCATTGAAAGCTCGCAAAGGTGAAAATAAATAATATGCTGCTGATGCAGACCTAGTTGCCTCAACGTATTTGGAGGAATTTGTTATTTAGGTGGCAAAAGGGTAATTTTTGGGACTTCTAGACTTGCGGCGAATCTAAAATGTAATCTAGGGTCAATTTTTGGATCATAATCTTACTTTTTTTTTGTCTACTTTTACCTTAGTTTCTTCTGATAATTGAAAGCTCCCAAAGGTGACAATAATAAATAATGCTGCTGATGCAGACCTAGTTTCCTCAACGTATTTGGAGGAATTTTTTTATGTAGGGGACAAAAGAGGTTTTTTTGGGGAGGGCTGCTAATGGTATAGCAAAAAGCTGTACAACAGCGTGTACAAATGGGTTTTGCGCCCGTCTCGAGTCCCGCAAAGATGATCGGAGCCGCTCATTTTGTTTAAAACATATTGTTTACGGTCTTTGTAAAAAATCATCCCAATCCGATTTCGGTAAAGACGCTTATGAATCATCCAACTTTGCTTCAAAATTTACCCAAACTTTGGGGACTTCTAGGCTCGCGGTGGATCCAAAATGTAATATAGGGTAGGGGCACTTTATGGGTCATAATCTTGAATTTTTGTGTACTTCCCCTTAATTGCTTACGATCTCCCGAAGGTGAAAATAAATAATGCTGCTGATGCAAACTTAGTTGCCTCAGGAATTTTTAATTGTTTAGGTGGGAAAACGGTAACTTCTGGGACTTGTAGGCTCGGGGCGAATCCAAAATGTAATATAGCGGTACTTTTTGGACCATAATCTTGAATTTTTGCCTTCAATCAAGCAGCAGAATTATGGGGTTTTCAGTCTAAGTTTCACCTGTTTTAGAGACGAGTTTGCTTACCTAGGAGCATCAGCAGTGGAATAAACAAAAATGAATAATCAAAATATGCCACATGAGATTTTGATTATTCATTTAGAGGTTGCTAAAGTTAGTAATGTCAAATCTTATATTGGTTATTTTTTACTCACAATCAAAACCAATGGGACCATTGCTTTCTTCTCCGAGTTTTCTCCAAACTTTTTCCCTTATTTCAAGTAAATCTTTTGAAAAACTAATTTTTGAAAAACTAGTTTATGTTAAAATAGTTTTTATAAAAAAATATTTGTTCTTGAAAAAAAAAACAGTTTAAGTTAAAAAACAGTTGAATAAAAAAATAGTTTATGAAAAGAAAAAGTGTAAAAAAACAGTTGTGTAAATACAATTTAAAAAAAATAATTTTAAAAAAGTTTGAAGAAACAGTTTTTATAAAATAAAAATAAAAATAAAAAGTTCATATAAAGACTTTTTTTTAGAAAAAGTTTCTGAAAATAATAGTAGTAAGAATAGTTTTTTATAATTATTTTTTGAAAAACATTGTTGAGAGAAGATTTTTGTGTAATGATAGGTGTACTTGATTGAGAAAATGTAGGGATCATTAAATTTGGTTATTGGTAAAAGATTGCTAGTTTTGATTATTCAAAAGCTAAAATTTTGCTTAGAGGTTGTTAAGTTTGGTTATTCCAATGTGAGTACTTTTTTGAGCAAACATTACTAGGTTTAGGAACTTTTTGTTTTGCTTATTCTATTGTGGATGCTCTAATCAAAGGCACTAATGCTAACCTTCAGTCGCCACATTATTATTTTTAGTTAAATAAATAAAAAAAGCATATTGTGAAAAGCCCTAATAAATAAATGCAGAATCAAAATCCTTAGATTTCGAGAACGCAATTTAACCTGTCGATTTTAAAAAATATTGAGCAACAAGAAACAGTAGATTAACCAATTAAACAACGTTCACGCTTCCAAAGAGTCACTGATATGATACTTTTCAAAAACCAAGGGACTGTCTTTGCAAAACCGTTTGGATCAAGTCTTTACTGATATGAAAACAAGCTGAATTTTTGCAGGCTCTTTATTTTACTCATTTAAATAAGATCAACGGTTCAAAATAGCACAATGAGACCCGAAAATGGGTGTCAAAATAGATGTGAGTATATATACCTTGCTATATGCACGCTTCCCTGCATCTCACTCACATGGACATCACATAAGAGGACCTTGAGGATACAGACTTAATCCCAGAAGGATCCGGGGATCTTGTAGGGCAGGTTGCCCTATAGGGTCTGTAGGGCGCATTCGGACCGTTTATCTCGGTAATCAATTGTTCAGATATGTTCGTTACCGGACAGTCTGAATGCGCCTACAGGAAGCTGCACTATAGGATTTCTAAATCCCAGAACTGAGTATAGAATTTTGTGAACAACGTACTTCTAATAATAATAATATTTTTTAATAGATGTACTAATCTAATGCTCCAAGTGGCAATGAAATGACCTATCGCCTTTTAAGCAGATCTATAAGTTAATCTAGCTTATATACCACCAAAATATTAAAATGTATTCTATATACTTACAAATATTTTTCAATAATTAACTATGAATCTAATAGTGTGTGGAAAACACGAATGAGAGCATCTTGATTGGTACTTTTAATATTGATGGAATAATAGTAGTAGTTCTAGATGCATTATTAATGCAAAAGAGCAAAAGCATCTTAGTTTAGTTTTAAGATGACACATTTTTTTTTAAAGAACCTAGACGGTATGAGAAAAGTTTGTCAAGTACACAAAAAACAAAACAAAAAGGTGCAAAAAATAAAAATAAAACAAAAAAAGACAATATGTAACAAAGGTGATAATTTTATTAACGAGACTTGCCTAATTTTACACTCATAGCCTATTTTCCAACCAGTCCTTCTCTAGAGTACTAGTTTGGAAGTAGGTATGAGTGGGTATCGTGTTATTTTGGATTTCTACGGTCTTTCATAAGACCAGGCCTGATATAAGGATCAGAAGCTAGCCCTCAAATTATTAATCTCAAACCGTTTTCCCTTAGTCGTGCTCTTTGCCAATCTTCATTGTTCGATTTCTTGGAGGTATTTTCAACCCAAAACCAGTTGGGTCTTGGTGGAGTTGTCTTCTAGATTAAATGACCAAGTTCAATTGGTTGGCTAATGTGAATGATGTGAGATTAAGTCTAACATTCAAAAATCCGTTTCTATATGTTCTTCGATTTCTTAGATACTCTGTAGTTGGTAGTTTTGTGTATTTGGAAGGTATACCTTCCGCTTGTTTTGCATTGTTTGCTTGCTCTTTCAATAAAATTACCTGTATTAACTACCACAAAAACTGAAAGAAAGTAGGCGAACTACGCTAGGCAATCGTGGATGGAAGCAGGGGTTTTTTTTTTTTTTAAGAGAGAAAGAACTTCAATTTATAATAAACAGTTTACACAGGAGATAAAGCAACACAACAAATGAAGTGACAAAGCAATAGATATATCAGAGCACTCTCCATCCAAGAAGTGTTGATCGTCTATCATGACCAGATCGATGATGCAAAAACGATGACATAGCCGTTTTCGCTAAGCAATGCGCTTGGTGAATATCTTTACGCTAAATCTTTGAGACTCTTGTACGATCGAAAGCTTGAAAATCTCCTTACTCAGGTTGAGCAAAAAAAATATTATTTGCTTAGTGACCCTCGACCTTCTTTACATTTTTTTTGTACCTAGCACTCTCCTAAAAATATATGCTGCACTAAAATGCTGTAAAGACCATTTAATTGCTTGCAGTTTAGCTAGGAGCTTTGTTTGGGGAGGTCTAGAGCTGTAGCACGAGATTGCTGCATGTTCGACCATGGAACCGCCTTCCCAAGCACTT
The DNA here is from genome assembly GCA_019656275.1 of Rhododendron kiyosumense. NCBI lineage: Eukaryota > Viridiplantae > Streptophyta > Magnoliopsida > Ericales > Ericaceae > Rhododendron > Rhododendron kiyosumense. The sequence continues at coordinate 339,062 of BPLS01000673.1, forward strand.
CCGTCTTTCCAAACCCCATTGACGCGGAGGTTTACCATTCGTTGTGAGGTATAAAATATGGGTAGGGTTTAATTGGATCCGGGGATACTGCAAAGCAGCTTCTTGTTTAGTGTTGTAAGGCGCATTTGGACTGTTCAAAAGTGTTTTTAGCGGTCCGGATTAAAAATGAACTTTTTCAGAAAAAAGTTAAATTCTTCCCTAACTCTTTCCTGGCAGAGTTTGTTTTCAATCCGGACCATTGATTGCCGAGATCGACGGTTCGGATGTGTCCTGTAGGGCGCTCTACAGGGAGGTGCATGCTTTGTGGTATCCTTGGGTCTGGGTTTAACTATGACGGATAAGGGAAGTAGGAGCTAGAGATTTCCCATAGTGAATTGTGTAGACCAAGAAGAAGCTTCTCTGAACCAAAGAGCTTTATCATTTGCCATTGCTAGGAGTCGTAGGACTGCATTGGCTTTAAACTTCTCATTTGAGAAAACCTTCTGGATTCCTATGTTTCCAAATTGCTCATAGAATTGCATGAAGAGGTAGAGCTTTTCTCTATCCAGCGCAGAAGAATTTCATCGAATAATCCAATTTTTGAAGAAAAAATTGTTATCTTTGCGGATGAGCTCGGAATAAATACCCGCCTTGGTAGAATGGTCGGAGACTGTTGAAGGTATAAGTAATAAAGTTATTCTTCTCTTGAACAGTTTAAGCTTTTAGATGAGTTGGTAGTTAACAATTTAATAGTCTAAATAGAGACAGCCCAATAAAGTGGTAGGAATGAGGGAAACAGCTCCAAATTGGTGTACTTTTTGTGTGGGTGGCAGATGATTCATCTTTTTTGATAAATTACAAGTAGGCAGATAGATTATTCAATATATCTGTCAAGAAATATCACCATAATAAGTATTGCTACTAAATCTATCTGCATAGACCCACAGTCCAACGTGTATTCTAGCGATATGAGTATGTTTAATTAGCTCCACCAAGTGACTACGAAGAATTAAAATTCAAACTTTGAACGAGTAACCCCAAGTACTTCTACCAAGAAGCCTTTGGCCCAAGGGCATCAAGAGAAAACGAAAACATAGTTCACTTGCTAAGTTTATTTCCATCCATGGCTGAATGGACGGATGCTTTCTCTTAGTCATAGAACTATACGAAGAAATGTAACAAGTGTGTGATGGACCCAACATCAGTAGCAGTACCACTATTAGCAGTAGCCCCAACAAACAAACAACAAATAACCCCTTACCAACCTGAACTAGGGGCTACTACTTCCATTAGGGTTCAGACTAAAGCTGAGCTGTCAGCGTCAAAATGGAATGTCGAATCAATCACCCTACAGTCTCTGTCGTGCATGCTGCACTATAGGATTTCCAAATTCACACTAAACTCGAACAACTACCATAAGGTTTTCATTCCTCTTAGCTTTATCAATCACCATAATTATGCTTTTCTTTTCATTTTAGTTCATATATTATCTATTCTTATTTATAAAGGGAGGGCACCATTTGGTGCTATGAAGTTGTGTGGATTTTTCCATTTCCAAATTAGTCTCTCAAGAAATAGCTTATTACACTTCAAATGTTCCAAGCCATACACCATGGGAAGGACAAAACAGTAATTAAAAAAAAAAAAAACCCCACCCACTAGGCCACTACAACTGCTCCTCCACTATTTTTGGATTTGCCGTGCTGCCATTCACACACATAATGTGTGTGCCATCCCTCTAGTTTAAGTATTAATATGGGGCGGCCAGACTATTTATGATCGATTGAGGCTTATTTCTAAAGGGCTGGTGCGGCGGGTCTATCTCGAGAGTTGCTCTACCAATACTTGGCCTTGATCTCCACTTGGCCACTTCACCCGCTATCATGAGTGTGATCGATGGGTCCGATTTCTGCATCTTGGTTCCAGGCGGTTTTTTTTGTTATTGTTTTGGGTATTTTGAATCGATAGTGTCCTTTTTATATTTATATATGATACGTGTCTGGGTTTAAAAAAAAGTTTGATACGGAATGAGTGAATGACAAAGGGACGCAAGTGACTGAAGGGTTGAGGGATGGAGATCAGGCAAGAAGCAACACATCGATCGGTGCCCTTTTTGAGTTCTCAAGTCTTGCATTAACTCCTCTTTCAAGCTGTTAATTAACTTTGCAAACAATACTAACTTTCGCTTATAAAATTTTTTTAGGGTAAATTTCAAATACACCCCTTGTACTTTGACCAATTTTCAACTACGCTCCCTCCACTTTATTTTTAAACACTCACACCCCTTGTACTTCAAACTTCTTTGCAACTGTTATGAATTCCGGCCGAAGTAACGAAAGACTCATACTCATATACCCAATCGTATTCCCCCCCCCCACCCCATCAAGCTCTGGTTCATCATCACCGAAGGCAAGACCATAACAAACGACGACACAAGTCTGTATGAGGTATTCTCCTGCCTCGTAAACAGCTGAACTGAAAACCCCAACTTGGAACAACTCTGTCCATGACTTCACAAAGAAGAACTCTAACAATCTGGTGCCGACGTTGAGCGACGGAAGGATCCCCACCGTCAAATTCAGATCCTATTGTAGGAGTTGTTTGTTTGTTTTGTTTTGATTGTTCAGAACGCGTTGGGAATGGGAATTTTGATGGGGAAGGTGGGAAGTAAAATTAATGAGGGGAAACGGTAGGCGAGGTGGAGTAGATACAAAAGTAATACCGTAATGGAGGATGGACCACCTGTATATAGTGTATATAGGAACTTGCACTTCGGACAGGACGACTTCTGGAGTATTTTTGGTTTGGACTTTGGAAGCATATCTGAACCTCCATTAAACTCCATCTTCTAAATCTATTTTGTTGTTGATCGTCGAATTAGTCGGAGTCAATCAAAGGTTGAGTTCGTTTGAGAGTTCATCGGAAGCAAGTTCGTCTGATATCTTCTTCCTCTTTTCTTCTTTTGGCTGTCATTGGGTCTTCATCCAGAATCACGCAAAATCACATACCAAAATAAAATCTTCTTCAAAATAATGATTTCAAAATCAAGCAATCATAGACATCGGCATCGGAGATGTAGTACAATTCTCTTTTCCAGCGTCGGTGACCCATGATTGATTTTCTTTTCTAGCGTCGGAGAGGGGTTTGTTTCCTTGGCTGCTCTGTGCCACCGAAGAGAGGGAGATATGATAAATAGGAACCTGCTTGGTTGGATTATCTTCTGACACACTATTGCTATTTTAAAAATTTGTGCACTACAAAAAATGAAATTTTCTTTTCAAGTTGTTCAAAAAATCGGATCATTACACCGTTTCTCGATTTCAAGTTGAGGGCGAATGAAAGAAGTAAAAAGAAGAAGTCATGGATAATACTTTGTTTTTTATACCTACCGGTGGTCGAAATACAATACATGGGATGTGAATGATTGTTAGGGGCAAACTAGTCTTATGCAATATGTTTTAGGAGGTAAAGTTCCCGCCAACATGCCATTACTTTCTTTTCCGTTACTTTGGATGGAATTCCTAACCGTTGCGAAAAAGTCTAAAGTATAAGGGGTGTGAGTGTTTAAAATGAAGTGGAGGGGGTGTAGTTGAAAATCGGTCAAAGTACAAGGGGTGCATCTGAAATTTATCCAAAAGAGTACGAGTACTTTTTCATTAAATCAACAACGAGTGGGCGGTTATTGTCAATTGCTAATTGTAGTTGGAGTGTTGATTTTTATACCATCGGTAGAAATAAATCCATCTTAATTAGCCTAATGAAAGACCACTAAGGAAAGAATATTTTGAAGTTAGTGGATAAATGATTCCTAAACTACATAGGAGTACTATTTAATAAGCCCTTGAAAATAACGATAGAATTTTCCATATATTTATTGAGGCCCCAATCTGCTAACTAAAATAAAATATTTATTTTTTGAATTTAAGATGATGTATTGTGAGAGAATGACATGTCTCATAAAAATAAAAAATGAGAATCTCAACAAAACGGACCTGATACTTTATCTTCACATTAGAAAAGATTATGGAGAAATGCACTTTATATCTCTGAGAAAGCAACGTGACGTCCCTACTCCTGTCTAATCAAACTTATACTAGTAAATGAAACATAAATTGATCACTTAATTGGAGCTTCTGAAACTGGAAAAAGTGAGAAAAGTTTGGAGTGGAAAAAGCATGATTCCCACTCTGATTTTGTATCTTATATACTCATTGGTTTCTCCATGAAAGGAAGTGGAAGAATGATACTCCACGAACTTCAGTTTTGTGGTCTACTGTGCTTTTTGAGGATGTTAAATAGAAGGTTCGTAAGTTGGTAGACATCAAGTCTCGAACTCGAGATTGTAGTGAATTTGGAACAAGCACTTAAAAAACTGGATCAGCTTCGATAAATTACGGAGTTGTCGTGTTTTCTGGTAGGGCTTTATTGAAATCTCATAGTCATGATTTGAGCTCTTTACTTTATAGATTTGGACGTAAAATTAATGTTTACGTCATACCCGTATTTAGCTGCTTCTTTTTTATTTTTTATTTTATAATAATAATAAAAATACTATCCAATCAAGTGGCTAATGATATTACTTATTGAGTGGTTGTTCCTTTTTTCTTTTGTAGATTGTAGCTTTCTGCCTCCGTTTGGAGGATTGTTTCTTCTTGTTTTGTTGTGTGTCCGTCAGGGGGTCATTGTTCTTTGATTTTTCTTACCTCTGTGCGGGCTTTTCTTCTCCTACTGGGATGCACTCACTCTCGTAGGTATTGGAGCTTAACAAAGAAGCCTTGTCCGTTATACTTTCGATGATAGAAATAGCTGATTCTGCCAAGTTGTCAAAAAGCATCACAACCAACCTTTTTTTAATTTTTAGCTTCTTTAAGATTATTCTGAAAGCTGTTTTTGCCTCATGAGTAGAAGTAGAAATTAGGACAAAAATAGTAATTTTAAAAAGAAAAAGCATAAACCTCTTGCCACTTATGTTGCATCGTGCAATTTGTAGATGGAAAAAGGGAAAGAAAAGAATTGGTGGGATTTGTGAAACTTTTTGATTTTGTTTTGGGTGAATGTTATCCATCAACGTGAGGTCCCATTTTAGTGATCAGAGTCGTTCATTACGCACAGTTTGAATTTTTATGCAGTCCTACAAAACATCAGCTCAACCCCACATTTAAAAAAATTGACCAAATAAAACGAATTTTGATATTAGTTAATGGTTTTGGACGAAGAATGAATGCTTCAATCAGATACTTATCAAGATCCAATTTAGGGTGAGTTTCCGCTATGTCATTGGACTACAGGCTAATGCAACAGTCAAGTTGTTTTCGCTAAATAGTATTTTAGTTGATGCATATATGTTAGAAGAATGACATGCTTAAAAATCCGTGAAAACATGAGCAATTCATTTAATTTAGCAAAAATGCCCCCTAAATTGAGTTTTAGAAAAGGTGGCTACAAAACAAAGTATTATAAAATGATTGGATCCGATCATCAGAGCCAAGTTTGGTGTGAGGCGCTCCACATAGAATGAGTAATATTTACACACTTCTTTAGGTCAGTGGACAAAATAGCTGTCTTTTCTCCTCTTAAATGTTTCACTAAACTGAGAATCCTAATGAATATTGATGTAGCATGCTTCAGACATAGATGTCAGCACAAAAAATGAGTCTAGGGTAATCTGATGCATGTAAGGCCCACGTGTATCAACTTGTTCTGAACATTTGTGTCCAAATTTGTACCTGAACATTTGTGTGCCTGAATATTTGTGTCCACAGCACTTCTCTTTTCTTTCTTCTCTCCGCCTGGCTAACCTTTGAAAGGCATATTTCCTGTATTGGACTCATTTTGAAGTGTCCTTGTCAAATGGACACATCATTATTGCACAATGAAGCTAGATCGAATAAAGTGTTATTTTGTTTATAAATGACTTCAACAAGCTATCATTTGAACTTATTTAATCTACTTTTGGGAAAAAAAAAACTTGGTTAATTTGAGATAAAATGATGTGGCCAGCTACGAGTATCTAATTAATTTAATCTTTTTATCTAGCTTACAAAATGAATTGATAAAACCGTGAATGGATTAAATGGGAGGTGTTGTAGTGCACTCCGGTGTAGTGCAGAACACGGACCATAGTAAAAACTTCTAAGGGGTTCCTGCAGTGCACTAGTATAGTGCACCTTAATGAGCTCCAGTGAGATCTTATTGCCATGATTTGAATCGTCAAACTTACAAAGTTTATTAAATGTTACTAAATTGATCTAATATTATTACTGCGTGATCAAACAATATTTATTATGAAAGAATTGTCAGTATGATTCAAAAAGTAAACTCTAAGACAAATCTATGTAGATCTATTAATGTTTGATTATCTAATTAATTTTTATATACGAATGTAGTGTTCAGGAAAGTTCTACAATATTGTCAATGCTAGCGATCAAATCTCGATGGAGACCAAACGAGTGCATCAGCGTACTACAGAACCCGTTTGTTTATATACAGGTCCTTGTGATATCAAAGTGTGTCCTTGTCTGATAAGAAAACAAAGTGTCCTCTTGTGTGGATTCTATAACTAGTGCACAATGAAGCTTGATGGGAAATAAAGTGTTTTTGTGTTTTTATAAAGGACTTTCAAAAAGCTAAAATTTGAACTTATTTAATAGAAGTTGCAATCATTTGGGTGAGAAAAACCCCTTTCCCTGTAGATGAAAGCCCACATGACCAAAAAGCATGATCAAAAATTTAGTGGCGTGGCTGAATCTTTCTGAAAACACCTACAATTGTAAACTATATAAGCACAGTTATATCATTATCCATTATGAGAAATATTGGATTCACACAAAGATGGCAATGAAACGACATTGTGTTTTTGAACAGGAATGGAACCACATTGGCCAATCCAAAAGGATTGATGAATCTGCCAAAATTCAGTTGTCTTAAAAGGAAAGTATTATGATAATGGTTGCTTCCTTTTTGTTCTAAAAAAACATGGGCTTAATTGTTGATTCTACATAATTTTTTCAAAACTTAATGCAACACAAATGACATGAGGAAATATTTGCTCAATTAATTCCCATATAGCTTCAGTTTTGAATTGGTTAGCTGAAAGCAGTGGAGGAACTAGGATTCATAACTGAGTGTGGCACCTAAAAATATTAACATGCTTTAATTTTTGAAAGGCAAAAAAAGTTTCATTAATTTTTGAATTTGTTACAAAGACCAATAGGACAAGGCAAAATATTAACATGCTTACCACTTAAAATAGTACAGTGTTCTAAACTTACCATTCATAGTACCAAAAAATTTACACATTTTCATAGTTTAGTCATCTGTCATATAGACGGAAGTAGTTTAACGATCTATCAAAATGAAATTCGATGTTCTTTTCAATCCCGGAAATCATCCGGAATCATTAAACTAAACTTCAAAGAATTTTTTTGAAATTAAAGAATAATTTTTCTATTGAATTGGACTGAGTAATAGTATCCACACAAGAGGACACTTTGTTTCATAAAAGATATGATTGTCTGTATCTATGTGGAGTACGTGAGTCCAAGTGTCTCTCTATTAACTCTAGCTGTCGCACCTCTTTGTTTCTCTCTTCTTCTCCCTCTCCCTGGGGGGGGGGGCAATCTCCCCTATGGAGTGTTTTTCTCCATCAGCCTCCAATTGGAATCGCTTTTCCCCTCCTTTCATCACTCTCCACCCTCATCCTTCTCTCACGCCTCCCGACGCCTTCGCCCCCTCTACCGCCGAACCTCGCCATTTGCCGGTGACTCATCTCGGGTAGTGCAGTTCAAATGTGCAGCTGTGGGTGCGGAGCTTTTGTGCATGATTGGGTCGCCAGAGTTGGAGATCTATGTTGGTGGATGATGATGGCGAAGTTTTTTTTTTTCTTTTCATTTTCTTGTTGGTTTGCGATCCTTTGCTTATTCTTCTCCCTTTTGTGGAGGTTTTCTCTCCGGTTTCTTGCCGTTAATTTTTCTCCAGACTGGGTTCCTCTCATTTGGGTTGTTTCTTATTTCTGTGGGAAAAAAAGTTTAGTTGGTTTGGGGTATATATAGTCTTTGGGATGATTCTCCGCCATCGTGGTTACTTGGCCTTTTGTCTAAGGACGAGTTTTCATCTTGATGTAATCTTTGGTTGGAGTTATAATATCATCTATTATTGGTTGGTAAAAAAAAAATAGTTCATAAAATTTAACATTTTGCACATTCAATTCTTTTTTTTTAAAATAATGTTTACACATCAATTCATAACATCAACTTTGAATGCACAACATTTATATAGTATGAATTTTTGCGCTTTTGAACTTGTATAAAAAGTTATGACTTTATGGTCTATTGAAGGGGTAAATAACATGAAAAATATAATCCCACATTATTTGGATTCGGAATACGTGATCACTTAATATAATGTTGGTTAGGACCTCGTCACCTAATAACTTAAACTTTTGGGTTTGATATAATTGTTTCTACATGGTATCAGAGTGAGGCTCATTCCACAGTTCCACCCGACATTTTAAAAAATACAAAATCCACAATCCACGATGTGATATCGATCCAACAAAAAGGTCGCACAACGATAGATCCAAAAAAGGTTACACATGACAATGATATTTTAAGGAAAGACAATTCCACGTTGCTTGAGTTTGGAATGAGTGATCACTTAACATAAGAAAAATTCTAAAATCACAAACCCTTCGCACAAATTAACATACACAACACACTCACATAAGTGTGTGGCCTCCACACAAATCGAACTACAGTATGTGTGGAGCCCACACACTTGTGGTGTAGAATGATTGCTTAATATAATATTAGGACCTCTCTACCTAATCGATACCCTGACAGATCCAACAAAAGGCTGCCCGATGATAGAGTAAAAAAGAGGCTACACGTGACAGACCTATAAAACGAGTTGCATGTGAGGGGATGTTAAACAAATCCAACGCCACATTATTTGAAGATGGAATGATTGATTACTTAATATAATATCAGGATCTCTCCACCTAATAGCTTAAGCTTTTTAGGTTGGATATAAAGTTTTTGTATTTGATATACACATTTGAATACGGGTGTGCACTATTCCAGTTCTCATTAACCCTTAGTTCACATTAATTATTACACAAGTCAACAGGTTATATAATTAATTTAGCATGCCTGGATTGTCAACTTACTCCAATATGAAATGTTTTCTTCTCTTTCCAATTAAGAAAAGTACTTTCAAAAAAGCAAACAAAAAAAAAAAGATTTTATAATAAGGAATAATTAGCAAAAGAACATCCTTTAATATATATTAAAAAACCATCACCTATATATATATTAATGCAATAGCATTTCAAACGGTTCGAAGCTTCACACTGAAGTTATTTTACTTAATTTGGACTTTTTTATAAGCATTTCCACACAAAACACCTTTTTGTATCATGTCCAAGTGCTTAAGCTTTTTTACTTAAGTAGTTCCAAAGTAAGTAGCTTTACTTTTGTTCTTTCCCAAATGACCCCACTTAATATACTGATCATTAGACAGATTTCAATTTTCTATCCATGGTACAGTTTGTCATAATAATATTAAGGGTAAATATCACTTACCTCCCCTGAGGTTTCTGATAATTATAAACACTTTCCCTCAGGTTTTTTAAATTGCACTTACCTCCCTTGTCAAAGTTAGGAGCTAACAAACTTTAATGGGGAAAGCAAATTTACTTTTTTACCCCTTCGTTGACCTCCCCTAGGGTTTCTAACAATAGTAGATACCTCCCCTCATAGTTAATAGAATATTTATGTAGTCTTTATTTTTTCTAAGTATATTTCTAGCGTCTAAAATTTTATTCTAACATCCAAATAAATGAATCTATTACTAAAGGTATATCATACATGTGTTTGAGCTTTAAAATGGCAAAAGAAATTGAATAAAGAAAAAGGATTACTTTTATCTTTAGTAATTTTTTTTAGATTTGGATTATATGTTTTAGATTCCTCTCGTCGAGACAAACATATAATTCAAAAAAAGTAAATAAAAAAATAAAACGCAAAATTGACAAAAGGACTTACACGATAATAAAAAACAAGACTGGAAATATTTTGGTTCTTCTACTTTAAATTTTAAATTTTTATTTATTACAATTACATTGTAAAATACTCACGCATCAAGGACAAAACAGTTAACATAGTCGTAAAAGAATTTAGACATTCATAAAAATATTGGACGGTAATAAATCCATAATTGAGGATTTAAGGTGAAAATGCAAAAAATAAAAAAATAAAAAAAATTAAGACTTGCTTAAGTTTGACCAAAAATCTGATGGGTGGAGGTGGAAAAATTTAAAGTGGTGGTGGTCCCAAAAATGAGTAAAAAAAATGTTTGTAGTATTTTGGAGGCGATGGATTGAGCATTGATGGATTGTGTTCACTCACAGTTTAGGCAATAAATCACAATCGCAATTGTGGTGGAGTTTTGGTCAAGAGTTGCAAAGGAACAATAGAAAAGTTCACTTAGCATTTTTTTTTTGGCTTTTTTTTCCTACTAATTAATGGTCACTGTGAGACTTACTCTTATAGTATAATGAGTATAGGTTGAACTGGAAGATAACATCAAAACTAATTTTTCAATATTTATTAGCTAGGCAATTGATTTAGTTTAGAGGAGTGATTAATTATTTATAATATGTATTCAGTAGCTAAACATTAAATTAGCATATAAGAAAAATAAATATTTGGGACAAAAATTTCTGTTAACATGTATACCTATCATTATATTCATAACTAAATACAAATAAAGATATGAGAATTTATAAAATCTTGACGCTTCATAGAAAAGAAAGGGAAACTAATTCCTTTTTTACATGTCTACAAATGTAATGGCTTCAAAAAAAAAAAAAAAAAAACTTTTCTTAAACTTCATCAAAACATAGTATTGGATTAGTTTGAACGTAAGAGTAATTTTATATTAGATTAGATTTTAAAATGGCTTGAACAAAATTGTTGAGTCAAGAGTAAAATGGGTATTATCATAGATTTAATGAATGATGTCAACAATTTTTGTCATACTTAGTGACAGTCAACTAAGGGACGGAGGATTATGTGGAATAGATTCTCTCTCTAGAATGAGAGCCTCTCTCTTTAGAATAAGAGATCGTGCCCTTTGTGGGTTTCGTCGCCGACGTCCACCCCCTTCTCTCCGCACCACCACTCCTCCACCCTCATTCTCCCTTTATTACCACCTGTCTTATCCTTTCATTTTCTCCGCCTTTCTTTGTTCTTATTCAACTCCCCCCATCCTTTGTTCTTTCCATCTGCTACCTATTCTCTGTTATTTCCATCTCTTTTCATTTGCTCTCTTAGATCCCAAACACCTTATCCTTTCTCTGCTCTCTTGTTCCTTAGCCTATCTTCTCCTATGGCAGCAGTTGAGATTCTTAACCTCGAAGAGGGCTCTAGTGAGACCGGGGAGATAAAGAACCTCTGTCTTGTGGGTTGTATTCTGAGTCAGAAAACCATCAACCCAGTAGCTCTCTTCAACGTTTCTAACGTTGCGTGGAAAACGAGATCCCCCTTCTCTGTTGCTAACTGGAATAACAACACTTTTCTATTTCGTTTTAGGGATTTTAAGGATAGAGACACCGTCCTCTGGGATGGTTCGTTATTTGTTATGAACAACCTCTTGGTTCTTAAACCATTGAAGGAAAGAAATACAATCTCAAAGTTGGAGTTTGATTCTTGTCCTTTCTGGATCCAGATTCACGGGCTCCCAATCTAAAAGATGACTCGTACTAATGTTGAAATTATTGGGAAAAGGTTTGGACAGCTTCTCGTAGTGGAGACCTCGCCTGATGGGATCCTGCTCGATAGGGGATTCCTTCGTGTTCGAGCAGAGGTAAAGATCACTGAACCTCTTCCCAAAGGTTTTTGGCTCCGATGCGCACCAAATTCTAATGGGGATATGTGGATCTCCTACAAGTAAGAGAAGTTGTGTGACTTCTGCTACGCCTGTGGCAGATTAGGGCATGATAATAAAAGCTGCAAGTTTGTTTCTCAAGAGGAGGGTTTAACTTCTGGTGTATAGCCTGGATCTCTGCACTAGACGGGCAAGGGCTTTAAAGATTCTAATTGAGGAAATCCGGCTGCAGGTGGATGAGGTAGAGATTCTAGTGAATAAGCTCCTTATGCGGTGGCTAGAGCTCCATTGCAGTGGCAATGGAACGCATGGCACGGATGATGTAGCCATGCGCGTGCGACTTCCTCTTATCCAGCAGAATCATCCTCATCCGGAGGGAATGAGGGTGGTGTACGCTGATTCTGGCAGTGTCCTTTTCCCACCACGTGTCAATGAGACAAGATAGATAGGTATTTTTCCTCAAATGCCCTCTTCAATTCCTACCCAGGAGTCTCTCAACCCGATCGATAATACCGGGCCTGATTTGGGCCTTAAAATCCCCCCCCCCCCCTCTTTCTCTTAACCTAAGGCCCATTGTTAGCTTTTTTTCAAAACCAACTCAACCCATTATAATCCCCCAATACTTTGTTACTGAGCTTGATAGCTTAAGATCAACTCTCTTTGAATCTTTGGATAATTCAACCCAGCCCTTAACCCAAGTCTTTCCAAACCCAACTTCTAGCCTTACTAAACTTAGCCAACCTACTCTTATTTGCTTAGTGGTGAGGACAAAAGGGGATGTGGCATTCCCAATTACGACAGGATTAGGACTATCCATGAGATGCTACAAGATTACGGTCTTGCTGATCTGGAATGCAAAGGCCCTAAATTTACATGGAGGAATAATAGAGCCAACGGTGAATTCATCATGGAGAGAATCGATATGGCTTTTGCCAATATGAAATGGAGGGAAGTCTTTGATACAACATTGTTGTTTGTGGAAATGGCTATTGGGTCAGATCACAATCCTTTGCTCCTTAACACGAATTTCTCCCTGAACAAAGTGATCAAAGATGTTTGGGCTCTAAGGGTGGAGGGATCAGAGATGTTTTGTTTGTGTAGGAAGCTAAGGGGGTGCAATGAGAAACTTAAGGAATGGCACAAAAATAATTTTGAAGATCTACGGTTACAAATTTCAGTACTGAAAGATCAGCTAGTAGATATTCAGCGAAAGCAAGAGTTGGGCTTCACTCAGAAGAACTATGTGGAGGAAAATGTTTTGATCACTCAATTGGTTGATTTATGGCAAAAAGATGTGATGTTCTACATCAAAGATCTCGTGTTAACTGGCTTCGCATGGGGGACAGGAAATCTAGGTTTTTCCACTTAACAACTATTCAGAGAAGACAACAGAATCAAATTGTAAAGCTGAAAGATGGGGTTGGAAATTGGCAGACGGATCCAGAGACTATTGCAGGTATTATCCAAGACCATTTTCATAAACTGTATGCCCCCCTCCCATTAGAACTTTGGATGATGTTATGGCATTAGTGGATCAAGTGATTTCCCCAGATATCAATGAGGCTCTCACTTGTAGTGTTACCACAGAGGAGATTAAGTTGACAGCTTTCCAAATGGGGCCTTTGAAAGCCCCAGGATCTGATGGATTTTCGGGCCTCTTTTGTCAGAAGTATTGGCAGATAGTTGGGGAAAATATCTGTGGTACTGTGAGGAACTTCTTTGAAGGAGGGCACATCCTAAAGGAACTGAATCACACTAACATTACCCTGATTCCTAAAGTTACCAGCCCAGAATCCATGAGCCAATTTCGTCCCATAAGTCTTTGTCATTTCAATTATAAAATCATTTCTAAAATCCTAGTAAATAGATTGCCCTTTCTCCATAACCTTATCACCAAGTAGCAATCGGGGTTTATCCCAAGAAGACAAATCCATGATAATATCATTGTTGCTCAGGAGGTCATCCACTACCTCAAGCACACGAAATCTGGGAACAAAGGGTAGGTAGCTGTGAAATTGGATTTGAACAAAGCCTATGACAGGATTTGTTGGGATTTCCTTACTAAAGTATTGGAGAAAATGGGTTTCAGTAATAGCTAGATTGGGTGGATTAGAGAATGTGCTTGCACAGTCAAATACTCAATTTTTGCCAATGGGGAGTAGGTGTGTAATGTTACTCCTCATAGAGGTCTCCGACAAGGTGACCCTCTATCCCCATACCTGTTTCTTATTGCGGTGAATGTGCTTTCTCTTATGATCAACAAAGTTGTCTAATAATAAATCTTTGGTGGGTATTCATATGAGGAGAACATGCCCTATGGTGTCCTATTTATTGTTCGCAAATGATTCCCTCCTTTTTCTGGAAGCTAATCCCAAGTATTGCTCAAATTTCAAACATCTTGTTGCCTACTTTAGTGAGGCTTCTGGGCTGGAAATCAATGCCCAAAAATCCAGCTTCTACTTCTCCCCCAACGCCTCTTCTGCTTCTAAGGATGAGGTTAAAAATATTTGGGAATGGCTGAGATGGATGAGAATTCTAAATATCTTGGCCTCCCCATCTTTTGGGGTGATCAAAAAAGGAGTTCCTGGCGTTTATTAAGGATAAAGTGTTGCAGAAAGTGCAAGGGTGGAGTAGGAAGACCCTTCCTCAGCCAAGCAAAGAGATGCTTATTAAATCAGTTATTCAGGTCACTCCTATGTTCTCCATGATGTGTTTCAAAATGCCCTTATCTTTATGCTCTGCTCTGAACTCAGAGATTGGTAAATTCTGGTGGGAGAATGGTGGTAAAATCCATTGGGGATCTTGGGATAAGCTGACTACTACTTAGGACAGTGGTGGAATGGGTTTCCACGATTTCGAGTCCTTTAATCAAGCTCTCCTAGCTAAACAATTTTAGAGACTGTTGATGGAGCCTAATGCTTTTTGGGCCAACATTCTTAATGGCCATTACTTCCTTAAAGAATCCTGCATGAATACAAAGAATGGGGCATCTCTGTCTTGGCTCTAAAGCAACTTATTAGGGGGCAGGTCACTCCTAGAAAAGGGGCTTCAATGGACAGTAATGAATGGGGACAACATCAAGTTCTGGGGGGATAAATGGGTTCCTAATTGGGAAGAAGGAAAAGTTTCATCGTCGCCTTCGCTAGATTGTTCTTGGCACAAAGTCTCTGACTTCATTGAGCAACCTACGATGCATTGGAATAAGGAAAGGCTCAGAAGTTGTGTATCTCGCGAAGAATTGCAAGTCATCTTAAAGACTCCCATCAGCCTCACCAAAGCAAAAGACAAGCTAATTTGGGGACAACACAAATCGGGGAAGTATTCAGTCAAGTCTGGTTATCATTCTGCTCACGAGGCCAAGGTTAGGAGAAAGATTCATCATCCTTCTTCATCTTTCTGCCTTTCAAACAAGGTATGGAGGAAACTTTGGTCTATTTCCACTATTTCCAAAGCGTGTCATTTTGTTTGGAAGGTAGCTCACAATTGGTTGGCCTCTCAAGGGAACCTCTTCAAGAAGAAGTGTGCCCCATCTCCCCTTTGGCCTCTGCCTAATCTGTGAAAAAGAAAGTGAGTCCATTGAACACATTCTGTTTAGGTGCCCGTGGACAGAAGCTGTGTAGTTTGGGAGCGGTCTTTCCTGTTAGATCAATGAACAACCAATTACCTCAACAGATAAATGGGTGGAAGAAATTTTATATGGAAGCATGGCCAAAGAATTGATCCCAGAAAAGGTAGGACTCTTATTTCAATTGTGCTGGGCTATTTGGAAAGCAAAAAATGAATGTATCTTTAATAATAACATTCCTCATCCTGAGAAAACTATTGGTTTGGCTATTACAGCTAATTGGATTACCTTCAAGCAGTGTTTAAGGGTTCAAGTGAGGGTGGGAGACATAAGCAAGTAGTAAGGATTGGCAAATGGAATCCCCCACCACCAAATGTTAGTAAATTTAATTGTGATAGAGCATACTCTTCCTCTTGCACCAAAGTTGCCTTTGGCTTTTTAGCCAGAAATAGTGGTGGATCTACTCTGGTAGAGGTGTCAAACATGTCGTGCCGTGCCGGCCCGGCCCGGGCCATTTAACTCAGTGCTAATTGTGCTTCGTGCTATGCCGGCCCGTTTACAGTATTTACTCAAAATCGTGTCGTGTCGTGCCGTTTACTTAAATCGTGTTGTGTCGTGCCTTGCCGTTTGACAATCGTGTCATGTTGTGCCGGCCCGTTTTCTTAAATCGTGTCATGTTGTGCCGGCCCGTTTTCTTAAATCGTGTTGTGTTGTACCAGCCCATTTTCTTAAATCGTGTCGTGCCATGCCGTTTTCAATTGTGTCGTGTCTTGCTGGCCCATTTTCTTAAATCGTGTCGTGTCGTGCCGGCCCATTTCTTAAATCGTGTCGTGTCGGCTCATTTTCTTAAATCGTGTCGTGCCGTGCTGTTTTCAGTCATGTCAAGACATGCCAGCCTGTTTACTTAATCGTGTCAGGTCGGACCGTGCCCGTCCCAGCACATCGACAACCAATTTTCATCCGGAATAATGGAATATTATTGCATTGGTATGATGAGTTGTATTTGTATTGAAATATTATTTGTAATAAAGTTGTATTTGTATAAAGTTGAATAAAAAATGAAAGTTAAAATAAAATTGCACTTTTTACTTTGTACAAAACTGTATTTAATTTTGATTCCTTCTATAAATCTTGAATTCTTCTTGATAAAATTTATTAGTGTAGTACATGATTTCTCTTTTTGCCATTTTTCATTTTATGTTGAATTCAAATGTTTTTCAAGTGTTTGGCAGAAGTATGGAAAGGTAACAAATATAAAGTATAGATGAAGATTTGGACAAGGAATTAACTCATTCCTTTTCTTCTAGAATTGGACAAGGAACTAACAAATATAAACCATTCAAGAAATTCATAGAAATCCATTCGATGAAAAAAATTCATATACAGAATGAGGTAAAATTTAACAATTAAAAAAAATAACATATTACAAAATACAAATGGTCCTAATTGCCTCTAATTAAAAAGAAATTCTTGGTCTTCCATCCTTGGCTGCTTCTTCCATTGGGACTCGGTTGCACCATGATGGAGTGCTTGGATACTTAAATACGTGTCAAATACTTGTAAACATTTGGAATTGGCTTAGATAATTTGTAAGTTTACAGACCACTTTTTGAAGGACAGGCTACAACATTAGTTGCCAATTTGACCTTCAAATGTTGCCTCGCCTAAGTCCAACACATTTTATAAAACTTTATCATCATAGCCAAATAAATCTGGAAAGGGCCCGATTGGAACACACACACACACACCAACACCTGCTGTATCTTTAACACACACACACACACCTGCACTTTTTTGAACAAAAAACCTGGCAAAATCTCCAATCTTTGAACCAACAACCAACTAAAAACTGCACATTTTGAAACCAGCTTAAAATTGCCCCAAAAACACAAGCCAAACATGCCAAAGTAGTTGAAAACTGCCCAAAACACAACTAGAATTGGAAAGGGCCCGATTGGAACACACACTCACCCACCCACCCATAAACCTGGTAAAAAACTACAGTTTTAAGCATAAAACTGAAATTCTGCCCACACCTAACACCAACACCAGAAGAAGCAGCAGACACACACACAGACATGCACCTTTGATCTTGTAATAGGTAAAGTACTAATAGCACAAGAATTCCCTATATATCACTGGACACAAACACACACACACACACACACACTCACAACAGCAGCAGCAATAGTTTCACACATATATGCTAGTGCACACACTCACTCATACACATATTATTCCCAAACTCCAAATAACAAGGGAAAACTGAAAGTAAAATCTGTTACACACATGACACAGTCATTTTCACACATAGGGTAGCCCCAAATATATGCCTTTTGGCTCAGATTTTTAAGCATCATAGCCAGAGAACATATTAGGCTCATATTATATCATCATAGCCACACCAAACACCAATTAGGCTCAGATTATATCATCATAGCCGCACCAGACACCAATTAGGCTCAAATTATATCATCATAGCCACACTAAATACCAATTAGGCTCAGATTATATCATCATAGCACACACTAAACACCAATTAGGCTCAGATTATATCATCATAGCACACACTCAGATATATAAAAAAAAGTACCTGGATGCGGCAACATTAAGTTGCTATTTAAGGCCTTCATAAGTTACCAGCATCAGCACCCCTAATCAGTATCTATATCTGAGTCCGAAAAATAATCTCTAAATTCATCTCTAGGATGGCATTTTTGAATTCCAAGACGTGCATCCTCCTAATCTTTTAAGCATATAAGACAATTCAAAATGCCGGGAGCTAGTCTATTTCTCCTCTCATCCAACACTCTATTACTTGCACTAAAAGCATATTCGGAAGCCACTGAAGACACAGGTGGTGTTAGTAAATCACGTGCCATGATAGAAAGAATGGGAAATGTCCTTTCATTTTTTTTCCACCAAGCTAAGATATCAAATGATTGCAACTCGTCTTTGGAAAGTAAATTTATCTCTAAATATTGACTAAGTTCAGATTGTGAAGAAGTTTCAGTTCTACCTAACCCTGAAATCAGAAACCAAGATGGGTCATTGTTACTTGTAGAAGATGGGTCATCGATACTCGAAGAAGATGGAGTAGCAGTAGTAGTAGTGCATGCAAATTTAGACTCATATGAAGCATATATAGAAGTCAATAGTGCAATCACGGTAGAAATAGAAGGTAATGTAATCCCTAAATTCTCACCAATCCCTCGGAAGAGCAATTCAACACCTTTTACCTTAATCCTTGGGTCCATTACAGAAGCAACAATAAATATTGTTGGCATGACCTCAAAATATTTTTTGAAATTTTCTTCCATAGACTTACAAGCAGTTACAATATTTGTTTTCGTTCTATAACTTTTAAGAGTGTGTAAGGACCCGTATTTTTCGAATATTATTTAAAAGTTTTATAAATGTTAGAAATTGAGAAAAATATGAAATTTCTTGAATTTATTTGATTCGGGGTTAATGTGTTAGGATTGATATTCGAAGCAGTGCAAGTGTGATTTGTGTGGATGCTAGTATATAAGTGTAGGTGTGTGTGTAGGAGATTATATTCTGCCATCTCTCTCTCTCTCTCTCTCTACCTCCCGATCTCTCTCTCTCTCGGCTCTCTCTCACTCTCTTCCTCTCTCACTCAAAACTCCAACCCTCACTCAAAACCCATGGTAAATAACCTCCAATCCTTCATCCATTCACGTTGTTGAGCTTGAAATTTCGTGGGTTTCACTCGAAGGAGAGGATTCGGTTGATTTTGAAGTTTTTCGGAGTCTAGGGCTTGCTCAAATTGCATGGGTTTCAATCCTTGACATGAGGTAGGGATTTCTTACTCTTGTTATGAGTTTATGTGATGATAATGTGCCTAAATCGTGCCTTAGATTGTTGGATTTCGAGTTTGTGCTCATTCTTGATTTTCTGCAAAATTGCCCACTGTAATGCAGTGGTATCGATACCACTTTTTTAAGGTACCGGTACCTTTGATACCGATACCTACTTTTTGAGGTACCAATACCTTGACTCTGATTGCTCACTGGAATGGTTTGGTACCGACACCTACTTTTAAGGTATTGGTACCAATGACTCAGAAAACTGTTTTTGAATCTTGTTGATCATTCGTCGATTGTATTGGCTCCCGATCACTTCTAACACTCTCCAATCACATTCTAATCATCTTTAAACTCGGTTACTTCGGTTCCAATGATTCGTTGATTGTTCTAATCCTTTCGATGCTTGTTAAAGGTAATCTTAGTACCGTTGTAAATGGAAAATGAACCATAAGGTTGCTTAGGTGTACTGTAGGTTAAATGAAGCATTGTGGTGAGTGTGATGGGTAGTCATGAGTTTGGCTAGTGATCCGAAAGGTAACATAGTAACTCGTATCTTTGTGATTTCATCTCGTTGATCACCCTAAACTCCTTGAGCTCTCGTTTTATGAGATTCTAGTAAAGAGGCAAGTGGTTAGCGGGTCGTAAAGTTACTTATGAGTTTAGTATGCTGTATAGGTCATGGTGATATACTTAATGGAAATGTGTGTGCTTATCTATTTGTTGGTGTATGTGACGGTTGATGGTTTGTAGCATAATGAGATATGAATGACTGTTTGAGGTTACGGATACAACGAAAACTTGACACTACGGGTATCACCACGCGGTGGTGAGATGATCGGAATCACGCAAATGAATGGGTATCGCCATGGACATTCGGTGAGATGACCGGAAACAAGCGATACATGCGAAAATCTTGGACGTTATGAGATGAGATTATCGGAAAAAGAAAAGAAAGAAAGAACGGTTTTTGCTAAATTGGATTGTTTAAAAGGGAAAAGGGCTTTCTATGAAAAATCCTCTGGCTATTCAAGCTCGAATCAGCGGAGTTTGACCACTATAGGTCACACATTTTATACATTACATCTATTTGGGAAAACAAAAGAGTTTTGATGTCAAATGAGAATGAGAAAGGAGATTTATTGAGGAATCGAGGAATGTAAGAGATTGTGAAATGAGAATGAATGTGGAAACACACATGACGTGATGAATCGGTTGAGAAACCAAATGTTGATTATTTCTGATTGACGTGGGAACGTTTGTAGCACTGGTATGACGTGTGAGATGATAGGTGTTGCATGTAGGATTGTCTAGAATCCTTTAGCCTTATTGAGTTGCTTGTTGATAGCCATATAAACCTTGGGTATATCTGTCTATATTCATTCTCTTTAGATGCATAACTCATTATGTTTCCTTATAACTTGTGTATAGATTTCTCTACTGGGCTAGTGTAGCTCAACCTATTATTTTCAGGTACTTTGCAGGTCATTGTCATGGAGTGCTTAGAGTGCATGTTGTTGTTGTTGATTAAAGCTATTTTTAGAGAATACTTGTCTATCTTTGTACATTAAACTACATGGTATTGTATTTTCTATTGTGAAACTTTGTAATTTTATTGGGCAAGTTTGTGGAATTGGGAACTGAATTATCTTTGGGTTATTAATTGTAACTCCGGTGAGGATTTTAATTATCAAATGTTATTATTATATATGTTAAAAATTGAGGGCGTGACAGAGTGTGACTCATATTATACAAGTGATTAAGCACAAGACAAGTAGAAGGATAACGAACATCTGAGCAAACTAAGGTAGCAGCATAAAATATTTTCAAAAAATTCATAAACTCAAAAGCAATATTCCAATCAGCTCGATTTAAACCACCATCAGTACGTGTATACTTGGAATTGTCATGAGCAGAAATTACAATAGTGTGATTCCTACAAGATTTTAACATAAGAAATGTTGAATTCCAACAAGTTTCCACATCAGTTTTGATTTGTTTTGGTTTAACGTTGTAAATTAAACACAATCCTTCAAATTCTTGTTGCCTAGCTGGGAAAGTAGCAATAAAAAGAATAGCGTCTCTAATTTTTTCAATTTGTGGTCCTATATGTTTCAAACCATCTTGTACAACTAAGTTAATGATATAGCATACACATTGCACATGAAAAAATTGTCTAGCATGAGGAGTAGTCAAATTCTGTTTGAATAAATCAATTGAACTGGTATTAGCAGAAAGGTTATCAAAAGTAATACTAAAAATTTTATCAACAATTTCAAACGCCCTAAAAACACCTATTATACATTGAAAAATGTTTATAGCATTATGAGGATACTCCATTAAACGGAAAGCAATACATTTTTTATTCAAAATCCAATTGGAGTTTATATAATGAGCTGTCACAGAAATGTAACCAAGATTATTTCAACCACTTCACAAATCAGAAGTAAAAGAGATTAAACTACCAAGTTCCGCAATTTCACTTATCAAATTTTTTCTAACTTCAATAAAAACTTTCAAAGAATCACTTCTGGTTGTATTTCTAGAAACTTTCGCAAAAATAGGATTAAGATGATGTTTGACAAAATATTCAAATCTAATATCATCACCAAAAGTAAATGGTTGTTCTGCTGCAACTACGTAACGGGCCAATCCCTCTCTCATACTAGATTGAGAATATACGAAATTCGATGTACCACCTACGGTATCAATACCACCATATTCACCACTGACTTAGCCAACTACGGTATGTTTAAATTTTTGATGTTTCTTCTCCAAATGTCGTTGAAGATGCCCTACGCCGCCACCACTTGTGCACGTATAATTTTTTGGACAATAATTACATACAGCTCTAAGTCCTATATTCGTTCCATGTGCATCTTTAAACTTCTTAACAATGGTTAAATGATTCCATACCCAAGAGCGATGCCTTTTATCACTTGACTGGGCCGATTGGCTACCGCTTGTTACGCCTGTAGGAGTAGAAGCTGGTACAATGTTTGAAGTAGCTTCACTTACAGACTCCCTTCCTGGTGGTAGAGTTGGTCTATCATCATACGAGTCATGGTGTAAACCCTCATTGTCAAAAGGAATATTTTCAGGATCCATCTCCTACAAAAAATTGAAAACAAAATAGAGAAAATTAGTACACTAGAATATTAGTTAATATCATCTAAATAAGTTAATAACCTGCATGTGCAGAAAACCTAGAATGTACAAATAGAGCAAAATAAATTGTATTCAAAATTTGACCAACTACCAATTTTAAAGTATAGTAAGTAGCAACTATACCAAAATAAACTATATTCAAAACTATAGTAAGTAGCAACTACCAATTTTACTACTATAGCAAGTAGCAACTACCAACAGTGCATGTCTATAACAAAATCATCAGATTTGGCCATTTCTAGAATATACGAAATATCAACAATGCATGTGTGTACTAATATACGAAATTAGTGCAGGTGTATGTGTGTACAAAATCATCAAAAGTCATTTCGTAACCCTAATTTCAGAAATTAGTTACAAGAGAGAAAAGCCCTAATTTCTTGTTAATTTATGAAATTAGTAACACAAGTCCTAATTTCGTAACCCTAATCTCAAATATTAGTAACAATTAACAAAAGCCCTAATTTTGATAACCCCAATTTCAAAAACCAGGAGTCAAAACCCTAATTTCAGAAACCCTAGTTACAGTAGTTAGTAGATAACGATAAGTGGAGACTCGAGAGGGAAGTGATAGAGGTACCTGTGAGAGAGAGAGATATGGTGACTGGTGAGTTAGTCGGTGAGCTGAGGACCTGAGGTGATGAGAGAGTCGGACTGTCAGAGATACAGAAATGTTGAGAGAGTGAGATGATGATGGTCACTGAGTTCAGATCTGATCTCTTCACTTGTGATGGTCACCATTGCACCGACTCACCGTTTAAGAGTAGAGACAGAGAGAAAGAGGAGAGCAGCGAGACAGAGAGAGGTGTGACCAGTGAGTCAGAGAGAGAGAGTGAGAGAGGTGAATGGATCGGTGAGAGAGGTGATTTAGGTGAATGAATTGATATATAGTTTAGAATCCGAACGTTGGGCTCGTTAGAGGACCAGAGGTGAGAGGAGAGAGAGAGAGAGAGAGAGAGAGAGAGAGAGTTTGAGAGTTCAAGAGAGATCGGAGAAATGAAGAATGAGATGTCTACTAGGGCAGCATCTCATTCATTTTATATGATCTGTGTGATCAAGTGCATGTGAGACACCATAATCCATATGCACCAACTTATCGAAAATTCTCGTAGAGTCTTATAATGCATCACTCGAGGGCCGCCCGAACTATTTTTTGAAAATTGGAACCGTCTGTCTTTTATGTGGGAGAGATTATATCATTCCTGGAAAAAATGAAGTAAATTAGTTATTGTTATATACTTGATTGTTTATAATGTTCATTTTCCTATTAATGAATCTACATGTCGATGAAGGAGCTTTAAAAACCCAGTAGACCCAAAAATTGGTGAGAGTCATTAAAACACAGAGAATTACAAAATGAATAGTATGGATAGTCATATTTGTTTTGTGATTGTGTGGCTAACGTACATTATACTATAGCAGAATACCTTGGTTCATAACTAATCAAGTTTAATGTATAGATTTGAAAGGTAGCTACATACTTTTTTTCCTGAATGTTCGATCTAAACCTGTAGACATCCTATTCTGGACCGTCCAGATAATTTTATTTACCTTCTTTTGATTCCTCAATGATGATTAAGGTCAAGAACATTCTGAGATTATTGGTGTGTTTGAGCTTTGAGTGTCTTAAACCTCATTCAAACCCGTTCAAACTTCATTTCAAACCCTTCAAGCCAGAACAAAACGGCCTCAACAAAACCCTACTTGCTTACGCCAATACTCCACTGGCATGCGCTGGTACACTACCACATGTCGGTCATTGACTGTTGACTCAGTTACCGCTGGCGCACGCAAGTAAAATGGTGGCATACGCCGGCCAAAGTAAGTCAAAACATCACTATTCAACCATGTGCTTGAGATTTTTGCGGCTCCCCAGTTTGGTGAATAGCCGCCCCCTTGATGATTATAACTGCAGGGACGCTCCCTTCTCTCTCCTACATCTTCCATCACCTAGTCCCATGCATTTAATGCATGGGAGACTCCTTCACTAACCAAACCAGCCCCCTAACCCAATTGATTACCCCTCTTTTCAGTCCACCATTGGTCTATAAATACCCCCCCTTGCATTCATTTGCAAGGGGTTACACACATCAAGACTCTCCAAGTTTTTTCTCTCATCTCTTGGCTTTCTTGCTTTCTTTTTCTCCATCCTTTGAAAGAGCAAGCAAGAGAGTTTTCTTTCCACATCCCTCACTCCTAAACATTCATCATCCATCCATCAAACCCTTAAGTTCAAAACTCAAACCCATCATCAACCTCAACCAAAGGTATATCACCTTTTGTTTACTTTTAGTTCTGACCCCTGAAGGGAGCTAGTAAAGTCCAGGCTGATAATCAATACCAGTCCTAGCCTTAAAGGTGGCAAAATATTAAAGATCGTATGAAGTGAACAATGGCACACGCCAGTATCATCAAGCCGTACGCCAGTCATGGCAGTACGTGTACCACTGGCGTGGGGATCAGTGGTGGGGATCATTGATCATTTGTTCCTTATTTGTTTTTTTACTTTGATCACCTTATAGCATGCTAAGAACCAGTCTGTATCTTAGAACTGTGAAGTTGCTTATTCGTCTTTTCTGTTTAAAAGGGTCTCTTGGATCTTTCTGGTCATGTTCCAGAGCCCAGGTAATGCAAAGCCAAGCACTGGATGAGAGACATAACTGGTGTATGGCCACATACAACTGGCATACGGTAGTGATGTCATGGCCCAGTGGCTGGCCCTTGCATGGTAGCTAGGCCCTGGTCTTTTGTTATTCCCCCATATTGTTTATGGGGTGTTCTGTTTATCTTATGGCTTTAAAGCCATCTTTCCTATCTGTAACTGTATATATGCTACTGTACATATAAATTGTGTGGTTTGTCTTGGGTATGTACTGGTCCTTCCAGAGCCCAGAGGGTTGAGATTAGAGTTGTGAGTTTGGATTCATCGGCGCATGCCAGTCTGGAAATGACGTACACAAGTTATTTCTGCATGCAGTGGTTTTACCGTTGCATGCAAATTTCTCCCTGTGCACATCATTCTAGATAGGTGTTTGTCCAGTCTATTTAAAATACTCACAAGTGCTTGTTCTCAATCTATTTTCTATATCTATTGCTCCAATCAATCATCCAGAAGCATTTTGTCATACAGCTGCAACTTGTTACAGTTTTAATCCCCATTAACTGTCCCTCGCCCTAACTAGATAAAAATGATTAATGAAAGAAAAATGCAAATGTTTTACAAAAATGCCTGAGTAGAGACCGATCTCCGGATTGGGCGAGAGGGGTGCCATAAAACCCTTTTCCTCTCGTAACTTGGCTCCCGAACCTCAGATATCGAAGGTGACGACGGACCGGTCTACGCCTTTTTCAAAATCAAACAACGTAGCAAACGTTTCAAGTTCAGTTCCTTGGGTATTTCACCGCTAAAACCCGAGTGATGACTCTGAATCGAAGTGTTTCGCTGAGCTTTTCCAAAAAGGGGCGCACCCAAATTTTTCATTAATAAAATTTCTGGGGCGTGTGCGCACAAAACCGTTACAATTTAACGTCTTATCAAATTTATCATTTTCACTTGAATAGGTGATAATCGAATGTTGGAACCCACACCATCGGAACACATTCGGTGCTTCTAGAGGCATTAAAGTCCTATAATGCATTACTTGAGGGCCACCCAAGCTATTTTTTAAAAATTGGAACCATCTAACTTTTATGTGGGACGGATTAGATCATTCATGCCAATAATCAAGTAAAATGCTTATCGCTACATACTTGATCGGACGTAAACAAAATTCAATCAAATAATGAATTAGCGTGCTGATGAAAAAGCTTTCAAAATCCGACGCACGGAAAAATAGGATCCCATGATTAAAACACTAAGCACAACAAAATGAACGCATTGAATGGTATCAATTGTCGTGATTGCGTTGCGATTGTGTGGCTACTGTTTGATGACCTTGTTTTTATAGAATAGAGCTACATATTATATACTAATTTTTCAAATCTATTACACAAGTGAATTGATGGTATAGTGGTTTGTTTATGTATAAAAGAACCTAAGGACTTGGGTTCAAGTCCTAGTCCAGCCAACCCATTTTTATTTATTTTTTCCCCTTATTTCTACTATGTATTTTTTTTTGTTTGACACTTTTTTTCTTATTTCTCGTAAGATTTGGGGCAAATAATATATTAATATATGACTCTTGCATATTTCCTTTTGTATTAAATTACTCTTGCACCATAAATATTTTGATAAGTTTTTTATAATTTTACTTGTTATCTTGTAATGTTAAATTTACAAACCATAGGTCCAAAGCCTATTTTACTAACAAAAACAAAACAAATATTTTTTACTGAATAAAAATTGATAATTTTTAAAACGTAAAAAAATGATTTTTTAAAAACATGATTTTTTAAAGAAATTGTTTTTTTTAAAATTAAATATCTTAGTTGTTTTATTGTTTACCTTAAAAAAAAGGTAAACAAATATTTTTACCAAATAGAAATTGTTTAGCTTTTTTGTTTTTGTTTTTCTGTGCCTCGTGTTGTACCTTTTCGTGCCCATGTCGTGCCGGGTCGTGCCCGTGCCTTGCAAGAACCGTGTCGTGCCATGCCGTTCCTGTCCACTTTCCGTGCTCGTGCCCATGTCGTGCTCGTCTACGACCGTGTCATGCCGTGCCGTGCTAGGCCAACTTTCGTGTTGTGCTTGTGCTATACCGCCCACTTCCGTGCTCGTGCCGTGCCTTGGGCCCACTAAAACTGTGCCTGTGACGTGCCGTGCCGTGCTGGCACGACCCATTTGACACCTCTATACTCTGGTTTGGAGAGCTGGTCGAGTTGTTGCCTCGTCGGCCTTGTTCATAGAAGCGTGGCTTTTCACATTGCGGAATGGCAGTGGATATGGGAATCACGAAAGCTGTGTTTGAGTCCAACTGCAAAGTGTTGATTGATTGTATTAACAGTGACAATGCTCATGGGCCCTGGGATATTAGGGCACTGGTGGATGACATGAAGAGTTGGGCCTCTCAAACGAAGTGGAGCTTCTCCTGGGTTAGCAGGGAGCACAACAAAGTCGCCCACTGGCTGGCCTCCCATTGTTTACCTAGGACTTTTCCTTTTAATCCGGGTTGTATTCCGTCTGGGATGGTAGATCTTATTGAGGGGGATAGGCCTTCTTAGTTCTGTTTTTTCTCTTTGTAATTCTGATTGTCATATAAAAAAAAAACTAATGGAGGGAGGAATCTGCAGTTGAAAACTAAAGAGATGGTGTAAGTGCAATTTTAGAAACTTGAGGGGAGGTGTCTGTAATTGTTATAAACCTCAAGGGAGGTAAGTGAAATTTACCCTATTATTAAAGATGTCTTCGTTTATATTTTATGATGCTCCTGTGATACTTTCGGCTTGATTATGTCTAATCAAAGTAAAAACAAAAGATCGTCAACTTAACAATCAAATTAGTGTTTTTTATTAGTTAAAGTAATCATATATGCGCACGCGAGTCATGATTTCGTAGATGTGATTGTATAAAAAATTACCGACTTTTTACATAATTATCGGTGCTAGTTAGGCACATGCAGGAGCGGAGCCAGGATGTATCTCTACCTGAGAAGGGCCGTCATGCCATAAATAAATTTATTACGACATACATCCACCCTATTAGAGTATCGATGAAAATACGCCCTTATCGATCAGAATTGAGTAGCTATATTTATTTGTTCATTTAATTAGAAGTCTTTTTTTTTTTTTTTGCAAATAATGTCAGGAGTTTGTGATGAATTAAGTCTTCCAATCTAGCCTTATGCATTGGAAGAAGACTACCATTTACCTGAATTATTCCCATGGAATCGTAACATTGGAAAGATGGAATTGAGAGCCAATTGTTTCCGAAAGTAAAAGTCTACCAACACAATAATTTACACAATAATATGCACACAATATTGATGCGACACTAAGTCATTAATTGTTGTGTAAGTAGCATCTCGAAGCGGCTCCTCGGACTAATCATTACAGTCCATCCACAACTGTTTTATACACATACGTGTGGGGTAAGATTGCCCCACGAGTTACCGACAAGGAAAAATCGAGCTGGCCTAGTTATCTTGGCCTAAGACTTAAGGCTTTGCTCCCTCCTAATATCTCAACTTCGAATAAATTGCAACTTAATTAATTAGAGCCATTATAACATAGATTGAAAAGATTTAGTGGAACAATCTTGAGTATCTTTCTTAATATTGATCCTCGCTTTTCCCATGAAGATTCTGATATTAATTGGTACAATTATTACCATCCCTACCTTAACTTTGTGCTTAAAATGATGAGACTAATCTTTTAAGGGCCTACCAACCACTTAATTAGCAACAATATCTAATGTCAGAACCTTTCTTTTTGAGATTCTAAGTACTGTAGTTGGTTTGTTCTACAAAAATAGAATCTGGCTTGTCGGCAGTCTACATAAGGGGATTGTACCGTGAAGTCGGCCGATTATGGATTGTACCGAATTTATTTTAATGATCGGAACGATTCATGTCGTGGAGCTCATCGAGAACTTTAACCAAGTCAAAAATCATGTTAGTCAGATATATTTATTAATATATAATCGGAGTGACTTTTTGCTTTATTAAATTAATGTTAATGGATTTGATCCAGTGTGGCCATATCCATTTTTAGAAACATAAATGTGATCCAATCAGGTATTAAATGGTGTTTAATCAATATGATTTGTGATATACTTGAAGTTCTCAACGAACTTTACTACATGAACGGCTCCGATCATGAAAATAAACTCGGTATAAGCTGATAATTGACCAACTGCACGGTGCAGTCCCCATAAGGGGATTGCCGACAAGCCAGCTCCAACCAAAAAAAAAAAAACAAAAAAGGATTTTGTTTAAATTTATGATAGGAAGAGGTGCATTGCACCCTGGAAGTAGAGTGAGAAAATAACATTCTCTAGTTGATTTAAATAAGAAGATTTGGAAAAAAAAAATGGACACACAACAGAATTGATTCTTCTATTTTTGTTATAACTCAGGTGTTTGAATCAGCTCGTGCACCACAATTAATTCCTCATTACATGTAGGTTTTTCAAAGGATTGGATCCAAATCAGATCCGAACAAGAACACCCCTTAGAAGGATTAGTTTGGAATTAATGCAAGTTTTTAACGACCCTGATTTTTGGTAAATAAAAATTTCGTTAAATATTTAAATTTTATTCTAATTACTTGATTTCATTTAAAATTTCTTTTTAATTCCTAACATTAATCCATCATAATTAGATTTGAGACTTATAAAATTATATCTTTTCGCACCAGACAATCTAGTCATTTTCTAAAGACAAGTATGCTTGTAGAAGCACTTGTATATTTTTCTAGTAAGTGTAATAAAATCTTAAAGTTATATTTCATGGCTAGAAATTCTACTTGACAAGTCTAGTTAATTCCTAACTAACTAGTTTGGCCAATCTAGTTACCTATTAAGGCTAGTTTCATCTAGTTGACCCTATGACCCTTATGAATTCTCCTAATTTCTAGGTGAACATTTTCACTCACCCTTGAATCTTGTGAACCTTTCTACACCCTAATCGAATCTCTTCAACCCTAGACTAGGCAATTATTGCACTTTCATGACTAATCACTTCAAGAATTTATTTTCCATCATCTTTTCTCATCATTTCCTCTTTACCGATTGGGTAATAATTCGTAGGGTAATTTGTATCCTTTGAGTAATAGAAGTGAGTCTTCCTATTGTTTAGGGAATAATATTACCATGGACTTGTCTAATCAAGGCTAAGACCAAATTTGTTCTTCCAAGCAACCATAATTATGCATTGTCATATCAAGTAACCCATAATCCTTCATTACTTTCTTTCTCCTTCCTACAAGTAACCTTGACATATATGTATGTATATCACCCTAAAAAAAATTTCCTAGAAAGGATACTTGGAAGCCTTATTCATTCTTTTACATTAACAAGTCACTTTCAAAAGCCAACCCTTTAATTATTTCACTTTCCATTGAATTGTCGTTTTCATCATTGTGCTTTCTTAATTAAATCACTTTCCTAAAAAGTGCATTGCTCCTTCTCTCCATTGAAAGGTCACTTTCAAGAAAATATTTCTTTCAAGAATATTTTTCCTTCTCATCATTTCCTCTTTAACCATTGAGCAATAGTTTGCAGGGTAATTATTATCCTTTGGGTAATAGGAATAAGACTTGACATAATCCAATGAGTACATAGACAAGTCATTTGAACCCTTCATCATGACCTAGACTTGTCATGCATGCAAACCTAAAAATATTAGACTTGAACCTAATTACCCTCCAAAGTTACTTTCCTAGATTTTTCCTATATATATATATATATATATATATATATATGGACACATGGGAGAGAGAGAGAGAGAGAGAGAGAGAGAGAGAGAGAGAGAGGGAATGTGTGAGTGTGTGCATGTGTTTTGTACACTTACACAAGCTACCTTTTAGCTAACCTCACACTCTACCTAAGTACAATGTGACAACCCATTCCTAGACTATTTCAAGCACACTACCTAGCCTTTAATCATCCTAGAAATTGACTACAACCTAGACCTAGGATTGACTAAACATGGGAAGACTACTATTTAGCCTAGCTATCATTTCCCTCTTACTTGCAAGACTTACCAACCTAGGTTATAATTACCTAGGATTTGCCTTTTAGCCTTAAAAAATCTCCATGATTACTTAGCCTTACACCTATGATGGATTGATAGGGCTTTGGCTTGTTGAAAGGATTGATTTGACCAAACAATGGAGCAAAATCTATGAGAAAGGAGAGAGAGAGGGGGCCGGCCATAGGAAGGAGAGGGGAGCCAAAATTTTGCTATAAATAGGACCCCTCACTTACCATTCAACTCACACCTTCAAGTCTCCAACTTCTCTC
This sequence comes from Rhododendron kiyosumense, assembly GCA_019656275.1. Taxonomy (NCBI): domain Eukaryota; kingdom Viridiplantae; phylum Streptophyta; class Magnoliopsida; order Ericales; family Ericaceae; genus Rhododendron; species Rhododendron kiyosumense. Next base: position 370,383 of record BPLS01000673.1, read on the forward strand.
TCTAGAATTGCTGGTGTTCTTGCTTGTTCTTTCTTTGTTCTTGAGTTCTTCAAGAAACTCATCCAAAGCCGCTACTAGACCACCCTCTCAATCCAAAAGTTTAGTAGTTTAGTCAAGAACTAGTTTCAAGAGAACCTTTTCTCTTTCGAAGCTACCAGAAGCTTACCGTAGGAAGTCACTCCATTCGATAGCCGACTTACTTTTCCGTAGCGGCCCTATCGCCAAGATGAATAGTAGAATACCTCTACTTATTCACTCTAAGTATATGTAGAATATTCTTATCCTTTATCTCTAAGTATACGTAGGATTTTCTTCTCTCTACTCTAAGTATAAATTGAAGCTTATATAATGTTTGTATAATTTGAAAAATATGAAGAAAGATAGCTAGTATACTTAGTTTGCTAAAGGATATATGAGCATGTTGATAGAAAGAACGGATTTTAAAAGATAAGAAATTATCACTTGATTAGGAAGTATTCGTATTTTGATCTTAAGGATGGTTATGAAAATACATGTGATTATTAGAATTACTTGTTTGATGTGTGATAAAGCATAAGTTGTTTCCACTCCAAAGGTATCCGTCCATGTGACACTATGCTTTAAGTGTGTGGCAACTATTTGAATGTGATTCTGTGAGCATAAGCTTGATAAAGTAACATAGAGTTGGATGATCTTGTTAGTTTAGTTTCAAGATTACAATGAATGGTTTATATTATAGTGTATATGGGTCCTACCGCAGAGTCTTTATATGAAACGAGACACAAAAATTGAGAAATTAGAAACATGACACCTAGAATGTGGTTAATACAAAGATGTGATTTGAAAAAGAGAAATGGTTTAAAAACCACAATGTGGCCGGATGTGGTAGCCCATTGTGTGGTGTGTGTATGTGTGTGTGCACGCGCCAATGGGAACCCGGGATGGCGGAACCATTGTGAGGATACTCGGGAGACCGGAACGGCGGAACCGAGGTTGGGTGTGTAGCTTGGTTATCCGCGGAGAGGAGTCAATGCAAAGTTTTGTGTGCCAATGGGAATCCGGTGCAGCGGAACCACTGTGAAGATACTCGGGAGACCAGAACGGCGGAATCAAGGTTGGGTGTGTTAAAAATATTTTTGAAAATATTGATTTGGTATATGAAAAATGGTGACACGGTCTACAATGAGTCGCGTGGGAGAAACTCAGATATCATAGACACCAACGTTAGACTAAGGAATGTGGATGTGTCATTGTTAACTGTTTTGATAGATATGCATGTACTATGTGGAAATAGTTATGATCTATTGTTTGTAAGTTAAGGGTTAGTAGATTATTCTGCTGAGCTCTTGTAGCTCATAGTGTTACTTTTGGTGACCCTGATATATTATACTGGTGGCGACGTTGGTATAATGTGTCAGATTTTATAGATGATCAAGGTGAGCTGTACACTTTGGAGGCCTTTGGAGCTGAAGAGTTGGCTCAGATGGAGGAGCAGGTGGAGCTGTAATTAGAAACCTTAGTTTCTCTCCTTTGTGTAATGGAAGTACTCTTACGAGAGTTATGATGTAATAATGAGCCAGACTCTATTTATTTGTCAATAAAAATATTTATTTGACGTTTCCAAAATTCGGGGCGTTACAGATAAGACCAAGTTTGATGAAAAATGGGAAGGGCTCATACGTATTGTATATCTAAAACAAGTGTGTAGCCCTCTTACAAGCTATGCCTTTTTGAAAATTCGTATTAGTTTGATATATGAACTACTCAAGTTCATTTTCAAAAAAAAAATTACTCAAGTTAATAAAATTCTATTGGTGTATATAAAAAAAAGGCAAACATCACTTATACCCCTGAGGTTCAAGTCATGTGCAGATATAACCTCTTATATTCACTTTGTTGCATCCATAGCCCCTGTGCTTTGTGGATTTGTTCATACACACATAAATAAATAAAAAAGCAAAATTCATTAACGTAAATGATGAAAATTCCAATATACCCCATCTTCTTTCTTGATCCTTTTTTTCCCCTTGAATCTCACTAATTCATCCCTTGTATCAAAAATTGGATCCAAACCCTTGATATTGGATTGCTCAACAGGTACTACATCCATACGAAAATTCAAGTCTATTGAAAAATGGAAACCTCGTGATCAAATAAAATTTATGTTGAAGTAAATTTTCAAATTTAAATTTAAATTTACCTTTCATTTTGACAAGAATGTTCCCCATTGACCGAGTTACTGATGTTTGATCCGCATAATCTTTTATAGATATGCTCTACTCTTTATTTAATACATTATGAACGGCACAGATTAAATTTTTAATACTCCGTATATTGGTTAGATTTAAGAGAAATGTGAGGTACATTTCTGTTAACAAGAAAAGAATTGGGTGCGTCTGCATGAATCCACAAAGCACAGAGGATGCAGATATAACAAAGTGAACGTAAGGGATCTGTATCTACACATAACCCAAACCACATGGATATAAGTGAAGTTTGCCCTATAAAAACCTGTAATATACATAAGTTGTGAGAGAATTCAATGTCCTAATGTTATAAAAATATAGAGTATAATGTGACACACGGAGACTCTTTGAAGCAGCAACATTCTTAACGGACACGAGGACAAGGAAAAAAATATGAGATACGCCACGTGGCAATTGTGGGAAGAAATTATCCAGTACTTTAACTTATGGCTGGGGTATGTACTTATTCTCTCTTGGCCAACCAAAAACATATGCAAAAGTTTAGAAAGAACAAAAATTTCCATGGGTCAGGAAACTCCACAACTTAAGATTAAAGCACCCTTGGTTTAGGTTGTTGTATATAGGAGTATCAAAGTACCCGATACATTCGTCCGGTCACTTGAGCTATCCAAAAAAATAATAATTCATGCACCCGAACTTTAATACTTTGCATACCTATTGGGTGGGTTAGCACCAAACCGACTGCATTTTAGACAATTTTGAATACCAAAAAACTGCCTTTGGAAATCTCTCTTCGTGTTCACAATCCAGGTTGAGAAGGCATAGGAAGCTAGCTCTAGGGGTTTCAACTTCTCTTGCCGGTAATTCTGGGACCCACTTTATCCCAACCACAAGAGTGTGAAAGATTGTAAAAAGAGTTGTAGTGATTAGTTCGAGAACCACGTAAATTAGTCTGAGACACCTTGCATTAAACAAAAAACGTATTCATGCACCCGAACCTTAATAGTACAGTAGTACTTTGCACAAAATCTAGGGAGCTAGCTAGCTAGCCGTAGGTAGGTTTGTTTTAGATTAGTACACTCCCATAGGAGCGGAACTAAAGGAAATTCGATTCTTTTACAAGAAGTATATATCTTTTTATTAGTAATAACACCACCTTTTGAACTCACGAATGTTTCTTTTTCTTATATAGTATATATTTTTGTAGGCTGTTTAATTTAGTTCCCACTTGATGATTGAAAAACGAAAAAGAAAAATAAAAAAAAAACAAAGGAATGAGTAACCCCTTTCTTCTAATTAATTGAAGAGATTTAGGTTTCCGTACTCCTGAACTACAATAATACATCATTTTTTTAGTTCAACCATTACTAATGGATAGCTCATCATAGATCTTAGTACTTTTTTAAAGAGCATATCTTCCTCTTCTTTTTATACTTTAGCGTATATGTATGTACTTTAAAAACTGCCATTTATTCATCGGCATTATTCACTCTGACATCGTCTCGCCTTAGATGGAAAAGTCCGTCTAAAAGAAAAATATCCATACGCGGGAGAGAGATTCGAACCCTTGACATCTTATTGAGATGTAAAAGTCCTAACATGTATTTCCGGACTTTTCCCTTTCATCATCAGAGCTTTTGATGCCTAAGGCTCCGTTCAGTTGTTGAGAAAGTTGTGTGGGAAATTGGTTCCCAGAAAAAGTGAAGTGAGGTGAAGTAAAAGAAAAAGAAAATTATTTTCCTGTGAGTGTTCATTTGACAAAAGAATTTTGCAAGAAAAATTAAGGTTTAGTTGTTCATTTGTCAAGAAAAGAAACTTTCGGGAAAATTTTGTGAGTGTTCACTCATTTTCCTTTTCCCGCGACACAAAATCCTGTGTTTTTTGCAGGATCATTTTTGCAGGAAAGTAATTCTTGCAGGAAACTTAAATTGGTAAGTTCTAGAATTTTCCTGCCAACTGAATACTAGAAAAGTTATGGAAAAATTGATTTTCCCATCCTTTCTTGTACTTTCCTGGCAACTGAACGGGGCCTAAGGAATGAGTGTGGACTTTAATATGTAGCTAGGGGAAAGAGAAGTAGATCGAGTCCATGGTACAACCACCAAGGAACGAGTCGGTGAACAAAGGCAATGGGGTTATAATTTAGTATATTAATGACATGATCATCAAGGAGTTCATTCCAAGATACTATTATGCTTGTGTTTTCCATCACCCAATCATTAGGCATTATTAATTTAATGGGCCACCGCCACGCATTGAGTGTCCATTGATCCACCTAAACATGGCCTAATTAACCGTTAATTAAACCAAACAATTCAATTGCATGTGGTTAGACAAATACTACTTGACCATAACAAATCATGAATTAAAATGTGTAACACCCCGATTTTTGGGAACGTTAACTTAATAAATTTTCTAACATTTATTAAATAAAAAGAAACATAAAGTCATTACAAGTCCAATTATCCCCAAATTCGTGTTACACTTATTTAATTAGATAAGGGAGGGGTACGAGGGTAAGTTCTACTCCTTTGGACGTCCGTCTTTTTTTGAATTATTCTACTCGGCATGAACTTTTCCAAATTATAAAATTCCCCCTGTTCGTCTTTAAACTCTGGTATAAGATGTCAAGGTCACAAAAGTAACACCGTGAGCAATTAAGTCCAATAGCTAACTCCTACCTCTATGTCTCATACACTAACAAAAATAGCATATAACAATTTATCATTTCAAAAAAATTTAGCATCACCAAAAATAATCAAATGTGTCGGTGTCTTTCAGAGTTATCGCAGCGTATCGTAAACCGTGTCATCATTTTCCAAGTATCGATTCCACTTTCCAATTTATTTTCTCGAGCACTGGTTCTACTAACCATCTTTCAGGTCCTACCGGGCTCCCAGGCTAAGTTCAGATTTTGCCACCCAAAAGCACTAATTCCCCTAACCATCTTTCAGATTCCATCGAGCTCTCAGGCTCACACACGCACACTTAAGCCTTGATTCCGCTAACCATTTTTCAGATTCCATCGGGTTCTCATGCTTACAAACGCACACCTAAGCCATGATTCCGCTAACCATCTTTCAGATTCCATCGGATTCTCATGCTTACACACACACACCCGAGCCATGATTCCACTAACCATTCTTCCAGATTCCATCGGGTTCTCATGCTTACACAATTATCAACCCCTTTACATTTCATTTTCTCATTTCTTCTCGTATTCCATTTCTCGTTTCTCGTGTTTTGTACATATGCATCTTTTCGCGCGTTCACATTATTCTTTCAAAGCTTGCTACAATCGTGCGATAATAATAAATCACTAATTTCATGCATCTCTATTTTCGACAACATTGAAAATTATAGCATCAAAACTTATCAACAAACATGCAGTTAATTAAGCATTACAACGACAAAATCAATTTTTCAATTTAAACAATTTAATCTTGTGATATCCTAAATATAATAAATAAATAGTTAAACATATAGCACATCAACATTATACTTAGGTGAGCAGATAGGAGGTTTCTACCGTTCTTCTTGGCGATAGGGCAGCTACGGAGTACGTAGAGTGAAAATGTAATAACTCTGAATTTCAATAAATGGAAATTTATTTTCTTATTCGAGTTATTATTTTTAATTGCTTGAATTGTTTTAAATTTCAGTAATTTTTATAATGGCACTTTAGCCCTTGAACTTTCATTTCTTGCGCTCTAGCCCTACTTAGCAAGTCTAGTTAACTTCTAACCATCCGGTTGGGAAAACTAAACTAGGAAGTCTTCTAGTCACCGTAAAATGACCGTTTTGCCCCTCATTGGAACTTTTGAACCTTTTGAACCCTAGACTAAGAATTTAATATTCTTTTTCTTTTAATCAATTTAGTTTTATTCTTTGTCCATTGGACAATAAATGTTAGGGAAACTATTACCCATTGGATAATAGAATCTCATTTGTTTATATTAAAAGTATACTTACTTTAAAGTACTTTTTGATTATTTTAATATTAAAAGTGACCTAATAACTATTATCTATTGGATAATAGAAGTTAGGAAAATTTTTACCCAATGGATAAAAGGGTGAATCTTTCAAGGTACTATGAGGTTTAATTAATTTAATACTTTCTTTTAACCCACATGTGAAGGTACACATTATTTTAATTAAAAGGTACATCGTACCAAGATTCCCAAAGTACCCCTTTATTGTTTTTTGATTGGGATTTTGAACCACCAATTGTACATATGTATATTAGTATATATATATATATATATCTAGTACTTGGTAGACTAAACTAATGCCTTTAGTACCATGTGTTAAATTTGTTAGTTTCATAGGAAATCTAGACCTAAAGACTACCTTTGATCCTTGGTACAAAAAGTACTACTTTTTTATTTATTTTTCTTGCAATATAACACATGCATATATATATATATATATATATTGTACTTGGCAAGAGAGTGAGAGGGAGAGAGAGAGAGAGAGAGAGAGAGAGAGAGAGAGAGAGAAGCCGTGGGAGAGAGGGAGAGAGAGAGAGAGAGAGAGAGAGAGAGAGAGAGAGAGAGCCGAATGAGGGAGAGGAGGAAGGAGATCGATGTGTACTTGGCCATTTAACTCCCATTGTACTCCAAATCTTTGAATTGTTACTCTTCCAACCAAAGATCTTAACCTCCATGTCCTCTTTGTACAATTTACAACTTGTTTAATCCTAGAATCTTGTACTAATCTTCTTCCTACCACAAAATTGTGCAAGAATCAAATCCTTGGTACACATAGCCATGCAAACCTAGCATTCTAGCCTTTGATCTTCCATGATGGCTTGACAAATGTCAAAATTGGAGCCTTGGAGAGAGAGAGAGGGGCCGGCCATGTAGAGGGGGAGAGAGCCAAGCCTTTGCCTATAAATAGAGAGCCATTCTATGCTTGAACTCACACCTCAAAGCAATTTCTCTTCCTTCTCTCTAAAAATTCAAGTGTTCTTGGTTCAAAATTCAAGAACTTTCTTTGTTCTTGAGTGTTCTTGAGCGATACCACCAAACCACTTCCAATACCACCCATCGATCCTTAAAGTAGCTTAGTTAAAGTTAGGAAGTTGTTTCTAGGAAAAGAAGTACAATTCTTTTCCTTTTGAAGCAATCCGTGAGCCGTTACGCCGCCGAATCCAAAACCGACGAACAAATCTTCCGTAGCCGACACCGCCTAGAAGAACGGTAGTTATCCTTACCTATTTTTCAAGTATAAAGAAATTTTACATTTCAACTCTATGTTTTGTATAAGTTGTATGACATTTTGGAAGAACTTTGATCGTTCTACTAAAGTAAGATAAGGTTATCTTTGAAATTGAAAATGCATGTTTTACTTTCAAGATGTTTCAAGCATGCTATGAACCTAGAGTTGGATGAACTTGTTGTGTTAATTTCAAGGCTTTGATTTAACGCATGTTTGTATGAAAAGTCCCACACGCGGAGTCTTGCATGAGAACGAGACACGAAAACCGATAAAGTTAGAAATATGGCACCTAGGGTGTGTTTAACAAGGAAGTTGTGTTTTCCCGGTTGGAAAATATTTTTGACACTACATAATGACCATTTCGTGGGTATTATGTGAGTTGTATGGGTGTGTGTGTGCCAATGGGAACCCGGTGCGGTGGAACCATTGTGAGGATACTCGGGAGACCGGAACGGTGGAACCGAGGTTGGGTGAGTAGCTTGGTTATCCGCGGTACGGAGCCAATGCAATGTGTGCCAATGGAAACCCGGTGCGGCGGAACCATTGTGAGGATACTCGGGAACCCGGTTAAAAAGGTGTTTTTTGAAAAGGGTAATAAGGACATGGTTCACGACGAGTCGACACCAACGGTATTTATAAAGCAATTGTGAAAGTGTTAGCGCTATTGTCATGTTATCACTGCTTATGTACTTATCATGTGGAAATCGATGCTAGTATTAGGATTATATTATTGAGCCTTCGTAGCTCATGGTGTTACCTTGTGGTGACCCTGGCATATTATATGGGTGGCGACGCCGGTATATTATGTTAGATCTGATAGACGAACAGGACGAACTATTCACCTTGGAGGCGTTCGGAGCCGAAGAACTCGCTAGGTTGGAGGAACAAGAGGAGCCGTAGAGTAGGAACCTTAGTTCCCTTTTGTGCCATGCGTGCAAGTGTGGAGTGTGTGTACATGGTTTGGAAAGTGAATGAGGCTTGCCTATTTATACTAGTAGGAGAATATCTTATCATATCTTATAATATCTTGCATTATCTAATAAAATCTAAAATAATCTTACCATATCTAACAAGATTTAGTGTATCCCATAGATTCTAAAAAGATCTTGCATAATCTTTCATTATCTAACAAAATCTAAGTATATCTTATTGGATATCCAATCATATCTTACATAATCCTATATAATCTAACAATATCTAGCAAAATCTATATAATATCCAATAAAATCTTATCATATCTAATAAAATCTCAATAAAATCTTATCATATCTAATCTAGTCCAATCTTATCCATTCATATCTTAATAAAATCCAATTTAATCTTATCCTAGATTTTTAGAATTATGAAGTAGGGATAGGGTTTTATAATAGTTGGGTACAAGGATATCATGGTTCAAGATATATAAAAAAGATCCTATGATATCAAAGGGTTTTTAATGGTTAGCTCTTAGAGTTAAATTATAATAATACAATCACTTTAATATATGATAAAATAATTTTTTGTAAAAGAATTATAATAAAATGTTTTATTTTATTCAAAAATATTGACTTGAAAATTGGGGTTATTACAAAATGAGTGTTTTTTTTTTTTTCCATCGCGATGTTTGGGATAGTTTACGCACATCTTACTAACTCTTGGAGGACCAATATCATCATCCATAAGAAGACAACTCATCAAAGTCGGAACAAGGTCCTGTATGAACTGACCCTACAAGAGTTTATAAAAGTTATGAATTTTTTTTACAGAATTTTAGAATCGATCGAACCCCCCAAATTACTTCTCATTGAGTAATTTTCCCCTCACTAGCTAGTCTCATGTCTCCATCCTTGAATTCAGGTTTGAACATAATTGGTGCCGGTATAAGCATAGTGGCCAATTTACTAATGTACATGCTTGCTCAAGCAACAAACATTGCTACAAAACTCAAATAAGCTAGTACAATGAATACGCAAATAAGTGTTATTCGATCGCTCAAGCAACAGAGAAATCGCTATATATCAAAGCTCAAACGAGAAAGTACAGAAATCGAAAAGCTATTCTTTTTCAGGGTGTTTCGGACAACTTTTTTTGAACTGCGAATAAAATGAAACCAAACAAGACTTTTGGTATTTTAATTTGCAATCACTACTACAAGTCTACAATAAACGATAATGATCACAGTTATTTACTGTGATCGCATGTCTTTAATCACGGTTTTAAAATCATGGTCTTTTTGGGTGTGATTGTAAGTCTTTTACTTTAGATCACGGTAATAAACCGTGATGGAAAATTCAAAATGATCACACAGTGTGATCGTATGTCTTTAATCACAGTCCTAAAACGTGATCTTTTCGGATGATATCGTAAGTCTCCTACTTTAGATTACAGTCATAAACCGTGGTTGAAAATTCAAAATGATTAGTGTGATCTTTTCTTGGCACCTGCTAGACCATCTTGTCTTGGCGTTGCCGAATTTCGAACCCACACACTCTTGGTTGATCTCTCAAGTACTTACCACTAAGCTAGCCAAGAACTTCTGTTATATTAGGAAAATAAAAATATTTATACTTACTTCCTAAAGTAAGAAAACTTTTCTTTTTCTGAAAATTTATTGAAATAAATACACACACACATATATATATATATATATATATACATTGTTTAAGAAAATTTAAAAATATGACAATAGATCTTTTGCCAATCAAAACTAGTTGTTGGTCACCAAAAGATTTTCTTGTGGCGAAAAAATTAGTTTTAGTTGGTAAATTTAGTCGACAATAGTATTTTTGGTTGTAATGTGCGATTTGTATTTTCATGAAAATTATCACAACATGCAAATTGTAACATTATGGACAAGCTTTAGATTTTTTTTTTATAAACTAATTAATTCACAAGAATTTTCTTATTTATATTGAATTTCAATTTCAATGGTGGCTTCCCAATTGGATTTTAATCATTTTCAGATAAGGCTAAGCCAAAATAACATGATTGGTCTTTTACCTAATGTGTCAAACACTTGAAAGGCATCCGGAATAATTTAGTTAATTTCTAACATACATAAAAAGAATTTCAATCATCTAAAAACAAAATTCAATATCTAAAGTTAGATTTAATTAACTTAAACCCCCGATTACCAACAAGTGTAACTTGTATACTATCATCCAAATATCTCAACCAGATGGGGACACTCGTAAGCTTCCCCAAGAAACTTAAAAGGTGAGTAAAGCAAAACATATAGGTTCATCATAGCTTTATATCTCTTAGACTAGTTGTTAAAAAAAAAAATTAAGAACTTCAAAGTATTTAAAATTTAGGCTTCAATCTTTTATCTCACCACAAGAGTTAGCCGCAAGAGTGAGATCATTTTTAGACTTTAGTCTTTTATCTTGCCGCAAGAGTCAGTTTTTTATCACGCCGCAAAAGTGAGATATTTTTTTAGGCTTCAGTCTTTTATTCCGCTACAAGAGCGTGGTCTTTTATTTTGCCTTTTTTGTGCGTCAGTATTTTATTACGCCACAAGAGAGATTTTTTTTAGGCTTCAGTCTTTTATCTCACCAAAAGAGCAAGGTCTTTTATCTCGCTCTTTTTTGCATGTCAATCTTTTATCACACCACAAGAGTGAGGTCTTTTTAAGGTTTCAATCTTTTATCTCACCATAAGAGTGATGTCTTTTATCTACAATCACAATTTTTAAAGAACTGAGATGAAATATACTAAGCGCCACTTTTTATCTCAGCTTTTAACTTAAACTAAGATTAAAAGTTTAGCTTATAATTTTTTATCACATTTTTACTAAAACCGTGATTTTTGTGAACCTTCTTGGTGTGGCCTTCATCTATTGTTGTAGTAGTGAATGGGTGGTTAAATATTTCACACTTATAAAGTTTGTGCATTAGTTTAGACATCTACTAGTGGGTTTTGAAACTTTTGTATTTTGCTCCAAGGGATTGTTGATCATGGATCCAATTAAAGTCAGGACCGTGCAGAGTACTCTTGCAAAATACCTCTACCAATAATTTGACAATGCATAGGTAAAGTAATTAATAAAAAAAAAAAAGGCTCAAGTTTGGGTCAAGCCAATGGGCTTCTCAATTCATTATAGCCATTAATGTAGTTGACTAATTATGTCCAAGTAGTAGTTTTGCAGATTGTGGCAGCTTTAGTGCTTCATCACTAGCATTTTTTTCCATATCCTTAATTGTTTTTTTATCATGGAATTCTTGATTGTTGGATATACACCCCCAAAAGGATTGCTATAGGAGCACCTATAAAGCCACTTGGTTCTTTAACCAAATGAAGTGATCTTGTAACGATCCACACTAGCGGACCTGCTTACTTTTCGCCTAATAACGTGGCTTAAAAAGTTAACCTTAGATTATACAATAGCTGATAATCCTTATATACTATTTCATTTTCCAAGAATTCCCAATGTGGGACTCTTATTTCATAAATAGGTTCTCACAATCCTCTTGTCTAATAGTACATCCTTCATTTGCTCTTCTAGTTCTAATTAAAAGGAATCCATGATCAAGAGACGATCTGCTCCGTTTATGTTGTACGTTCCCATATGCAATTACAATATGCAATCGTTCGCATGAAACGTCATGTAGACGTTGATTTTCCAAAATAAAACTTGATTTCAGACTAGTCTAATAATAAATCGCATAGCTATGATTATGCAAAAGGATTTGCCATACCCTTACATCTCACCGGAGGTGAGTCCAGTGAGCTAGGAGACAGTCAGTCACACCCCCAAAGACAATCTATCTCTCTCTAGAACCCTTGAAACGTAACCTTGTACGTTTTCAGAAAGATCAGCAGTTGTTGGGGCCATCCATTGTCAATATATATTAGCTAGGTCCAGCTAGCTCCCATTTTTCATATCTCCTCGAATAATTAAAAAGTTTTTATTCGTCTATCGGAATGTAATTTTTGTTAATCCGGTTACAGGAAAATCACTATTGGAAAAAAGAATAAAAATACTTATACATTCATCTTGCGAAAATTCCTAGATATTATTGGTGAGGACCATGCCACCTATACCAATAGCTGCCTCCCGTACCTTAGCAACTACACGATTGCACAAAAGTATCTGACAAACTTTTGTTCCCGTGAAATTAAATTTCAGCTACATGACACTGAAATCGTACCGAAAGAAAGGTACATGCGCTTTTTTGATACAGAAGATTCAACCCTGTATTGGTGACGGAATCGAGGATTATTGGTCCACCCTTCGTAGTTAAGAGGGTAGGTATTTATGGGAAAAAGGGTGATTGATCCTCAAGATATTGAAGAGCCAAACCTTGCCATTGATTTAGGTAGAGAGAGAAAGTGATTGGTTCTTTCTCCCCTACCCTACTTTTTTTTCAAGAAAATTTTAAGAGAGCTTGTGCCAGATCTGAACCATCCGTATTTGCCTTTTAAACCTTGTTTTTACCTTTTATTTTGGTAATTCTCTGGTCAAACTTTGTTCCATTTAAGAGCCCGCCTGATACAGGTCTTATAAGTGAGAGGACAGTTCGGTTACGCCCGATCCTGCCGGGTTTTTGTGCAATGTGCAACCGATACATTATTAATCTTCTTCATTCGATGTACAGTGAAAACTTGTATAAGCCGTACACGTACTCAATTGCGAAATCAGGAAAAATATTTTTGACTACTTTTCTGTTTACACGTTTTGCTTCACGATTCGTGGTGCTGTTTTGCATGTTGTCTTGGGTCTATTTCGCGGGAGAGGATTCCGTTCGGTTTTTGCTTCAGACCGGTCCGGTCCAATTTTGGATAATTTGTGGGCCTTTCCTGCCGGGTTTTTGTGCAATATTGTGCAACCGATGCATTCACCACATTATTATTAATCTTCTTCATTCGATGTAACTTGTATTAGCCGTACGCAGATGTATTCAATTACTGATCAACTGCGAACGGAAAGTCTACCCTTACTGATTCAAAATCCCGATCAGAATTCCGACGCCCCGCCGGGCACACTTTGGCCATCAGACAGCCTATCCGAGCCGTCCAAAAATTCTATAAAAAAAAATCGAGTGGGTCTAAGTGGGCATAAATAGCATCCGACGGGTGTAGATGGCGGATCCAAACAATCCATTTTTGTATTTGGATCGGCCAAAAATGGAGTGCTTGGATCGGCAACCTACACACGTCGGATGCTGTTTATTTTCGCGTGGGCCCACTTGGTTTTTTTTTTTAGAATTTTCGGACGGCTCAGATCGGCCGTCCGGTGGCCGGAGTGTGCCCTGCGGGACGTCGGGATTCTGATCGGATTATGGCCGTCGGGAACTGTAGCTTTACTCAACTGCGAAATCAGCGAAAATATCTGTGTCGGTACTATTTTGTTTGCTTAATGATATATTTGTCGTGCAATTGCGAAATCAGAGAAAAATGTGTCGGTACCGTTTCTGTTTACATTTTTTGCTTAATGATGATTCGTCGTGCTATTTTGCATGTTGTCTTGGGTCTGTTTCATGGGAGAGGATCCCGTTCGGTTTTTGCTTCAGACTAGTTCGGTCTAGTTTCGGACAATTTGTGGGTTCTTCCCGAATTCACAGCAATGATCGGAACTGTTCAGTTTCAAAATCTCGTCGAGAATATTGATCACGCCAAAAAATTACGTTAATCGGATATCGTTTGCTATGATATCGAAACGCATTGATCGTCAGATAATTGTGTCAAATGCGTTGCAATCCAATATTGCTCACTTATTTTTTCCTAACAAACTTAATGCATTTTAAAATCATATCAAATGATATCCGATCAACGTGATTTTTGGCGTGGTCAACGTTCTCAATGAGCTCTTCTAAAGTTTAAACAATTTTGACAATTGTTGTAGGACCCAGAAAAAATCCACAAATGGTCCAAACTGAACCGAACTGGTTGGAAGCAACTAGACGGACCGCATACACCCCCTTCTTCCACAACACAAGGCTGGTATATATATATGGTCCCCCAACCCATTGCCTACCATAACTACCCAACCATGGCCACAACCGGGATCTATTTGGTTCTTCCTTAATGACCGTTTTACCCCTACTTTTATTTTTTATTTATCTCAGGAAATCTCAAACAATTGAAGTCCTTGAAGGACTTATTTACTAGTCAAAGACCACACACATGTGTTTTCAATGATTGATACAATAGTGACGTTTTACATGATTAGGTTTCTCTTAAACTGGGTCGTTATTGTTGGCTATTATGTGGATGTAATTTTTTTTTTTTTTTTGGGTTGGTTATTATGTGGATGTAATTTTTTTTTTTTTTTAGGTTAACGGTTGCGTTATTTTTAGGCTTATCCATTCATTTTTTTTTAGGTTAACGGTCGCGTTATTTTTAGGCTTATCCATTCATATTTTTTCGGATCAGATAAAATAGGACCCTGCGTCTCGTATTTTTCACGTTTCTAAAAAGGATTTTCGCTTCCTAGAAGAGTGGGTCTTTAAATTGATCCTTTGATCCTACTTTGTCTGAATTTTGTAGCCGATTATGAATGATTCGAGATGAAATAATGAATCAGTTATCCCAAATCTCTTGAATATGGAAGCACTATTTGGTGCTCCGTGGTAATAGAATCTTGTGGACTCGTGCATTTGAGGTAAATTACGGGTGAGAATTTCCGACACGATAACGAACATAAGGTAAAATTAGTGGGTTAGGGTCAGTTATTTTTGACACGAAACACGAATATGACACGGCACGATAACACAAAAAACTAAACAGATTGGGTTAAGATCGAGAGAATTTTGACATGAACACGAGATAACACAACACGAACACGATACGACATGACACGAGAATTTATGAAAGGACACGATAACACAACACAAAGTTAGTGGGTTAGAGTCGACTATTCCTGACACGAAACACGAATATAACACGACATGATAACACGAAAAGTTAAACCGGTCGGGTTAGGGTTGAGAGAATTCTGACACGAACACAAGATGACACGAACACGACATGACACGAGACAATGCCCACCCCCCCTAAGGTAAATCGTGTGATGTATGGAACAGGTTTATATATAAAATAGAGCGGTTTCTGATTAAAATGTCTAGGAATATAAATGAGAGCAAACTCTACAACCGTTAGTTCATTTCATGTTAAATTTATAGCTATCGGATCATTTCATTTCATTTTTAAAAGATACAAAGAATATTCTCCTAATAAATCTATCCCTCCTTGTCCTCACTTTTTAGACGACGTATCTTATGTGAAATAATGTTACCTTGTATGATTAAATAGGAAAAAATATCTCAAAATGATAATTGACGTTTTGTGGAGATTACAACTATCCCATAGAGCAGTCGGGTAGTACTGACAATCTATTTAAGTTGAGATTATGATACATTTCAACGTGTCTTCAGACACGAGCACCCGCTAGTGATTGACAAAATGGAGTATGATAAATCAAAAATTACAGTAGACTTGTTGCTTGAATTTGAAAATTGGACAATGAAAACTCATATTGAGATATGATGAATTTATATTGATTTTCTTTCCAAAAATTAGAGTGATAATTTCTTTGTAAAAAGATTGTTATTATTTTGTGAAAAGTTGAAGAAAAGTAGTAAAAAGTGAGAGAGAAATATGAAAAAGCTTCATTTTATTTTAGATAACTACATGAATTTAGTATAAAGTATAGGTAGATTCATTTTGATATCTTTTTGTATTTTTCTCCCATTTGTTCCTCTCTTAATTATGTTTTGTACAAACATAATAACTCAAAATTCTCTTTCGTTCAATGATTTTTGGAATTTTTCACAAATATTTCCAAAACTATTTTTATATTCTAGTGAAAGAATTTAATGTTTCAATTTATCTCGCGCGACAATACAAACCAAACAAGATTAAAAAAAAAAACTTAATTAAATAACAACTATTACTCGCAAACGAGTAAAATATATAGACTAGTTTTCTTGCCTATTTCTTCATGATTTCTTTAAAGTACAACACAATTTTCTTTTTAACAATTCCATTTACTGATGACAAAACAAAAAAGATAATTTATTTTGACCAAAATCCACTTTTTTAAAAAAAAAAAATTGAAGATATTTCGATGAACGAAAGAATAAATAAAGCACGGCCAAACTGGCATAATCTTTTGATTACTACTCTTTTTTTTAAAACAATACTACTTAGTTTTTTTTTAAAAAAAATTGACATTCCACTGCGATGTCAATAATTTACTGAAAATGACCAAAAGAAAAACACACTCCAATGCAGTCATTAATACAACTTCACACGCTTTTATAAAAATCTTACATTTATTTAACATTAATAAGACTATTCTTTGTATTTTACTTATTTTTAGTGGGTAGTATAATATATATACAGCCTTTTCTTTTCTTTGTTTTTGTCCTTTGAACAACACAGCTAGCTCATTTTGTTTGGTTTTGAATTTTGGAAAATTTTATTTGATGTAATGAGTGAAAAATGATAGACATAAAAATTTATTGAGAACCGCATTAGACGTGTAATTTTATTTTATTTAATCAAAACTTATATAAATGAACAAAGCAGGATCCTATAACTACTCATTTGAGTAATTTCCCCTCATCAGTAGTCTCCTTCAATCCATGCCCCACCTTTCATTACACCCTTTTACCCTTCCCTTCCCCTCATGTGTGGAATTTGACAGAATCAACTCAATCTCTCTCTCCCTCTCAATGAACAAAAAGAATGTTTTATTTGTTTTATTTATTCATATATATACACACATATATGTAACTACTCACACATACACATATATCACCATCCCCACTCTCCCTCTCACTCTCTCTCTCTCTCTCTCTCTCTCTCTCTCTCTGTTGAATTAAACCCCGTAGCCTTCTCCCCCCTCGCTCCGCTCATTCCTACATTGAAACCACTACTTAGATTCAACTCATACCCATTCTCCCTATTGGATAAGAACCGTCCTAATCCACTCCCCTTATTCAGGAAGAATTCACCTCATCTCCAATCTCTCTCTCCCTCTCCTCTCTCTACATAAGAGAGAAACTCGCCTACCCATCTAACCTCAATCACTAGACTTCTTATAGAGTGAGAGAAAGAGTGATAGACACAGAGAGAGAGAGAGAGAGTGATAGGCAGAGATATATGCTCTGTTTTCACCATATGGGTCTCCTCTGTTTTCACTGTATTGGTCTCCCCTGTTTTCACTAAAATGGGTCTCCCCTGTTTTATTCCCCCACAGAATTTTTCCAGTGCTCAATCCAAACAGCTTTGAAATTACGTACGCACAACCCGTCAAGTGCTCAATCGAGCGTTCTGCGATGAACTTCTTGAGGGAAATAGAAGGGAAAAAATCACACGATCCGTTGCTCTCCGGCGAGGACAAAGCGACGGCGCCGGACCGGCGGTGCAGGTTCGTCCCCGGCCCGGTGATCGTCGGAGCCGGCCCGTCCGGCCTGGCTGCCGCAGCCTGCTTGAAGCAGAAAGGAATCGAGAGCCTGGTGCTCGAGCGGTCCAACTGCATCGCGTCGCTGTGGCAGCTCAAGACGTACGACCGGCTCCGGCTCCACTTGCCCAAGAAATTCTGCGAATTACCGCTTATGCCCTTCCCCCAGGACTTCCCGAACTACCCTTCCAAGCAGCAGTTCGTGGACTACTTGGAGGATTACGCCAGGGAGTTCGACATAAGGCCGGTATTCAACGAGACGGTGGCGCGTGCAGAGTACGACTCCGGGGTGGGGTTCTGGCGGGTGAGGTGCACGGGGGGCGGTGGTGGAGGGGAGGAGAGAGAGTACGTGAGCAGGTGGTTGGTTGTGGCGACGGGGGAGAATGCGGAGGAGGTGGTGCCGGAGGTGGAAGGGAGGGAAGTGTTTGGGGGGAGCGTGGTGCACACAAGCGGGTACAAGAGTGGGGAGGTGTTCAGAGGGAAGAGGGTTTTGGTGGTTGGCTGCGGGAACTCGGGCATGGAGGTGTGTTTGGATCTATGCAACCATAGCGCTTCGCCTTCTCTCGTGGTCAAAGACACCGTAAGCTTTTCTTTTTAGATCTCGATCTCTCTCTCGGTCTTAGTCACGTAGTGTTTCCGAGACCTTTTAAACCACGCATCAGTATTAGCGTAGGCTCACCACGAAAATCCAAATATGTATCTCTCACTCTCCCCTCTAAAAGCCAATTGTCGTGGAGTTCAAATGCACTCACATTTTTGTTTTTTTTAACATAATTGCATACTATATTAAGAATTGATTTGTAGAATTTTTTTGGAATAACTGTTTGATTGTGGGATTTTGAGTCCCGGAATTATTTGAACACTGATGTTTTGATGAAGATGTGTTAGCGACCATCTAGTGCTTGTCAATCTTGCGTATATTCCTTGCAAGTTGCGTGAATATCTGTGTCTGTAACATTGTTTTTGAACTTTGTTTTGAGTGAAGTTTGTTGACAAAGTAGTTACCAAAAAAAAAAGTTTGTTGACGAAGAGTTTATTTTTCAACGTTATGATATTTTCGTAAACTATTTTCTCTAAAAATGGACAAATTATGCAAATATCGAATGTTTTCTTTTTAAACAATAGGCTAAGTAAAATATTCTTCGAAAATTGAATCTATGTTATAGGTATAAAATTTGGCTTAATAAGATCGCACCCAGAATGAATCTCATCACACATCTAATATTTAACACTTTTCTGTGCATTTTTTGAGTATTTTTTTATATTTCAATATTTTATTTTCACGTTAATAGAAATTAAGACAGACGCGAAGTCAGAATATGTTTATTACCAGTACAAGAAAATATGCAACGTATTTATCTGATTGACATAAGGTGATTCCTTTCTCTTTCTATTTTCGGATTTTTTTATACTGTTATTTTCAAATTTGAAAAAGAATATAAATTTCACCGTCACCAGCCCATTTTCTCGGCTGGCATTTAATGACAATATTTTGTCTTTTTTTGCAACTTCTTGTGTTACTGTTAGGAGAAATTTTGGGTGCTGAGTGGGTAAGAAGTGGCGGTACCCGTCGGCGATCTCAATCATCAAAACGTGTTTTGGGTGATTCAGATTTATTCCCTCTCTCTCCCTTCACCCCACTACTCTCTCTCCTCTTTTTTTCACTATAAAATCTGGACTGTCTAAAATACGTTTGGACCGCTGAAATCACTAATTAAGTATCACTACTTCATCACGTGTATTGTACCTGCCCAAGACCCAAAACTTCTCAGCCCCGGCCTACATCAACTTCCAACACCCTATTCGAAGTTGATCACAATCTACTGCTGTAATTTTCAATCTTTTGGGATTGGAGAAAACAAATCTTTTGACAATTCACTTTCTTGGGATACCCAAAGCATGAGCTGACACCAGTCACAAACGTAGGATTTGCCTTATTTTCATTCCCATAATTTCAAGACATATGACCGACCGTGTTCGTTTTGGGTCCCAACTTCTCTCTCTAAACAAACAAACTTAATTTCGAGTTTGTATAAGTGGAGTTTGTGAGTTCGAATAGGAGTCGCACCCAAATAAGGGTGTGGTTTTTTTTTTATTGATCAAGTGATGATTACTTCTGCTTAGCTATTTTGCTGTTTTGTTTAAGGTCTGGTCATGTTCTAGAATCGAGTGCAATTTTTTTAACTCACCTAAAAGGTATGTAAACATTTTGTAGTCTCTATGTAGCCCACACTATGTCTCACTATTAGAATCAAAGTCGTTCATTTCATAGAGCTGAGGTTTGAAGGGAAAAAAACAGCTTAATTCCACATCGGCAAGTAATTGATAGTATAACACTTGCCTAATCTTTAAAGTGCGATTCGGTGTGTGAACTATAGAAAACAGGCAATATCCACTAAAATTTGAATAGGTGAACAAATTTGCACTCTACAAAGCTATCGCCTTTGCATGACAGCAATTCTCTCTCACATACCACACAATTCATTTTTTCTGGGTAACCTCCTTTTTGTGGGGGTGCCCTAATCTTTTTGGTGACACTTTTTGATTATGAATCATTACAATGAAGGTACACGTCCTACCGCGGGAGATGCTGGGCCGATCGACTTTCGGGCTGTCTATGTGGTTGCTAAAGTGGCTGCCCATCGGCCTTGTCGATCGCTTTTTGCTCATCTTATCGTGGCTTGTCCTCGGCGACACTGCCCGGCTGGGCCTCCACCGTCCCTCGGTTGGCCCCCTCCAGCTAAAAAACTCTGCAGGGAAAACGCCCGTGTTGGACATCGGCACCCTTGCCAAGATCAAAAGTGGAGATATCAAGGTGTGTACTTTTTCTCGACTTAGCAATTTATATAATTTTATGCTCTAATATTTTATGTTCGTAGCTTATTACAAAAAGTCTCTGTTATTTTTAAATAAAAGGACTTTTCTTAATGAACTGTGAATATGAATGTTATATTGTGCTTCCAAACAACAAATGAAACATATTCTCATATTTCGCTTCTCTTGTTCTTTCTTTATTTATTTATCTCGAATTGGAAAATTGAAGAATTTCATAACAGAGTCATTCTTACATTTTATTTTGACACTCTTGGTGTAGGTATGTCCAGCTATTCGGAAACTGACACGTCATAGCGCGGAATTTATCAATGGAGTAAAGGAAAATTTTGATGCAATCATCTTAGCAACTGGTTACAAAAGCAATGTACCATATTGGCTAAAGGTAACATTTTTTTCATCTTTCTTTTTTCTTCTTGATTCTCAAGAATATGTTATATTCTCACTAGTTCAAACGACTAAAGAAGACTAATCTTATGTGATTGTCCCTATAGGAGAGCGATATGTTTTCCGAGAAAGATGGGTTACCACGAAGGCCATTTCCTAATGGTTGGAAAGGCGAGTGTGGGTTGTATGCCGTAGGGTTCACGAAACGCGGGTTACTTGGTGCATCTATAGATGCTAAGAAGATCGCAGAAGACATCGAGCAATGTTGGAGACACGAGGCAAAATATCTTACGGCTATTGCGCAATCGCTCTCGTCAGAATAACAAAATTAGGACTTGAGATTCGAGGAGTTATAGAGTGGAGAAAATTTTGTGGGTACTATTGGCATAATGGTGGTACCAAGAAGTTGCTCCTCCTATTGAGGAAATAAAGAGAAAAAGCAAAAAGAGAGAGTGAGCGCTCTTTGAATTGACACCAAGCCTAGAGGAGGAGGAATTGACACCAAAACATGTTTTTTTTCTTTTTTTTTTTAGGTGGGGGAACCTAAACTATATATCTAGCATCTTTTTGTACATATTGTACATTGCCAATTTTCTCTAATTATTAGGTATGACCTTTTTGGGAGAGGAGGAGGGGGGAAGGGGAAAAAGAAGGTGAGTGGTGTTTGGGATTGGCTTTTGAAATTGACATGGTTTTGATTAACCAAGATTTTGACTGGGCTTTTGTATGATTTTGATGAAATCTATCTCAATATAGGGGTTTTTGATTTTGGGGATTTATTTGGAGGAAAGTTCTAGGATTCATGACTTCTAATTAAATTTGGATAGTGAAATATTGGTGTCATATTGATGTCTATCTCTGATTTCTAAAGCATTTACTATTCTTTCTGCAAGTTTCATTGTTGAAATGATTGCTTTCTCAAGTAGCTAGAACCAAGGACCACCAGCTTCAATGCCGGGCCTAAATAATACTACTATGCCCAATTATTAGATTTGGCAAATCTAATCTACTTTTACCGACAGCATGAATAATGCAATTTTCTCCATTTTAGAGTTCATGACATTGCTTTGTCTAGTGGTTGCATCTATTACAAGAGACATGGTGAAAATAGAGATAAAAAAAAGAATCTAGCTCCTCTCTAGTATTGACCGTTTTGTCACGGCCTTTTGTGGTTTTTTTCCTGGTCCATTTTGAGAATTGGAGTTGTTTATTTTTGAGCTCGGTGAAAACATTAAACCTATTGAAATCATGGTGAACGGATATCAATAAGTACATGATCGAAAGTTATTCGTATTGAGAAAAATGAATCTTGATCCGATGTGCACGCTTTTTTGTTTTGTTTCAATATATATAAAAGGATATTGAAGTCATATCAAATTATTGATTGATACCCAATTGACATGTTTTTAATAGACTTTTTTCATCGAAATGAGTTCTGAAAAGGGTCGCGAATAACCCAACAGCACAATTCGGGATTAGAGAAGATCCACTTTTGAGAAAAAAATAAGACTTTAACAGAGAATCACAATTAGAGAAAGGAAATTATGTATCTGATCATGAGCTTTCATGAAAGTATGGCGATTGAGTTATTGAGTTGTAATCGCGATTTGTATTCGGATACTTCTATGGAAGGTCACTAGCTAGATTGAAAATTCCATTGTTCAGAAGAAAAACACAAGAGAAAAGAATAGTAGAATATGAATAGCAAAGCAAGATCATGGTGCATTATCAATGAGCTCTTTGCTCAATTGGTACGCCTCCCTCAGTGGAGGCACAAGTCCCGCGAGGGGTGATTCGGAGTTCAGTGTTATAGATAGTTTCTGAATCTCCTGTGAACTAATATACTTAAACCTTGTTAACTCCCGCTAAAGTATAGTATAATATTGGAAAAAAAACAAGAAGAAAAGATCATGGTGCATTATTTATGCATACAAGCATTCTTTAATTGTTGGTGGGGTTTTCAACTTCATTGTGGAGTCAAACTTAATTCCGAAGAAAAAATATTCTATCTGATCTAGTCGCATGCCCAACCTAAAGGAGCATTAGCTTATTGTTTATGAAAGGAGGAGGATCATCTCTAGTAATTGCAAATGGATTGGACCATCCAGTTTTCCTATATATCTGTGGGTCCTTCCCAAGCCTACTTTGATGATCTAAACTATTCACATTTTAGAGCTCAACAAGAACTTTTTGACACACCAAAAATCAAGTTGATCGGCTACCGGTTGATATAATATCAGAATGCATTTATTTTGTCTAGCTCCTTGTTACGTTCTAAGAGAAAATATGTTTTCAAACTATATCTGATCAACTTGATTTTCAGTGTGGTCCATGAACTTGTTGACCTCTAAAATCTAGACGGTTTGGATCATCAAAGTGGATAGTACTTGAGCACACATATGAAGGCCCTGCCTCTTTTCCTTCTAGGGTTAATAATTTTGCGGAGACAAAAATTAACTACAGAGAAGAGAATGTTTGGCCAAACTTTATGGTTATATTCTTAATTATTGTCTTCAAACAATTTAATGATTAATACTATACAATGAAATACGAAGCACCTCTTCGGAATAATATTTTTCGTGTCAATATAAAGCTAGCAGTACTGAAGCTGTGAGGTTGATTATTAAACCACCATCCCCAAGCCAAAACCGCACTCGGTTATTTATTGTTGAATAGTGCTCCACTTCTAAATCAATGATTATAAAAGATAATTAACAAAATGATTTTGGACAATTTTTTTAATCAGGTAAAAAAGAAAATAAAGGAGATTATAAAAATAAAGGTAAAGCCATTTGTAATGTATAATAAAATAAAAAAAATTTAGTTTTCTCAAAATAGTTTGATTATTCAATTAAAAAAATTTGAGGTGCGAAATATCTAACGTATGGTGCATTTTTTCTTTGGTATAACAAAAGTAAAAGGTAATATTTTAGAAATAGTTCCTCTAGTTTTCATGAAATCTCAATTTCTTCCCTCTGGAAAGGAAAACGACAATTTTGCCTTGAATTACTTCTACTCCAATTACGCTGTAGAGACCCACATAATTATTAATTATCAAAATGTTTTATTAATGCCGAAATTGGGAAAAATACAATTAATGTGGTGGTCATTTGAATTGAGGAGTGATGTGAAAGAATAGAATTTTGAGGGAGTGTGATATAAAGATATAGGGATATATATAGGGAGTGTGATATATATATATATAGGTGGGTGTGTGTGTGTATGGGATCATTTCATCTCCCACCATCTCTCTCTCTCTCTCTCTCTCTCTCTCTCTCTTGCTCTTCCATTTGAAACTCCACCAAAAACCTCAAGAACCTCAAGGATTCATCTTAATTTCACCTCTAGAATGCAACCTCGGGCTAGTATTGTGTTGGGTAGAGCTCGGAGAGCAGATCTCGGTTGATTTCAAGAAGCTTAGAGCAAGGGCTTGTTCAAATCTCGTAGATCTTGATTTTCGTCGCAAGGTAGGGACTTCTTTACCTCTTTTATGTGTTTATATGTTGATTAAATGTGAAAACAGAGCTTTGATCGTCCCCCTTCGTTCTCTAGAAAGCTGTCAAAAAAGTGCAGAAATTGCCTAGGGATCGATCCCCAAGCATGAGGGATCGATCTCTCAATTCAAAACTAGATTTTTCACCCAGGGGATTGATCCCATGAGAGGAGGGATCGATCCCTCTCCTCTCTGGAAACTCTGCTCGTTTTCTGGGTTTTAGCCCAACTTCAAACAGCCATAATTTTCTCGTCCGATTTTTGATTCATGCAAATTTTATATCGATTCAAAGGTCTTGAAGTCAGCTTTTCATTTTCACTAGAATCGCCTTGAAACTCTAAGTACACAGAAAGTTATGACCATTAGAGTGGGGGTGTGTTAGTCTGCTAACATCCGCTGGCTACTCCTAAGATTCTCATTATGTCGTTATGACTTCCTATGGTTAGTGGATGTTATTCTTGACCCGGTGGCCTTCCGTTAGTGAGGAACAAATAGAGAATTACTTGGTTAAAATTTATCTTATTGATTATTGGTTACTTGTAAATGTTTATAGCCCATTTGTTGTGATGTTGGCATATCGTACGATGTTTCACGTATAATTGTGATCGTGAGAAGGTCTTGGTTTGCATATTGAGTAAGGAAGTAGTTGTGTGAGTCGGAAGTTGAGATAAGGGGTCTCGTAATGCAAGGGATGGTAATACAGTGATCCAAGTTGTTAGAGTTCTCTACAACGCAATGGGTGGTAACACGACAATTCTTGTGGTGTTATCCTGTAATGCAAGGGATGGAAATACAGACAATGGAGATTTGGGATAGTGAGTCATGTCGAAAACGTTAGAGTTGCTCGAGTCTTGTGAATTATGTGGCTAATTATGATAATGGCAAGTCTTAGAGTGATCGTAGTGAACATTGACGCACTTATGAGTTGATTGCAACCCCTTTGAATTAACTATATTCCCTTGTATCCCTTCCTTTGCACTTGTCACCATATTTGCACCTAGAATTGGTAAAGACTTTTCTTACTGGGCAAGTGTAGCTCAACTTATCATTCTTTTCAGATTCAAATGTCGGACAATAGCATGTATGCATCATGTGCTTGGATATGGAAGACTTTTGGAAAGCAAACATTGTTTAGTTACTTCTTCATCTTTGTAATGAAGTTTTTTTTTGTTAAGGATGAGTTTGTAACTAATTACTCTGGAATTCTTTTTGACTAAACCGTTTGTAATATAAGAACTTATTCGTACTTGTAATTGAGCTTATTTGGGGCCAGAGTGCCAATGTTGTATATTTTTAAACTTGGGGACTTGTTTGTAAAGTTAAACAGGTGGGAACTCTTTTGGATATTATTTATCTTATGCGATGATCTATTATTGAAATGGATTATTTATTTATGTTGAAAAACAAGGGCGTGACATACACCATTAGTGAGAGGGACGAAATTGAGACGCAATGTAAACTACAGAGTTGAAATTAACGCAATTAGTGCTAGAGGGAGAAATTGAGAAGTCATACAAACTAGAGGGACAAAGGCTATTGATAGCCCTAAACCACAAACACTCTTGACGAAACTCGAACTTTGGCCTCCCACTAGGGAAGACTAGAAAATACCATCGGGCTACAACCCCTTTGGCCAACTCCAAGCTTTCTAGTGGAGATTTTGCACGGTTTTGGAACAAGCATTTCATGTCTAAATCTCACTTCCTTGGTCCTCTTGATTTTAAACGTTGGACGGGGATCCTCACAGGGTCCTGTTTGGCCTATTTGTAACTTCTTAGAGCATTCGCAGTGTCACGCCCTCGATTTTCAACATAAATATAAAAGGATTTTCATAAATAAAACTTCATATTAATCCATACAATACCCCAAAATAGTTCAACATTTCCATTTCCACAATTAGACTTCCAAGTCCAAGGATTTCCAAATAATATATCATCGGCTCAACGGCCCCAAAATCAACAAAAGTATCAAGTGTTTAGGAATTATGGTTTACAATATTCTCATATCAAAGTAATATCAAATGGAGTTACAATTACATCTTCCAAAAGTGATTTGCAAAGATGACTATGTAACTTCTTTAAGTTAGCTTTCAAAACTATGTCCACGCTCAAGCACTCCAAGCATGCAACTACTGCCCTAGGTTAGTACCTGAAATTGATGTAAGGTTTGAGCTATACTAGCCCAGTAAAAATCTCTAATCTAACAATGTATGCATATGAAATGTGAGAACAGTCACAAGATGAACAATGGCTACAACATCCAATGGAAGGGCACAATAACAATCTAATTCCAATCTTTCATTTCAAAACCAATCATGTGTCTCACTGAACAAACTTTGAAAGCACCATATGTCAAGACATGTCTCGTACATGTGTCATGAGCTGCAACTGTCACGCCCTCGATTTTTAAATATAAATATAACCATCGTTTCAATAAAGGATTTTCTTATAAACTAGATAATACCCAAAATGCATTTGCCGCCTGTTTAATTACAATCGAAATCTCCAAGTTTAATGGAAATACATCGATGGCATCGAGGCCCAAATCAAGTTCAGTCCTGGTACAACACATTTAGAATATTATAAATTTTGATCAAATAATAATTCAAAGGTTAAATTAGTTACAAGTTCATCTTAAATCAAAAGTGAGCCATTTACAAAGATGAGTGTGTAATTAAGTCAAGTTAGCTTCCAAAAAAAATCTTCCTTTCCGAATGCACCAAGTCAAGCAACCTATTGCCCAGTGTACGAACCTGAAAAGAAGGATTTTACTGAGCTACACTAGCCCAGTAGGAACTCCTCTACAAAACCTATATGTAATGAGATGATGAGCATAAATGCAGCAAAACAAATTATATGTCAAATCCGGACGAACATATGTCAACACCATGTACGGTTTTCATATCATTCTCATACACATACACACACACATAGACATACACTTCTCCCGACGAACCTCCACCCTTTACAAAATTGTGTTTCCCACACCTTGCAACACAATATACTCCACCCCTCGCGTAATTGTGTTCCCACACCTTGCGACACAATATACTCCACCCCTTGCATAATTGTGTTTCCCACACCTTGCGACACAAATTTCTCCACAATCACTTCACATCAACAACCACCATATTATCACACATAACTCATGTATCATAACACTTAAGTCCACATTACTACTTTTAAAAGAAAATTCAATCCTCAAGTCATAAACATTCTAGTCATCCATATGTAGCAAATAAACACCTAATTCACACTTAGTCACCGTAAAACATGTAGAAGAAGAGAGAAATCCCTACCTAGATGGGTTTTGAGTAAAACCCTAAGTCTACCAAGAGCAATAAGCTTGAATCCTTCAAAAACAAGCTTCACCCAAGCTTGGATACAAGATCCTTGGTTCACCAAATGCAAGAATCTTGAGATTTTGAGGTTGGAAACCTTTGGATCTTGATCTTTATGTGTCTTTGGTCGAGTTGGTCTTTGTTCAGTGAACCTTCCTTTATCCGAGATGTCATGTTCGATCAATAGTTATATGCTTAACACATGCGAGTTGGTGAACTGCACCACTGTTTCGAAGGAACAAGGGACTATCAATGACTACCAAGTCCTACTGTGGAATGGATCGCTTTCTTGTTCACCTGTACGAGATTGCTTTCTGTGCGCGTATGGATCGACAGAGATACGTCGTAAGTAAGACCAATGACCAATCAATCACGATAAGAGGATGTTCTCCAAAACCACAAGGGGAAGGGCTTCGATTCGATCCTTATTTAGCGTAGTTGAGATTGACTCTCCTCGTTGGTACAACTAGAGATGAGATTAAGCTTTCACCAGTCAAATGTCAATGGTGCGGCACGTACTTCATTGATCTTAATGCCTGTAGTTGGCCTATTATGCTTAGTAGTGAAATGATGAAAGGGAAATCCAAGCCCCCAAACTCCACTTCCCGATGTTGACATCCGTTATCACAGATTCCATCATCAGATATACCCCCTGTAAAGGCTCTCTCCTTCTTCCTTTCCCACCTAACGTTAATTATACGACTGTGACGTTAGCAGCGGCACTCGCAACTACAGCTATGATCATATTACTAGTATATGCCGATCCTGATGCAGCCTCCCTAATGGGTCAAGGAATCCTATAGAAATGCTCAAGCTTTTGCTTTCTTTTCCTCAAGGGATCCTGAAATAAGAAACTCCCTTTATGTATCTGGAAATGCCGCTGGAAAGGGGGGGTTGGATGGAATCTGGCATACCAATCCGTGAAACTCTAAGCTATCACAGCTACATCCATTCAACAATGCTCTGCAGCTCGGGGAACACTCATTACGAAGAAAAAGGAAAGTGCTTTATGAACCTTGTTCGTGAGCAATCTATCTCGCTTGAAAATCCACAGTAGCAAGTTAACTTCCATCTCGAGATGCCTAGCTAAAGGAACGCTTACTTTCTGAAAGAGTGCACTTAAGAAGGAATGCCCACGAAAGGAGGCCTAGGCAATAAAAGAAAGAAGGATGTAACGATTTTCGTGGAATGAATGTTAGGGTGAGTTTGCTGTCCCGATTGGGGATGAGGAATGTTCTTTTCTCCGTGGTTACTTAGACAAGGCAGTTGTTTGGGGATGGTATAGAAAAATATATAATAGATTTTGTTAACTCGCCGCAGCAGCTACGGATTCAGATAAAGCACTTTAGGGTCTGTGTTCAGATACAGACTCTAAGTCGATAAGGGAAAGTCCGCAGGAATCAAGGCGATTGCAGTCGCATTTTACACGGTATTCCATTAGTGTTACAAGTTTGCAGGTGCTTGTACTGCTTCAACCCGATTCCTCCACTCCTAGAAAGTGTGTTGTGCTTTCGGGCGATGAATCTTGGCTTGGTTTTCCACTCTATTAAGAGGTTCCCATCGAGAAATTCATTAATTTAATAACCCTGGATCTTTCTAAACCTGGAGGACAGAAGAGGTTTTTCAAAAAGGGATTGAAAAAAGGCAAGGTTGACTTATCCTAGAGGAAGGTGTCTCAGGAAGAGAATGTATTCTGATGCCGCAAATCCAGTGTTATAGAATCCGCTGCTCAAGGTCTTGTAGGAATATCCGTTGTTGGAGGAAGAACAATGAAATCAGAATAAGCTTTAATGAATTTCCTGAAGCAAGGGAAGCTTTAGCTTGTGCACAATTGAAAGAAAAGGCCTCTTTCAAATAGGGGAATGGGAATGCCACCTGCTTCAACTCTTGCACTTGACTTCAAGCTGGGATTCATCTCCCACACCTTGCGACACAAATTTCTCCACAATCACTTCACATCAACAACCACCATATTATCACACATAACTCATGTATCATAACACTTAAGTCCACATTACTACTTTTAAAAGAAAATACAATCCTCAAGTCATAAACATTCAATTCATCCATATGTAGTAAATAAACACCTAATTCACACTTAGTCACCGCAAAACATGTAGAGGAAGAGAGAAATCCCTACCTAGATGGGTTTTGAGTAAAACCCTAAGTCCACCAAGAGCAATAAGCTTGAATCCTTCAAAAACAAGCTTCACCCAAGCTTGGATACAAGATCCTTGGTTCACCAAATGCAAGAATCTTGAGATTTTGAGGTTGGAAACCTTTGGATCTTGAAGATTTGAGGTTAAAATCAAGGATTTTGGGTGAGATTGAGGTTGGGTAAGTGAGAGGGGTGTTTTCAAGTGTATTTCGTGGGTTCTAGAGTGAGAAATGACAAAAAGGGGGTATTTATAGAAGTCCAAAAAGAGTGCTGAAAATTGCAGAAAAAACGCAGCGGGTACCGGTACTGGGCGACTCCTAGTACCGGTACTGGAGCCTTCAAAAATATCAATTTTGAACACCTTCTGGAGAGTGGGTACCGGTACTGGGAAAAACTAGTACCGGTACCAGCTAGGCAGAAAAGTGAAAAATGTTCAACGGACTCCGGAACGGACCCAACTTGATACCAACACCTCCAAACAATATTATAACATCAAAACTTACATTTTACTAATCTCCGAGAGTCCGACACACGACCGAATACGTATATCCGTACACCTCCACAAACATACGTATGACTTTAATAATAAAACTATTCTCTTGCACAACAAATAATAATAATTTTTTTTTAAAATTTACGCTAATTTTATGGGTCTTTATAGAAACTCCAACTAGGCCAGATAAAGGACCCCAATGTCCCCTGCTAGACACTTTACCCTTCGGGATGTCCTGAAGTATCAAATACGACCATATATATAGCTCATACTAGGCCAATTAAAGGACCCCAATGTCCTCTGCCAGACACTTTGCCCATAGGGATGTCCTAAAGTATTCTCGCCGTGTCCGTAAAGTGTCAAAATCCTTTTATCGTCATGTTTGTAACATTCAAATCCAATAATGATATACAAAATGATTTTCATGAAATCACATCTAATTGTGCATTCAAAACCATGGATACGTTCAATGATGTCGCCAGATACAGGTGATCATATTAGGAATCATTTGGGAGGTGTTTGGATTGGATTAGAAGTGATCGGAGCCCAAAATAGTGGAGGAGGAATCAAAATCAGCAAAACTGTCCAAATACATAGTGTTATCGATACCCTTAAAGAATGGTATGGATACCAATAAATTGAGATCAGTCAAAACGTAATGTTATTGATACCATGAAATAGGGGTGAGTATGGTCCGGATTGGTTCGATTTTATGGTAAACCAAAAACCAAACCAATCTACGGATTATGAATTTGAAGAACCTATCCAACCCACAAAAGGTATAAAACCAAACCAACCCAAACCATTAAAAAATGGATTGATTTCTGTTTTAAACTACGGTTTGCTTTGAACTAAGCTATCATTTTCAAAAAATATTTAAAATACTTAAAATTTTGAAGACAAATTAAAATAAAACTTATATTAAAACTAATTCCATTCAAATTACCCAAAAACACATTAATATCAACCAACTAAGTAAGAGTAGAATACCAACAATTGTCTCAAGTCTTAAACTAAGAAAGTGAAATACCGATAAGCCACTACAATGAACTAACTAAGAACACCAACTATTAAACATCTTAAGATAGTTTAACCAAATAGAAGGCCAAAGATAATTCCTAAAACTATTGAATTGAAATGAGGTAGCGAAAGGATAATAGCAGCAATAACAACCAACTTGTGATGATCACTTCACAACAGGATTAATAATCGTAGGAAATTAGGAATGAGTTGTGAGATATAAAAGTTTAGTCTAAATTATCTTTGCAGAAAAGAAAAACTAAATATTGCAATGGATTTAATAGGATCAAAATATTAAGAAATTAGTTGACTAAGGCTCTCTTATTTATTTGGTGAATCATAATTAAATTCTATATGTATATATGAATTATACGGTTCGGATTGGTTTGAAACCATAACTGTAAACGTGAATTCACAAACCAAACCATATAATGCGGTTTTTAATTTTTTTAAACCATGACCAAACCATACAACTAAAAAACCAAAACAAACCTTTCGGTTTGGACTAGATTCGCTGTTTGACGGATTTTTTGCTCACTCCTACCATGAAGAAAGGTATCGATAACAATGGGGTCATTGTCATTCCAGACGCAAGGGTAGCGATGACAATGACAGAGGGTATCGATAACAAAAGGTTTTTTGGGTTTTGGAACATAGTGTTATCGATAACATGGAAAATGTTATCGATAACGATGGCCTTTGAGCATATTTTTCAGCTGATTCCCATGGGTTTCTCAACCGCAACAACAACATCAACAACAACAACAACAACAACGGTCACAAACGAGAATCAAGCTACAAGAAACAAGTCATAAACATATATTGCAAGTTAGAACTCCCTACCTCAAGATTGAAGAACGAAAATCGAAGGATTCTCAAGCCCTAGCTCCACACCTTGAAATCGGATGGAATACGCCTCCTCCGAGCTCAAACCAGCGAAACACAGGCTACGATACAAGAAGGAGTGACAGATTGGGGGTAGTTTTAAGTGGGTTTTGGGTTGCTTTGGTGAAATTTGGAGGGAGAGCAAGAGAGACAGATGGGAGCCGAGAGAGAAAGTGAGGCGTGAGAGATGGAGAGGAGAATTTTATTCTCTACTCTCTCACCCTCCTATATATACTCATATATCTATAAATCGCACTAGCACCCTTCTACAATCAATTTCATCACTTTAGCCCCAATTCACATAAACACATCACATTTTCCATTTTTTCTCAATTATAAAACATTAAAAATAAATAAATTAAATACGGGTTTCTACATGCAGTAGAATAATCAAAACCAAAATGTTGTTGAGGTTAGCAATATTTTCTCAAAAAAGTGCTCATATTGGAATAACCAAACTTAGCAATCTCTTAGCAACTCATCAAATTTTGGCATTTGAATAAGCAAAACTAGCAACATTTTGCCAATAACTAAATTTTCTCTCTCTTCTCTATTCTCTCTCAACAATGTTTTCAAAAAATAATTTTAAAAAATTGTATTTTTCAAAAAAAATTTCAGAAACGTTTTTTTTTACAAAAAATTCTTTTTTCAAAAATTTTAAAAACTGTAAGTAAATAAACTAAAAAAGTGTGTTTTTTTAAAACTGTTTTTGAAATTTCAAAACTCTTTTTTACACAAAATTTGTTTTAAAAAATTGTATTTATAGTTTTTAAAATTTCAAAACTGTTTGCGAAGATACATTTCTTTCAAAAAATTTCAAAATTGTATTTACAGTTTTTAAGTGAACAAAGTGTGTTTTTTGAAAAATAGTTTTTGTTTCGAAAAACTATTATTGTTTTCGAAAACTTTTTTTTTATACAATTGTTTTTAACATAAACTATTTTTTTTCTTCAAAAACTGATTTTTCAAAAAAAATGCATGAAATGGAGGGAAAAAATTTGGAGGGCCCATTGATTTTGATTATGGGCAAAAACTAACCAATGTGGATTTGACATTACTAACTTTAATAACCTCTAAATGAATAATCAAAATCAGATATGATATGTTTTGATTATTCACATTTGTTTATTCCACTGCTGATGCTCTTATGCTAATACATTCATAATTGAAATCATTTCTTTTTTAAATTGCATCAAAAACATTAATTATATACCCTAAAAATCATGTTTATGGAAGATCAATAAAAACATGATCGATATATATAGTTATCTTGATAGAAATGGGTTTTAATAATGCTCTAATCTTTTTCAAGATAAAACGTGTTTCGGTGAACATGATTTTTCGCCTGATTGATACTATAAATGAGGTAAAAAATTGAATGGTTTAGATGATTAAGCTTTCTTTCGATGGAGTGGCTACGATTTTCAACCGACTTGATTTCTTTCCCAGCGGTGCTATATGTCCACCGTTCTTTGTCACCGCTCAACATCTCAATATACGTCTCGACAATCAATGGTCTGAATTAAAAATAATAATAATCCTTTTAGGGAAGAACTCTTCTCTGGAAGAGTTTTTTAAAATTCAGACAATTCAAAACACTTTTAGAAAGTAAAATCAAGAGCGGGGGAAGGAGTAATAAAAGTTGAACAGTAAGCGTATACTTTCTGTTTGTTTTTAGGATGAAACAATTCTAGGAAGCCTTTCAAAACAATCAACTCCGAACACTAACGTTGGACCCGGTCCCACATTGAAAAATTGCTCCAATATTCAAAGGATCTTTACTTTTTCTTTATTCTCATTTTTTTTT